>JADEZO010000004.1:600000-1025000 GCA_016807845.1 Colletotrichum eleusines
TCTTGAAGTTATACTTTAAGAGTAGTTTGGCCTATCTGACTTATCGTTCGCTTAGCTTCTGCTTCTTTGTAAAATACTTAAGGTTAAGGTGATCAGTCACCACAGTGAACTCTTTTATACTCCTTAACTCAGCGTCCCACTGCTCTAGGCATTATACTATAGCTAGTAGCTCCTTATCATGGATTAGGTAGTTGTATTCTATAGGGAGGTTCTTCTTTAAGAAGAAGGCTACAGGGCGTAGGAGTCCATCGTCGTCAACTTGCGATAGAGTGCCTCCTACTACATATCCTAAGGAGTCTGTTTCTAGGATTATTTCCTGTTCTGGGTCCCAGTGTGCCAGTACTAGGGCACTGATCAGGCGGGTTTTGAGCTCTTCAAAGGCCTTCTGGCATTCCTTGCTCCATATGAAGGCGGTGTCTTTCTTAGTTAGTTCCATAAGTGGCCTCATAAGTGCTAAGAACTGAGGAATAAACTGTCAGTAATAGTTAATAAATCCCACAAAGGATCATACTCCTCTTACTAACTTAAGGGTTTCCTATAGTTATATCGCTTTAATCTTCTTAAGGTCAACTTTTATCTCTTAGCCGACTTTAACAATAAATCCTAGGTACTTGACGCTCTTTGCTTTGAAGTCGTATTTATTAATATCGATCTGTAGGCCGGCTTCTTTTAACCTAATCAGGACCTTCTTAACTTTGTCCTAATGGTCTGCTAATGATCCATTAGAGTAGATCAGGATGTTATTGATATATACTGAGCAAAACTTATCCAGGTATCCTCACAAGGCATGGTTGATATAACGCTGGAATATAGCTGGTGCACCAGTTAAGCCGAAGGGGGTGACCAGCCACTTAAATAGTCTATACCTTATGCAGAAGGCTGTCTTCCATTCTTCTCTAGCCTTGATTCAGATCTTATAAAAAGCGGTGATAACGTCTAGTTTTATTAACTATTTTGCTTATGCTAGTGATCTTAGGGTTTCATTGATCAGCGGTAATAGATATCTATCCTTCCTAGTGATACTGTTTAGGCCCCTGTAATCTATATAAAACCTTAATCCTCCTCCTGGTTTCCTCACGAACAATACAGGAGCAGATGCTGGCGAGCTGCTAGCTCTTATGAACCCTTTATCCAGGTATTCAGTAAGGGTCTTCTGGAGGACTATCAGTTCTTCTCATGACATCCCATACAGTGGTCCCTATGGGACTTCAGGATCAGTGCCGTTCTTTATTTTTTCTAAGGGTATCTTATGGTCAATACCATCACGGTGCGGTGGTAACTTAGCAGCCTGATTAGGGTTAAAGACGTCCAAGAACTAGTGGTATTCCTTTGGCAGTAGGGCTTTAACGTTAGGCTTTTTCTTTGGCGCTAAGGCTTTCGTTATATCTGCTAGACTTGCGGCGAAAATCTGTGTCCTCTGTTGGGGTTGTTGAGTCTTTAACTTCCTTCCCCTCCTGATCAGGGCCATGAAAACCGAGGCTATCTACTGGCGGATAGACGAACGATTTTCCTTCTGGCTTAGGTCTTGTCTGTGGACTGTATGGTTGGCCACGCCAATATGTAACAGGTTCCTGGCTGGACGGATTGTGACGTCGTCCTCTACCATCCAAGTCTTGCTAAGGATAACGTCCTTAGTCTGATTGGGGATAATATAGAAGAATAAGCGGCTTCTCTTATAACTATCAAGATCGATTTCCCTATACGTAACTGTAGTGATGGCGTTAGGGATAATTCCGTTAACAGTCTTAAGCGCTCTAGGCTTGATTTTGATACACGGCAAACAAAGCTTCTTGGCATAGTCCTTACTCATGGTGGCAGTAGTAAGGCATCCTAAATCAACAAGGGTATAGGTATAGGCAAGTTGGTTAATTCCTATATTGATAAAAAAGGGGTCACTGTCCATGGTCTTTCTGACTAGCCTCCATTCCTTCTTTATGTCCTCTTGGCCGTGCTTTTGGCCAGGAGTTACTCTTTTCCTGAGTCGTCTGAGGTCTGGCCAGACCTAGCTTCGCTCTATTCCCTAGAGCTGGAGTCAGTGTCGGTCTCTGGGGAGGACTTCGATTTCTTAGCTAAAGACTTTTTAGCCTTTGGTTCTGTTGCTTTTGATCTCTTGGCTTCTGAAGGTTCTTATCTCTTTGGGCAGTCCCTTGTAAAGTGGCCTGTCTTGCCACAGCTATAGCAGTCGACCTCTTTCAACTTGTGGCGATGCTCTAGGCCCTTCTGCCCCCTAAGGTGCTGGACCTTAGTAACCTTGGTGGGTTCCTAGTCCATCTTGTCCTCCTTAGAGCTTACAGGTGACTTAGGCCTGGCCTGATCAGGTGTAGGAGGGCGCCGTTTGTACTTCTCCTGCTTCTCCTGGTAATTATGACTGTCTAACCGGGAGCCTATCTTCATAAGGAGCCTGGTGTACTCTAAGTATATGTCTGGGATGTCTACTATACTGATTAGGGCGTTATAAAGGCTCTTATTAATAGCTCTGTCTAAGTAGTTGATCCTCACTTTATCCGCCTAGTCGTTACCCCTACTCTTAGCTAGTTCCTTCTTAAACCTAGGTAGAAAGGAGGTAAAGCTCTTATAGGTTTTCTGCTTAATTATATGTAGTCAAGTTAAAGCTTGGGCTTGGGCGTTAGGGTCTCCATAACAGCTTTCTAGGTAGCTTATAAACTGGTCAGGGGATTCCATTCCGTCGGTTCCCCCATGGGCGTAGTAGGCTGAGGCCATCGTCTGGGCCGCCCCTTCAAGTCAAGCATATATATATCTAAAGATATCAGCGTTACAGTTAAAAGCCATCCTATCTAGGCGGATCTTCCCTTTTATCTCTAGGAACTATCATTAGAAGTTCTTATGTGTCCTATCAAACTTGGGGGGGTCAGGTATCTGGTGTTTTCTTCGTCTGGTTGCAGTATTCAGGGTCTGATCAGGGACAGACGTTGGTGTGCTTGTTGTGGTGACCAAGGTAGGTGTCATCATGGGTTGCCTCATGCTCGTGAGGGCTTCTTACAGCAGGCATATCTGCTCCCGTTGAGCCTCTCGCTCGTTGGCCTAGGCAGTTCGCATCTCTTGTAATTCGTTGGCTTGTGAGGTTCACATCTCATGCAGTTGAGTGGCTAGCTGGCTCACCACTTCAAGTAACTGCTGTGATCCCACAGATGGCTGGGCTTCTGTGTTACCGTCCATCTTGTCTATAGCTCCCTTAACTGCTTTAGTTGTATTAGGGCTCTTCCTGTCCTTACTTATGGGCCTCACTCTGATCAGGGAAAATCCTTCCTATATCTGGCTAGATAGGGAAACCTGAGCTCTTTCAAAGCATATAGGCTGATGCACAGCCTACCGTTCTCAGCTCCTTCAGGGCTAATCAGCTTAATCTGATTAGACCTAGGATACAGCGTTTCTAGCAGCTATTCTCGTTAATAAAATCCTTTTATAACTAAGCTGTGTAGGCGTATCGCTTTAGCCTCCCTCTCTAGGTCTGTTGTAGTGTAAAGGCTTGCACTAAGGCCTAAGCTACAGTGTACCTAATTAATTCTCACTAGCGGACCACACATCTAGTCTAGAGAATTCTAGTGCTTCTTTTAAGCTTTAGATAATGTAACGGTCCAAGGCAAGGTATATTATAACTAGCTATAGCGACTACATACAAGTATCTAAAGCTAGGGAAGAAAGGAGAAAAGCTCCCTAAAGGTTCACCGCTTCTCAGGTCTGGTCAGGGCAAAGGAGCGCACAGGCCGTCGGGTTGACGTTGTTGCGGTTCCATGCCTCCAATCAAAGGTGATGTGTTTCCTGGCCGCGATATCCAGCAAGGCTTCTTCGGGCCCAGCCCGTTACAATATCTAAGCTTAAAAGAAAGCTTATAATAATCTTTTTTTTTAGGATAGAAAGACTTTTAATAATTATTATACGGCCTTCCTTTATCCCTTTTCAGATCTTTCTTTCTTTCTTAACTATAATTAAGGGATTAGTTATATAATATCTTGTTATTTTTTTATTATATCTTTTACCTAAAGTAGGGTTTAATATATATCATATAAAGCTAGGTATAACTATTAACTATATTAATTATTATAGTATATCCTTTTATCCTCTAGATCTTATATAGTTTAGTCTATCCTCTGTTTTCCCTTTATATTAAGACCATACTCTAGATAAATAGTAATAGGACTTATTAGAGGTTAAAACTATTATATATATTAATTATATAGTTAATTTCCACTTTAGCCCTAATACTTTAAAGTATCTTTATTACTTTTTATATAGCCTTAGCTTATTAGGTAATATTATATAATAGAGGTAAGTCCTTATTAATTCTTAGATATATCCTAAAAATAAAATGAGTTAATATAATACTGTAAAGTCTGGCCGTATTATTTAATACCTTAACGGCTATTTATAGGATTATCTCTTTATCTATATTATATCCTGACTCCTTATACAGTATTTCATATATATATTAAAGTGGTATATAATATATATATATAGCAAGCGATATAATATAGCAAGCGATAAATTTCCTTCTACCTTTCTATCTTTTCTATAAGTTAATTAAGCTATAACGGATAAAATTAATTAAAACTACTTATCGTTATCTTCTTTATTATTATCTTAAACTACCTTATAGGTTTATATATTATATCTAGTCTTTCTATAATTACTGTATCGTTATATATATAGTTTACTACCCTCTATATAAGCCTCTTTTTAGGACGTTTTCTTACCTCTAGCTTTAATATCTTTTTTTCTCTTTATAATATCTCTACTTTAGCTACATTAAGTGACCCTTTAAGATATAGTTAGGTCTTCTTAGCCCTCTAGTGTTTACCCATTACCTTATTTACTATATAAAGCCTATATACCTTAGCTTTAGAAAAAGCAAGCTTATAGGCTAACTTGCTAATTCCTTTTAACTAGAAGTTAATAAGCTTATATATTTCTTTTAATAGCTTTCTTAAAAACTAGTAATCTTTTTTTTAAAAAAAAGTAGAGCTTTATATACCCTTAATCAATATAGTTAAAGTCTTTAGGTCCTAAGTATTGTTACTATCTAAAGGTAAGCTAGGGGGTATTAGTGTTTTTAGCTTAAAATCTAGATAAAAAATGACAATTTTAGGGTTAAAAGGTATAAGACCAGCCTATCTAAAGCCAGCTTATATACTTTCGTCCCCTATTAAAGTAGAAAATACTACTTTAATGGTAGAAGAAAAGTTATTCTTTATAATATATAAAATTTATATCTATATTATCTTTTTAATTTTCTTACTATATAAGTGCCTTAATAGGCTAAAACAACCTATATTAAAAGGCTAAAGCTTATATAATAAATAGAGAGATATATATAAAGTAATAATATTCTATTCTTTATAGAAACCGTTAAATTTAGTTAATTTATAGCTATTATACCTATCAAGGATTAAGAGTTAATAAGCACTCTTTATATAAGACTTTGTATACTAATTAAAATAATTTTACTAATTTAGGCCAATCTTATTTATTATCCATCTATTTTTACTTAGATAGATATACTATTTAGTTGGGAATTCGCTATTAGTATACTAGAAGAGAAGGTAATTTTTACTTTTTAGAATAATATATGGAGGTATTACTTAGCTATCTATATATATACCTTAAATAACAAAGACCTATTCTTAATTACTAGGCTGTTTTATATAAGGCCTTCTTTTATAATTAGAGGTTATAATAACCTTTATATATATAACAGTATTCCTATTAGTGTTACGGGCTGATGCCCGATGGACCAGCTCTGGCTTTGCCCGAGCAACCCTAGGGCCCCTCGGCGCCCCACCGGCGCCCCACCGGCGCGCAACCCCCTTATCCCAAGCAAAGCTTTCTACACCGCATCCTATTTTCCCTTTTACTCCTCAGCTAGAAGTAAACAGTAATAGAGGCACTTCACCAGTTAAACGCGCTGTGGAGCCAGCCCTTCATATACTTCTAGCTTGCCTACAACGGAACAACACTAGGTCAAACGTGGCTCCCCACCAGATTAATGATGGCTGACAGAACGATGGAAGCCCAACTACAGAAGTTAGTAAATAAGGCCATAGAGCCCCTAAAAGAAAGAATCGTGCAGCTCACTGCAGAGCTTAAGCACTACCAAACAAACATAACAAACGCAATAGACACAACCACCTCAGGAACCAGTACCCCTTAGGTGACCATCAGCAAGAAGCCCTGAAGAAAGCCGCTACTATCCCCACTAAAGTTTAACAGCAAGAGACAGGAGTATCCAGCTTAGGTATAGCAGATAAGAGATAAGATCAAAATAGACCGACCTTTCTACTCTATAAACCATAAGCTATAGTACTTGATTAACTTATGCCTAGACACCGGTCCCTAGCAGATGGTAGCCACCTTCTATACAGCTGGGGGAAATGACGGCCAACGAAGGCCAGAAGACTTCCTAGCGTACCTTGATTGGACATATCTGGACCCAAGTATGCAGACACACGCTATTACTACTATCTATACCCTACGCCAGAAAGATAATAAGAGTCTGGCTAGCTTTCTTCTGAAGTTTAAATGCACCCTAGCGGAAGCAGGGGGTAACCAGTGGCACAACGCTGTCCAGATATCCTTCCTTAAGGTGGCCCTTAACCAGAAACTTAAAGAGTGCCTTATATCGGTTAAACTACCGTTGGATAATTACCCTAACTGGCTATCTAGAGTGCAAGGGGTCGCCTGGAAGATGGAAAGGATAGCGACAGGCGCCCGTATGGGAAGGAACCCAAGGACCACTTAGGTGCCCTTAAAGGACAGCGATAGGGATACTCGTATAACCGGATCGGTCAGAGTAGCGGCTACCGCTCCCCCAAAGCCACAGAGACCCAGGTCCCATAAGGGGTCTAGTGGCTCAGAAGCCAACAAACGCCTGGACCACCAAGAATGCTTTAAATACGGTAAGGTTGGCCATATTGCCATGAACTGCTGTAAGGCGTATAAGCATAAGAAGAAGAAGAAGAAGTCAGCAAAACCCACTAGGGTTGCCTAAACCAAGAAGCCAAAAAAGCCAGAGTCCAAGGAATCAATAGGCCCCAGCTCTTCCTCTAAGACTGAGGACTCAGGAAAAGAATAGCTCTGGGGCAAAATCAGGCCCTAGAGGCAACAAAGGAGGAGGTTAAGGAATAGGAACAGCTGCAGGACGCCCTGCTTGCCATCAAGGGGTCAGCCACTATTCAAGCTTAAATAAATAAAGGCTATTTAATCTATCCCCTTGTCAACAGCGGTTGCAACGCATATTCAATGATAGACCAGAAGCTAGCCTGCTGCCTCTGCCTACCGTATATGGACCATAAGAGAAGACCTCTTCAAGGGTTTTCTGAAGAAGGGAAACCGCCTACCTACACTGAAGGGACAATAGCACTAACCCTGGAGATCAGTGGGTACACCCAGAAGACATATGCCTACGTTGTGAAGAACCTAGAGCTACAGCTTTACCTAGGAAGACTATAGATGATCCTGAATAATGTTATATACCAAGCTAGGGACCACCAGATCTACTACAGTAAGGGAAACGTTTAGGTATACCTCTTAAACCAGAAAGAACTAGAAACAATACAGGCGATTTAAAGTACATAATTAACATAGGCACCTGCCTTTACAGTGTTATATTAAAGAGTAGCTAGAACGCTTAGGAGCCAAGATAGCATAGAAGAGGGGATCACCGGTATAAGAGCTATTAGCCTCAAGGATATTAAAAAGGCCCTCTAACCGAAGAAGGAAGTCAACCTATAGGACCATATCCCAGCCAACATCTTAAGGGATTTTCCAGACCTCTTTAATCCAAAGAAGGCTTACCTGCTCCCCCCTAGCCGACCCAGCATGGACCACAAGATTCCGCTAATACCTGGACCTGACGGATGAGACCTGCCCCTGCCATAGGGACCACTATACAACATGTCACGTGAAGAACTACTGGTCCTTAAGAAAACCTTAGAGGACCTATTAGACAAAGGGTTCATCAGGGCTAGCAGCTCAGCCGCTGGTGCCCTAGTGTTGTTCGTTAAGAAGCCTAGAGGGGGTATTCGCTTCTGTGTTGATTATAGAGCCCTAAACGCCATCACAAAGAAAGACTGTTATCTACTACCCCTTATATTAGAGACACTGCGACGCATAGGGGCAGCGAGGTGGTATACAAAGCTTGACGTCGTTGCTATATTCCATAAGATGAGGATACATAAAGGAGATCAAGAAAAGACTGCTTTCTGAACTAAATATAGGCTGTTTAAATAGGTAGTGTGCCCCTTTAGGCTCACCGGTGCTCCAACGTCTTTCCAGCGATATATTAACAGCACCCTATAGTGATTCCTAGACGACTTTGTTATAGCGTATATAGATAACGTACTTATATACTTAGATAGGTTAAAAGAGGATCATGAAACCAAGGTATACCAAGTGCTTAGCGCCCTCTCAAAAGCTGGGCTATACCTGGATCCCACCAAGTGTGAATTCGCTGTCAAGAAAGTCAAGTATGTAGGGTTTATTATTACCGCTAGAGAAGAGATCTCCTGTAACCTAGAGAAGCTGAAAGCTATTAAGGAGTAGCTTCCCCCCCAGTCTGTAAAAGGAGTGCAAAGCTTCTTGGGATTTACTAACTACTATTAGATATTCATACCTAACTATATAGAGATAGTTATGCCACTTATAAAACTTATAGGAAAAAGGGTAGCTTTCTAATGGTCTAAACAAGAGGAGGCAGCCTTCCTAGAGATCAAGAGACTCTTTACAATGGAACCGGTGCTACACAGGTTTAACCCTAACGCCGAAACAACAGTTAAGACTGACTGCTTAGGATTTGCCTTAGGTGGCATCTTAACATAAAACGATGAAGAGGGTAAAGGTCACCTAGTGGCCTTCTACTCCTAGAAGCTATCCCTAGCCAAGTATAACTATCCAATCTATAACAAGGAACTCTTAACAGTGCTCTCCTGCCTACAAGCTTGGCAAGCAGAGCTACATAGTGTAAAGACCTTTAAGATCCTTATAGACCATAAAGGCCTAGAATACTTCATAAAGAAGCAGCACCTGACAGAGAGGTAGAGCCAGTGGGCAGAGGAACTAGCACAGTACGACTTTTACCTCAAATACCGGCCGGGTAAGGATACCATAGTCCCAGACGCCCTATCATATAGGGAACAAGATGCCCCAGCTGGATAGGACAATAAAAGGGAGAAGGGAAGGGTTATATAAGTGATCCCTAGTCATGTGTTTCCAAGACCACCCCTAGCTGCTGCCCCCTGGGTCAGACGTGCCAGCCAGGGAGACAAGACTATAGCGCCAACCCCTATAGTATTCAAGAGCGATCAGGAGCTACAGTAACTATAGGAGACGACTGCTAGAGAAGACCGTATATACCAGCGTGTGTATAACCCCACTACCCCACTTACAAACAAGCCCTACATCCGAATATCCTAGAAATGCCGTTTTCTATCCCCTTCCATCAACATCACCACCTTTTTCAAACTATCACAACATTATCCATCTGCAACCAAATAACGCCATCTTTTCACAATACCTTACCTATCACACTATGAAGCAATATACCGAGTTTGAGCTCCAACGGGCCCTTTGTGATGCAGAAGATGGGCTCCCTATTAACCAGGCTGCTCGTCAATGGGGCATCCCATATGCCACTCTTTATCATCGGCTGAAAAGGGGTAGGCAGAGTAGGAATGCTGCCTTTGCAGATATGCAGCGTCTTACCCAGTCCCAGGAGGATAATCTAGTTGCCTATATATTAACCCAAGAAGCTCTAGGCTATCCCTTTTCCTATGGGCAAGTGAAGGGACTGGCAGAGCGCATGATGGGTGATGGGCATCAACCTCTAGGGAGGAAGTGGATGCGTCGATTCCTACGGCGACACCCATCTATTCGATCCAAGCGATCTAGGGCAATGGATGCCAGGCGCTGGAGGGCCCATGATCCAGAGGTTATTCAGGGTTTTTCCAGCGTCTGGATAATATCCCTGAGATCAAGGGTATCCATCCATCCAACCGCTGGAATATGGATGAAACTGGTATTATAGAGGGCAAAGGGACTAATGGGCTGGTATTGGGCTCTACCGCATCCAGATATATCCAGAAAAAACAGCCTGGATCAAGGGCATGGATCTCACTGCTCGAATGTGTATCTGCTGATGGGCGATCCCTACCCCCATTAGTTATATATAAGGGCAGATCAGTCCAGGCCCAGTGGTTCCCATCCAACCTATCTAGATATAAAGGATGGCACTTTACGGTATCTGATAATGGCTGGACGACGGATTCTATTGCCCTAGAATGGCTAGAGAAGGTCTTCATCCCATATACCCAGCCCAGCCAGCCAGATAAGGCCAGACTATTAGTTCTAGATGGTCATCACAGCCATATAACCACTGACTTCATGTGGAAATGCTGGCAGCATCGCATCTATCTACTATATCTACCGCCGCACTCCTCTGCAGTCCTCCAGCCTCTAGATGTGGCTGTCTTCAGCCCATTAAAGAATGCCTATAGGCAGAGGGTTGGATCTATGGATGATACAGTTACAGATTCAACAGTGGCTGGCAAGAGGGCATTTCTAGCCTGTTATTTAGGCGCTAGAGATACTACAATAACCAGCCAGAATATAAAGGCTGGCTGGAAAGGGGCTGGATTATGGCCTATCTCTATACGTTACCCTCTATCTAACCCCTTAGTATCTAAGGCATCCTCCAGCCAGCCCAGCCAGCCCAGCCAGCAGATTAGTGGCAGCCAGCAGTGGGATGAGGCCGTATCTGCTATCCCATGGTCAACCCCTCGCCGGTCAGCAGATATTCGGCATCAATTATATCAACTCCAGCGGCTGCGCAAGGATAGGCTAGATGACCGCACTATTCGTCACCTATCTAGAAAGCTACAAAAGGGCTGGGATGATATAGCATCTAGACTGGCAAATGCAGAGCAGAAGAATCGCCATCTTCAGGGTCATCTAGATATCCAGCGGCAGCGTAGGAGGAGGAGGGTCTCTATATCTCCTAACAGTAGGTTTGCCACTATATGGCATATCCAGCAGGAGCAAAATACGGATATCGGCAGAATAGATAGTCCGGATGAATCCAGCGCATCTAGATTATCCAGCCCAGCCGAAAGTTGCATATGGGTGGGAGGAAAACCCGAGGAATAAAGTGGTGATAGTGGTGGTGATGGTGGTGGTGATGGGATGTGCGGATGTAGGGCTTGTTCGTATGTAGGGTAGTGGGGTTACTGCTATAAAAAAAGGCATAAGAGGGTTTCCACTGGAACTCCACCTGAAAGTATAGATCGCTAAATACGCCTTAGACAACCTTCAGCGCCTGACATTCAGAGAGAGGTTATAGGTACCTGGCAGGGGAACACCAGATGACCCCCTTAACAAACTCTATATAAGGATTATATAGAGATACCACAACTCTAAGACGACAGGCCACCCTAGGAGGAACAGGACCCTAGAGATAGTGGGAAGACGGTTCTTCTGGCCAGGCCAGTCCCAGGATGTTAGGAGATTCTGCAGGAACTGCGACACCTGTGGAGGAGTACATGTGTGGCGACAACTGAAGAGGGGGCTCCTTAAGCCCCTGCCGGTGCCCCTCTGCCTACACAGCGAACTATCGATGGACTTTATAACAGACCTACCATCCACTAAAGGCACTAAAGCCAGATACCTGTGGGTGATTATGGACAGGCTTAGTAAGGCCGTGACGCTGGAAGAGATGACGACCATGGAGGCAGAAGCGTGTGCCCAGCGGTTCCTTAGCAGCCACTATAGGTTCCATGGAATGCCAAAGTCTATCGTTAGCGATAGGGGAAGTAATTAGCTGAGCCGTTTCTAGAAGCGCTTCTGTCAACTAGTAGGGACAGAGCAGCTGCTAAGCACCGCCTACCACCCACAGACCGACGGAGGGATAGAACGGTTTAACCAGGAGATTTAGTCTATCCTCCACACATACGTGTGCTACACACAGGAAGACTGGGGAAAGCTGCTGCCCAATGCCTAGCTGGCGATTAACAATAGGGTCAATAGTACTACCAAGGTATCGCCATTCTTCCTGGAGCATAGGTATCACGTCGACCCACTGCCAGTTAAAGAGGACCAAGACAAGGGAGCGCCGCCTATGGACAGTAAGACGAGAGGGGCTGACCAGCTGGTCAGGCGTCTAAAAGAAGCAACAGAGTTGGCCCAAGCCGTAATAGCAGCAGCCTAGCACCAGGCAGAGGATGCTGTAAATAGGAAGCATGCCCCAGCAGAGAGGTATCTAGTAGGCAACAAAGTCTGGCTATTAATAGCTAACTACACAACCACCCAACCAAGTAAGAAGCTTACATGGTTACACCATAAGTACAAGGTTATAAAAGTGGTGTCCCTACATATGGTCAAGTTAGATATACCGGGCCAGATTCACAACCGGTTCCATGTGGACCTCCTACGGCGAGCGGCAGAGGACCCACTCCCCTACCAGTCCCATGCCGATGAGCAGCCGCTGCCGATAGTCGGTTAAGATGGAGAGGAAGAATACCAGGTTGACAGTATACTTGCTGCGAGATGGAGACGGAGAGGGAGGGGGAGGACCAGAGAGGCACTGGTGAGCTGGAAGGGCTACACAGACCCAACATGGGAACCAGTTGACGCAGTCAAGGGACTAGCAGCCCTTAACGCTTACAAGGAGTTATATGGCGATATTATGGACAACGACAGGAATCAGGCGTACGCGCCAAAGAGAACCCGGCGGGGGACCAAAGGGGGAGGCTAATGTTACGGGCTGATGCCTGATAGACCAGCTCCGGCTTTACCCAAGCAACCCTAGGGCCCCTCGGCGCCCCACCGGCGCCCCACCGGCGCGTGACCCCCTTATCCCAAGCAAAGCTTTCTACACCGCATCCTATTTTCCCTTTTACTCCTCAGCTAGAAGTAAACAGTAATAGAGGCACTTCACCAGTTAAACGCGCTGCGGAGCCAGCCCTTCACAATTAGGAATCTAGTCTTATTAAACTTATAGATATTATAATCCTATATCCTATACTTTATAATTATATTTTATATAAGTATAAACCAGCCTTATATATTTATATGATCTTTAGCTAAAGCCCTCTAATAATTAGTTTAATATTAAAATTATATTTTTAGTTATTATTATCGTTATATCAAGTTCTCTACCTACTAAGGTCTAATATATATTACGTTATATTTATCTAAAAGTCGGTTAGCTATCTTATATATCGTCTTATTATAAAGAAAATCCTTAATTAATTAGGTTAATAACCCTTTTAAGAATTACCTCATCCTTAGATATAGTTATCCTTATTAAATTCAGTTGTTTCTTATCTTATATAATATATCTAACGTATTAATAGCAGAGTATTACTTTCGGGACCTTAAAGATAACACCTACTTTCTATATAGATATTTTTAGGTCTTTTTTAATAGCTTAGTGTTACGACCCGTCAGTTGGTGCTGGCCGACGTAGCTATATAGTACAGAACAGGGGATAATGATGTAGGTGCATCATTACCAAAGCTTTTGCTTTGTGCCAGAGTTGGTTGCCCTGACCTGCTCGTGACACTTAGAGGCCAAAGATAATTCGGCTTTCTTTAGAAAAAGAATTCATGTTTATATATACAGAAAAGTAGGTGTAAAGGTTGAAGAGGTAGAAAAGCAGTAGATATATATTGCTCGCTATATATATACATTATACTTTTTTAATCTTACTAACTGTCTAATAGGCTTCTATTAATATCTCTTTATATAATATACCTATAACCTTAGTATTATCCTTAAACATTTTTTATATAAAGTTTATATCTAGGTTATATATAATATAGTCCAATAGACCTATATATATATTAATCTAGTATTTTAGAAGTATATTCTAGGTATCTTATATAGATTATAACTTTAGAAATATTACTTTTTAGAAGCTTATTTTTATATCGATTATATAAAGGGTATCTTTATCCCTTAGTTATATAGTATCTATAATAATCTTATAGTTAAAGTAATTTTTATCTTTTAATAAGAACTTAAACCTTTTCAATATTTAGTTATACGACTGGTAGTAGTGAGAGAAGTTTTAGATCTTTTCTAGAATAGAGAATTCTATATCCTTATGTCTAGCCTTCTTAAGTAGATAGTAAAGGCGATCTATATAAGTGTATCTGAATCTCCTATATAGTTATCTTAGTTATAATTCTATAAAAATATATCGGCCTCTATACAGCTTAAGTTGAAAAATAGGTAACCCTATTATATATTGTAAGATTAATGGCTAGGGGCTCTTAACCAGGTAGGGCTTGATGGTAGGTATTGGTGTATTGTAAGACTTAAGCTTGCAGAGTTCAATCCAGCAGCCGTGGCCAGCTGGAAAACTCTGTAGTGGGGTCTGTACGCCGGAGGCTCAGCGAGCTGTCGCTGAGACCCACAACATAACTACAGATCTCATTACAATTGCTCCCCTCCCCACATGACTTCGTCCCCGAAGTCGTCACAGGAGTCTTCCAGAGCAACAACAAATATCCCTTGCAGACTAGAATATCTTCATTACTGACCTGTAACCGTGCTGTTCTTTTGTAATTCCTAGATAACAGCTTTATTGCTGTTGTTCACGGTTTTAGGTGCTTTGTGTTTATTGTTTGGCGACGCGTTGGCGACTTGTTGCCGAGTTGTCAGTCGGGTTGCCAGGTGAGATGTAGTTGTGTATAAGTGAATATATTAGACGGTTCGTTAGCCCTTCTCTCTATTGCTGGCTGCTTAAGTGAAAAGTTTTCTTCCCACCAGTTGCTTTATTTTTTTTTCCCTCCTCTTTCTTGTGCTCTGTAAGCTTTCAGTGACCCTTCGCCTTCATACCTGTCTCTCCGTAATACTTACAGCTTTTCGTTTTCTTATTTCTTTTCCCTTTTTGCAACCTCACTTTCTTCAGCAAGCTTTTGCTGAACCGTCGCCGCTATATCGGTTATTTCTTATATCTAGATGATCCTTAACACTAAGTATGATCCTTATAAGGGCTTTATAGGCCTAAAGGGAGGTGCTCCCTACATCCGTTGCCTCAGCAGCATGCATCACGACCTCAATAGCCTTATCTGTATCGCTGGCCACCATGTGGCGAAGTGTGTTGTTTACCAGATCGACAAGAAGAAATATTCTACGGTATATCGTTGCCCCTTCAGCAAGCCCTCTGTAACTATGCTGACGTTTCCATAGGTTCCATAAGAGCTTTATGGCGCGGCTTAATACACTTGGAACACGCTAATAGACTTCCATGTGAGAGAGGCTGAGGGCAAACTTGACCCTACCAAGCACGGTCAGGTCCTCCTTGCCTTTTCTCGTTGTGCCGCCGCCTGGGAGCGTATCGGCAACTACATCGCTAACCCTTCAGTCGGCGGTTGTAAGGTTTACCTTAAGCAAGCAACTCTTTAGGAGCTTATATCTAACCATGAGTATTTAAGCCTCTTGGTTCAGGTTCAGGTATATCGCCAATCCCTTTACAATCGCTCTACAACTAACCCATATTTAGACTGGCCTTCTTAACGCTATAAACAAGGACGATATTCACAACTGTCTCAATGCTCTCCAGCCGGTGTACCTTTGAAACGATAGCCAAGCTCTTGCCCTCTAGTTGGCAATTAACTATCTAGGGGAGTGTGAGACAGAGACCTATCCTGGTGACAAGATTAAGGACATTAACAAGTTCCCTGAGTTTGCCAAGTTTCACAGTCTTATCGGCAAGTACTTAGCAAATAATATCCCCTCCTGTGTTGTCGCTGTCTACAGCGCCGCCCCTATCGGTTGCGGCCACAACACCATAACGCCCAGCAAGCGTCACGTCCTGGCGACCGGTTGTGTTCCCGGCGGCCCTGACTTACCCGCTTTGTTATCTATTCCTAAGAGTAAGGTTAAAAAGCCTAAGTCTCCCTTACAAGCTTATATTAAGCGCCGTAAGCTTGGTAAGTTGTTAGTGAAGGTCTTTACCTGCTCTACCCTCTTCTCTTTTAGCTCCAGATTCCTTAACACCACTTGAAAGGCCATAGCTCTTAATACTCTTAGCTATGATCTCACTGAGGAGCAGGTAAGCGTTCTATAATAGTTTAACACAGCTATCAGGGCTGTTAAGAAGGAGGCTAATAAGAATAATACCACCTTTAACACTGAGGCCTACCTACTGTCTCTAGGCCCTGCTTTAATTTATATAACCACAGGTTCCTCTAATTCTGTCGGCAGACAGTTGCTAGCGTTCTCCACGCTGGTCATGGAGGCCCTTAAGGCCCAAAGCACTCTCCAGGATCTATTTATAGATAATACCTAGCGTCCTATTGTAGAATCTGCCTGCCGTAAGATCACCGCCCGCTTGGCGATCATCTAGTGTGCTATGAAGTGTAGCTGTCCCATCCTATCTAACAAAACATAGGCCGACTCTACTGTGTTGACCCATGTAGAGCAGAACGCTATAGATAAGTATGAAGCACTTGTTGCCGATATGGTTGACGCCTCTTATGCCGCCAAAATCGGCTACTTTGATCCCTTTGACCTGGATGTCTAGACATGGCTTCTCTAGCGACTCTTCAGCGACTACTCTACGTTTTGGGATCAACTCTAGGGTTAGGAATGGCGTTTAGTAGAGAAAAGGAAAGGTTATTCAGGTAGTCTCTAATAGACCTATGTTTGGTAAGCGGTCGCTGCTAATACTCTACTTATCCCACTTCTTGTAAGCTTTTTTCCTTTACGTCTTATACTTCTTGACTGTATCCTTAGTGCCATCCAAATGGTCTAGTGGCTCCTAAGTGTTATATTCCATAGGCTATCCGGCCTATTTAACCAGGTAATAAAGATCGTTACTGCTTTCTTGGTATATAACGATTTTTTTAACTTTCTAAATGTCATCTTTTGTTTCTAACTCTAGAATTATTGCCGACCTATTGGTGACCTATTGGCCTACTATCCATGGTTCTAATAGTGACACCGGGAATACATCATATACTTGCCTGTACTGCTCTGGCAAGTGAAGGCGATACACCTGGTTGCTAACCCTTTCAGTGACCACAACCTTTATATAACATGGTGCCAACTTTTTATCCTTAAGGCATAGATTCTTCATTAATAGTCTGACGACTTCTCTGTAATGGAATTCCTTCTGCTGATGCCTCTTGTTGTAGTGGGTGGCCTGTGCCTCTGTGGCCTTTTCCCACGCCTTTACCGCTTGTCTCCTGACTTCAGCAATTCGCTTAATGTGCTCTCTAACCCCCTATACTTTAGCCTTACAACTAGGCATATATTCTACACATCTAGGGTGGTATCCATAGAGGGCCATAAATAGAGACACTCTGATAGTTGAATGTCTACTGTTGTTATACATAAATTCGGCCTTATTGAGCTGTGCTGCCCAACGGTTCAGCAAACCGTCGGTGTATAGTCATAAGTATCGCTCTAGTGTCTGATGGGTACACTCTGTCTGGCTGTCTGTCTAGGGGTGATATACGGTGGATAGTTGGCAATGAATCGCCTTTTCCTTTGTGAATTCCTCCCAGAACACACTAGTGAACAGTTTATCTCTATTACTTATAATCCCTTTAGGCATCCCAAACTTGTATTCTACTTACTGGTATAGGATCCTTACTAACTAGGCTATATTTAGCGTTTTAACTATAGGAATAAATAGAGCGACTTTAGTTATTCTATATATAATAACCAGAATATAGTTATACTTAGCGCCGTTATTATGAGCGCTTGGCGACAGCCTTGTAATAAAATCTATTAAGATTTCCTAGAATAGATATAAGGGCAATAGTAATATCTATAACTGCCCATACGGCTTATATTATGGCACCATAACGCCAAGGCAACGCTTATAGTCTTAGATATACTGGTATACATCTTTACTAATTCCTTCCTAATAGAACTTCCTTAAGATAAGCTCTAAGGTCTTTATTGCCCCCATATGACCCGCCCTAAGGTCGTTGTGGTGTCAGCAAAGGATCTCTGATCTCAGAGATTCCACCTATGGGATCACTAGCCTTCCCTTAAAGAACAAGGTGCCTGAGTTATCAACGGTGTATAACTTTGATCCGCCGGCTGTACTGTGAGCCCTTGCCGATTGCGATATATAGAACTTGTCTTTGGCCTATAGTCCTTAGACAAGCTCCTCTATCTTAGGCGCAAGGTGCAATACTAATGCTGTTTCGCTAGTTATAAACTCCCTTATGACTTGATATGGGATATACTGCTCCGGTATAGTAACCCCAGCCTGGTCAGGCTCCTCAGTCGCCTAGGCGACTTCCTGCCAAGCACTCTCCGATTCATCCCTTACTCTCTGGCCTCAGGTTGTTACGGCAGTAATTATTACTGAATATCTAGGGCACCCTATAGCCTGCCATCAGCCTGGAGGAGAGAAATCCTCACCTTAGGAGTCAACTATCTCATGGTTAGGGTTGTAAAGCGATGCCTTGACTGCCTGGATGTACGCCTTTGCAGTCTTGCTTTTCCCTTCCATGTCGCCGATCATTTGGCATACGTTAGACGGCAGTTCGCTAATAAGTTGTAATTTCTTTGCCAGTGTAGGAAGGACGTCTGTATACGGCACTTCCCCCTCTATATAATCTGGCCTCCTGGATAGTCCGTCCATAGGGTTTGTCTTCCCTGATCTGTGTTCCAAGTTAAAGTTAAACACTAACAACTTATACACCTAATAGGTGAGCCTTCCGTGAAGGTCCCATACAGGCACACCGATAACGCCTTTCAGTGCCTGGTGGTCTGTTAAGACTGTGAACTTCTCTGACAGCCCTTAGAGATAATGAGCCCAATGCTCCAATCCCTCCACAATGGCTAGCAGCTCCTGCTGCCCTGTGGCCCATCGCTGCTCTGTATCCATGAGCTTCTACAACCAGTAGGCGACTGGTTGCTATTGTCCCTCTACCAACTGGGACAGGATAGCTGTGATGGCCTTAATGGATATATCTGTCTCCACTTGTATAGGACACTGTGGGTTCTAATATATAAGCACAGTTGCTAACAAGAAGGCAACCTTTAGCCAATTGAAGGCTTTATTGGCCTCCTTGGTCCACTTAAAAACATATAAGGCATTATTATGTCCCTTTAAAAGGGCCATGATTAGGGCTGTAATACCTAAGTACCCTGAGATAAACTTGCGGTAGAAGTTATAGAATCCTAGAAACGTTTAGACGTCTTTTATAGATATAGACGCTTTCCACTCGGCGATCGTTTGCATGTGAGATTCATCTATTTTGATTCCCTTAAGGGTAATTACATAACCTAAGAACTTAACCCTTTATTAATAAAACAAATATTTAGATAGCTTTATGAATAGTCCAAATATTCATAATCAACAGAGGACCTTTTTAAGGTCCTCAGTATGCTGCTCCCTTATGGCAGAATAGATCATCAGATCATCTATATATGTGATGTAACATGTGTTGAGTAGCTTGCTGAGTGCTTGGTGAATGTACGCCTGGAAGGTCGCTGGAGTATTGGTTAGTCTGAACGGCATAACTGTATACTTAAAGTGACCGTATCTAGTATGGAATGCTGTCTTCCAGCGATCTTCCTTCTTAACGTTAATGCGGTGATACGTATCGTAGATATCCACCTTAGATATCCACTTTACTCCATAAAGCCTATCCAACAGCTCACCGATTAATGGCAGCAGATATTGATTCTTGATTGTGACTCTATTGAGGCCCTAGTAATCTATATAAAGGCGTATAGTGCCATCCTTTTTTGGTATAAATAATATAGGCGCCCCAGCCTTATTGACCGATCTTATGATATGCCTATTCGCCAGGTTCTTAGCGAGGTATTAGTAAAGCTCTTTAAGCTGCTTATTATTCAGCAGGTAGATTGGTCTATAGGGCGGTTTTATCCCTAGGACAAGGTCTATTGTGTGCTCAGCCTTGATATGGACTTATGGCCTGGTCGCCGAGCCTTTGTTGAAGGTGGCTGCCTTGCTTTACAGTTCCTCCGGGAGGTCTTTTAGCGGCAGAGGTTCTTTCTGAGGCCTGACTTTACATGAGATATACAGCATATACACATGCTCTTTATTCTCAAGGATATCGCAAGCTATCGCCTCTAGCTCCACAATAGAGATCGACTCATAATACCACCTATTAGTGGCTGTGTCGATTTAGATGTCTTCCTAGCCTATAGACTGTCTGGACATCAGGATATCTGGCTGATCCTCTCCACAGTCGGCTTTAACGACCAGTCGCTGAACCTTCTGCAGCCATCCCTTATGGTCTATAAGGAAAAAGGTCAACCAATAAGCCTTTCCTTGGCCTAGGGTTTCCCCTATGAATAACTTTAGGGTTAGGACGCTAGCCTTTGCCGGCTTGAGGCCTAGATATTGTACCAGCCTACGACTGACAAGATCTACCTTAAAGCATGTGTCCATTGCCACCTACACCACTTTCTTGACGTCCCCTTACAGAACGATCGCTGTGCCTGTAGTGGTGGGTCCCACTGGTACCCTTGGTTTCTAAGGCATAAGTGGTTAGGCTGCATCACCTGTGCCTACTTGTTTTCTAATGAGTTGACTTTGACAACTCTATGGTGTGCCTTAACCTGTTGTATAGTAGCAGTCTTCAGCTCTGGTCGGCAAGCCGTCGGCCGGCTGTCGCTTAAGCTACTAGTCGCTTTCTTAGGGCATATATTTAAGTAGTGTCCCTTCTGGTTGTAATTATAGCACCTGACACTCCCTTGCCGATCCTTTAGCAACAACCCGCTGCGCCGGTCTATAAAATGCCTGTGTAGGGAGTCCATCGGTTTAAGGCCCTTAGATGTATCCTTCCGCTGATCGCGATAGGCTGGTGCAGGTCGCCACGGCTGCTTGCTTATGCTTAGCAGGCGTTTCTTGCCGTCCTTCCGCAAACTGTCGCCACCCACTCACCAGTCCCTCAATAACCACAGGCGATCTGCCTTATAAGCCACGTCTCTGGGCTGAAGGATAGGTGTCTTCTGACGGATCATCTCGTCCTGTAATTAGGCCAGAAGTCTAAAGAAGTATTAATAGGCCTCTACCTTTGACTCTTCTATATCTGCCGTCCCTAGATTGTGGTGTATCGCTAACCACTCGGCAAGGTATTACGATAGGGTCTAACCGTCACCTATACGCTTCTTCCTTAGCTCCTGCTGATAATCCCTTTCTTAGGCTTCTAGATCGACGTGCTGTCAGCAAACAAACGCCAGGAAGTCACTCCACGTCAGGGGTTTAATTAGTCCCTTCTTATGATTACGCTATTACGTCTGCAACGTTAGGGATATCTTTAATAGGGCCTATTCTATATATTGCTCTATAGTACTCCTAAGTTAAAGCCTGTTTGCCACCTCTACCGTAACAATCCAGTCTACTACTTAGGCGTTTATAGATTCCTCCCTAATAGTTCTACAATTATAGGACAGGGGCTTCTCATACTCCTTCCTATTGGAGTGCTACACCGGTCTATCAGTAAGCTCTCACAGGATATACTTATAATACCACCGCTCCTCACGGTGTTCCTCAACCATGGTCCTTATGGTCTCCTGGAAATACAATATTATGGCCTATATAGGATCTACAATCCCTTGCTCCGGTGCAGCTGTACTGACACTCCGACACATGCTTATGCTCTGCCTGCTCCACAAGCGTTTGGCGACAAAGGCCTTATCTACATCACTCACGATACTTGGGGAGTCTGGTGTCCAAAGTTCTCGGGATAGCGTCCTTCCCCATGATCCTTCTCCCCCTAATCCTTATAAATCCCCTACTGGTAATAGAGGTCGGTTTTTTGCCTTGGTATATTAGACTGAGTCCTTGATCGCAGATAGCTGCAGTTCGTCTATACTGCCTGTGCATCGGCAAAGCGCCGGCAAACTTTCGGCATATCTTATGTCATTTAAATCCATCTTGCCTGTACTGGTTACTCTAAAAAGGTAGAAGCTTAAGAATTATAAGATTAATGGCTAGGGGCTCTTAACCAGGTAGGGCTTGATGGTAGGTATTGGTGTATTATAAGACTTAAGCTTGTAGAGTTTAATCCAGCAGCCGTGGCCAGCTGGAAAACTCTGCAGTGGGGTCTGTACGCCGGAGGCTCGGCGAGCTGTCGCCGAGACCCACAACATAACTACGGATCTCATTACATATATAACTAATCTATATTAATCATCCTTAGTAATGATAGTGTTTTATATATTATTAAAATGTATTTTTAATCGCTCTATATTATATAGAGAAAATAAGAATAGTATTTAAGTATCTAGGATATAATATATAACCTATCCGATTTAGTTATCTATTTCTATTATCCCTATTAAGGTAATAGAGTTATTTCCTTTAAATTATATATATATTAATCCTGGCTTCTATATTACCTTTATATATAGGTTTTCTTATAGGTATACTATAACTTAAGGCTTTCTGTTAGCACAACAGGTAGGCTTAACTCCTTTAAGGAGTAAATATAGCCTTAAAGAATATAAGAGATAATATCTCTTAAAAGAATATATCCTATAGAAGTAAGAATATAGGATAATAGGGGTAGATATAATAGATATAAGGATATAGTGTTAAAGAGAGTATAATAGTTAGATTTTTTTTATACTAGTTTTGCTTGCTTATAAAAGAAAATAGAAGACCTAGAAACAGGAAGGGTTCCAGCCCTTATATAGACCTATTCAGCTTACTAGAATATTCTATACTTGTGTAAGCTGCTTATAAATCAAGGTAACTTATTACCTAACTTAATAACCCTATATTAATAACCCTAATTCTCCTAGATTCTATATAATAACGTAATTATCCTGCTTACGTAATTAATCTATATATTAATCTATTAGTATAATACATTATAGTTATATATATATCTTAGACATGATTCCTTACAATAAAGAAAATATAAGATAATATAGAAGTAGGGCACTTGTTAGAGCTTCTATTTCTAATATTAACACTAAGAAATGAAACTGCACAAAAGATGTGGCGCGCCATTGATGTTATCAATTGACACAAGATCATTACCTATATGTGGAATCTAAGTCACCTCCTCAAGGGCTATAGAGACTATTGGCCTTGCACAGTTATGTTATGATAGGCAAGAACCCTAGGTAAGCAACTCCTAGGTAAGAATCCTATTTTTTTTTTTATGCGTGCGTGCGACCGGACTCGAACTCGCACACTCTCGTGCACAGAGCAAAGCTGGGCTCATAACCACTAAGAAATGAAACTGCACAAAAGATGTGGCGCGCCATTGATGTTATCAATTGACACAAGATCATTACCTATATGTGGAATCTAAGTTTAACTAATAAAGTATAACTTATAGATTAATAGTAATAATATATAAGAAGCATAAAAAGCTATTAGAGACTATAAGAAAAGCTAAAATAAAAAGAGATAAAAACCAATCGATTAGTTACTATTAAGTTACCTAAAAGTAAACTAAAAAATATAACAAAGATATATCTTTAATATAAATAAAATATAAGATCAATATTAGTAAGAATAATATAAACTAATAAATAAATAAACTACTAAAAAGTATTATATCTTAAGAAATTATTAATAAAGAATAGACTAAACCTTTTATAAACCACTATCTATAGTATTAATATAACATTAAATCTACTCTAGATAGCTAATAAGCTGTCTATTTATTACTAAAATGGAGAGGTTCTATTAAACAACCTAAATAAAGTCGTTATATACCTTACGCTTATATAACTACTATATAATATAGCCTTAGTTGCTAGAGAGAAGATAGAGGTTATTTTAATAATCCTTATTACTTATTAATAATAAATATTATGATAAACCAGCTATAGTATAATACTTATATAGTAATAAGCTAATAGTTAGAGATATAAAACACTAATCTAAAAATAGTATACTACTATTAATATATAACACTAAAAAATACTACTCTCTATATTATAGAATTTATCCTAAGGTTAATTATTAGCCAGTAGCTAGAGAAAAAATAGAAAAACACTATATATATAGAATCCTTCTACATACTAAATTAAACTGCTCCTTATAATACTATATATTAACTATATAGAAATACTATAAAACGTAGTTAATATATTAGATATTAACTTATAGATATCTTTAAACTTTCTATACTAGATTTAATATATAATCAACATAAAGTTATATTCAATATATCCTAATAGTTATCTAGAATTATTAGAGAATACTAATAGATAAAAAATTAATAAATAATAATCTAAAAGATAACTAAAGTTATATATTAAAGTATAACTATTAGTCTATATACTATTATTTAAGGTAAAACTATAGTAAAGAATAGACAGCTAGTTAATAGGACTATACTTTTTCTACTGGTTATTGTGGGCCATTTTAATATAGTATAGATATAGCTAAGATAAAATATAACCATCTTTTTTATAAGCCTTAAGGATTTCTAGAGGAAAAAGTAAAATATTATTATCCTCTCTATTAAGACTAAGGCCTTTAAGGTTAGGTATACTATATAATAACTTACTATACTTAGATTTCTTATTATTATCTCTCTTAAGGAAGAGAAAAAATAAAAAAGAAAAAGGTAAAAAGCTTTTTAGAGTACTTAGATAGTTTATTTATATTATTATATTTCGATTTATATCTATATTTATATTTAGACTATTAAGATAAGAAATGGTAAGAATTAGAATAAGAAAGATAGCTATTTAAGTATATATATATAGAAATATTAGACTTATTATTATATAGATATCTTATAGTATATTAATAGTTTTTTATATCTTTAGCTTCTTAGTATCTATAATTTATTATATTAATCGGTCTTTATTAGAAAAATAATAAAAATAGATTAGTAAGTAAAGAAAGAATATACTAATAAAAAAGATTATTATTAAAAAAAGAAATTATATATAAAAAGTTAGTATAATATTATAATTAATAGAAAGAAAAAGTAAACTAAAAAAAACTAATTACTTTAAGAGAGAGCTTAAAAAATTAGCTTTAGTAAAACTAACTATTAGTAGGGTTAACTAACCCTTTATAATAGCTCTGCTTATAAGTAACACCTTTTAAAAACCTAACCTAATTAGGGTTAACGTTATATAACTAAGATATTTACCTTAAAAAGAGGTATAATTATTATAAAATAATAGTCAGCCGCTAACACCTAGAGATATAGTAGAAAATAATATCTCAACGTCTAGTGGCCTAACGGTATAGATAAATATTAACCCGCTTTAAGTTTAATATAGTGTTTTAACAGGCAGGGCTATCTTATATAACTATCTATAAGGTGGCTATTTCCCAGCTAAAGGCTAGTAATAGCTAGGTTAAGGATCAGCTTCTATTTAATATAAGAACTATATTAAATATATTTACTACTAGTTATATAAGACTGTTATACTATTAACTTATAGATTAATATTGAGTCTATTATTTTATTATTATTATTATAGACTATAATAAATAGATAAAGACTATACTAAATAAGTAGTTTTTAAATATTTAGTAATAACTCTATGTCTATTATATTAACTTTAATATTTAATTAAGGGTAAATAGAAGTAGCTTAAGAATAATAGCTATAGTAATAATAATAATAGATCTAATAATAATGCCTATTAGCTACTAATATAAGTAATGGTCTAGCTTCGTAATAAAGACTAGACCTATATTAATATATTAATAGAGAAGGACTCCCTCTATATATATTATAGGGTCCTTATCATATAGAAGCTTATTATTTTGTTAAGATTAAGTAAGCCTTTAAGAAAGCTTAGACTAGGCTTTATAAAAAGTTTATTAACTAACGTTTTATCCTTTAATATCTCTATATAATATATCTACCCTTAAGAGTATAATAGGCCTACTATTTCGTCTAAAAATACTAAAACTTTAGTATTTATATTACCTTTAATAGTAAGTTAAGTAATAATAACATTAAGGATTATCTCCTAGATAGTATTAATTACCTATATTAACTTATTAACATTATATAGGAAAGAATTAATAATTAGGAGTAATACTTTAAGTAGGCCTATACTAAAGATAAAGTATTTAAAGGTTAAAAGTATATAGGTATTTACTTTAAGTATCTAGATAAAATTTCGATAATATTGTCCTTAAAATATCTTATATTAATTAGAAAGTAATATAGGCTAGTAAAAAAAGTAATATCTCTTAACAAAAGGCTCTTCTTAACACTTATGAAAAAGAATAGTCTAAACTATACTGTTTTAACTAAGCTCAATATTCTATGTTACTATAAGATCTTTGTTAAGATACTTAATTTAATAATATTTAGTAAATAAAAGGTATACCCTTAATAGTATTTTTATAAGATATTCCTTTTAATCTATTCCGCTATATCCTTAATCTAAGGGTTATAATATCTCTTTATAATAGGCTAGAAAATATAGTATAATTTATCTTATTATAACTAGTTTTACTTTAAAAAGGCTAATTAGCTAGCTAAACTTAGATTACTATTAATAGCTAAGGTATAAGTGGTAAAAAGTAAAACTATCTATTGAAAAATAGAAATATATTAATATTAGCTAGGTCTATATAAAAGAAAAGTTAACTAGGCCAAAGCTAGATTATAAGTTTATCTTAATAATAAATAAAAAGCTAGTCCAGTATTTTTGAACAAAGAAAGAATGATAGGGAATTATATAAATAGATAGTTGTTTTAGCCTAGTATTCAAAGGATATAAAGTTAATTAAAAATAGTTAATAGTAATAACAAATCTTTATAACTATATTATAAAAGAATAGCTAGATAATATACCTATGTAAATCTCAGTCTTATTTAAGATTTATAAAACTAGATAATAGATAGGCTATAATATATAGTTTTATAAATCTTAAAGTAGAAAAAAGGCATTTCTTATAGCTATAGAAAATAGGCTTAATAAGAGGGACACTGTTTACAGCTATAGGAAACAGGCTTAATAAGGGGGGTACTCTTTACGGCTATAGGCAACAGGCTTAATAAGGGGGTTCTTTTTATAGCTATAACAAAGGCCCTTCTTATAGACCCTGTTTTCTATAGCTATAAAAAAAACCCTTATTAAGCCTATTTCTCTAAGCGACCTAAAAAGCGGGCCCGCCACTTGGTCGTGACGGAATTGGCCTTAAGTATGAATGTCGCCCAATTGACATTCCAACAATTTCCTATAGCGGTATAGATAGATTAGTTAATAGTAGAGGTGTCAATATATTTACGTTTACCGCCTTTACGGGGAGGTACTGATTTTTAGAGCTAATCAGAAGAGCAAATAGTGGTACGCCCGTGAGGTTAGTACGCCTGTATTAATTCCTGGTGCACCCCTATTAATTCCCTAAAATAATCCTTAACTACTAAAGGTTAAAGTAGAGTAAGTGATACCTTATCTAATAGAAAGGCTATAATAGTAGAAAAGATACGTAGAAGCTGTAGTAATATATTAAGAAAAGATTATAAGTCAAGAAATATAAGAAATAAAAAAGTAGTAAAATAGCTTTATTAAGGGCCTATAGGCTAAATATCTAAGGCCTACAGGTTAAGGTATTTAAGACTAAAAAGGATGATTAATATATATATAATAAATATATATAACTAATAGTATAAAGACTATCCTAAAGAGTAGTATATAAGTAGTTTACTAACTATTAGGGTCTACTATATTACTTTCTAGCTTCTCTTCAACTAAACGCTTTTCTTTCATTTTTTTACCTTTTATATATATAGTAAGGTCTTTAGTCTAATAATACTTTTGAAGGTCTATTAGGTAGAAAGTATAATACTATATAATACTTAGTAAAGAATAAATAGTAAGTAATATATAAGTAGTAATAGAGAAATATATATATAGCTAATAGTAATACTAAAGGTCTTAAGGGTAAAAGTAAAATATTTAGCCTATAAAGAGGTAAATAAGGGTGTAAGTATAATAGTAATATTAGTATCTAGGGTAATAATATTAATAGATATAATGGATATAATAGGTATAAGAAATATAAACAGTATAATATATATAACAAGTATAATATATATAACAAGTATAATATATATAATAGACAGAATAATAATCGTATTATTAGCTAGATATAATATATATATTATATAGTTATTAGTAAAGTAAAATATATATTATAGCTAGAAATAATTAGTATGTATAATTAATAGAAATAGTAACTAAATATTTATTTTTTATATATTATTTATATTAAGTATAGCTATATTTTAGGTGGCTATAGTCTAATTAAAGGCCTAATAGAATAGTAGTAAATTAATAGAGATCTAGTGGTATCTAAGTTGTATAGAAATACTAAGAATTAAGAATTAATAACTCTTATTTCTTATAACAAAATCTCTATTTAACACTATAACTAAAGGTTATATAATAATATAAGTGAGATAACTAGATTCTACTAGTAAAATGGATAAGAAAAGTATATAGGTTGTCTCTAAGACATTAGTAAAACTAGTAACTAAGCTAGTCTTACTTAAATAACCCCTAGATATCTAAAGCAGCCCCTAGATATCTAGAATAACCCCTAGATATCTAAAGCAGCTCCTAGATATCTAGAATAACCCCTAGATACCTAAAGTAACCCCTAGATATCTAGAATAACTCCTAGATTCCAAAGATAAACCCTACATACTTTATAACCCCTAGATATCTAAGATATCTAGAAATAATCTGTTACAATATATCTTATAACCTTTTATATAAGAAGATAATATTTCCCTTATAGAGAAAGAATTATGATCATGAATATCAACACTTTTACCTCTACCTTTTACTCTTCTCTATCTTTCCCTTGACCATCGTGAATTTATATTCTTAGTGGTTATGAGCCCAGCTCGATAGAGAAGGACTTTATCTCTTTACTTCCCCTTTTTTTACCTTTAAGACTTGCTACAAAAAGTTAAAAAAGGATTTATTTATCCAAAAAGCTCAACCTTATCAGGGGACAAACCACATTGATAAGGGAACTTTATGGAAGAACAACTCTAAGGCTACTACACCTCATACCCAGCAATCCATATTCAACGGAATAGAGGGATCGGCTTACCGGGCAAGTTACACACCAGCTATATTTTACGTCACTACAGCTCCGGACGGATAACCAACCCAACAACGCTCAGAAGGTCTATCGGTTACTTTAAGATCCAACCGATAAAGGATCTTTCTTCTTGCCTCCAGCTGGAATTGAACCCAAGACCTCTCAATTGGTAGTCAATCGATTGAGTTAATTTAGTAGTTGACTAGACTACTAGACTAACTGGTCTGCTGTCTGGCTGGTGAAAGCTTTGGTGGATTACGCCCATATATATCATAAAATCGACTTCCAACGCAACGCAAGCCAAATACAACAAACCCACATACTTTCAATATCTATTTTTCACAACAAATCCAACCATAACCTTCAATATCAAATCCAACCACTTCCTCATCTTTTAAAGATGGAAAGATCTATCAATATCCCCCGCCTTTCAGGTAGCTCTAACTACCTAGTTTGGGCAACCAGATTTGAGGCTTTACTTATAAGTAAAGATATAAACTCAAGTCTTATAACACCTCCTATAACTCCTGCTCAGCAGAAGTCTGATAACAAAACTTTAGCTTTTATGAAGCTGTTTTGTGAGGATGCCCCTTTACGGGTTATAAAAGATTCAACTACAGGATTTGAAGCTTGGAAAAACTGAAGGATCTATATGAACCTACAGGATTTACCAATGAATATCTTACTTGTAAGGAATTTTTCAATACCTCTTTAGACTCTTTTGATTCTATGGAGAGTTACCTAAATAAGGTAAAAGAGCTTACAGACGACCTATCCTCTAAGGATATGGGTTTACCAAAACAAGTTATTATAGCTTGGGTATTAAATAGTCTGGATAATAGTTATGAAGGCTTTATAACCAACGTAACACAAGCTCTTAGAAAAGATGCTGATTCTTATACTATAGAATCTCTTTTTGCAAATCTTATAGATGAAGCAAAAAGAAAAGGCTCTTCTACAGTCCTATATACTTCTTTTAGGCCTAAGAAACCTTGGAAGAAGATAAAAGGATTATATTGCACATATTGCAAACTAAAAAACCATTTGGTTGAAGATTGCAACTTTTACATCCAAATAAGGCTCCAAAGTCCTGGAACCATAAGGATAAAGAAAGAATAGAAAGAAAGGCAAATAATAAGAAGAAGAAGCTTTATAGAGCACAGAAAGCTCTAATAGCTAGAAAGGCTATAATAGAAGAAGATTCTGATTCTGATATACAAGAAACAGTAGATAAAATCACTGAAGAACAAGAAGAAGATCAAGAAGATCAAGATCTTATAGATCTAGACTTTGAAGACGTAAGTAATTCCTACGCTTCTATATATATGACTTCTTCTAATAAGACTATAGGTTGTAATATAGCACCTATAGATAGAAATTCAGTTCTTTTCTGCTTAGATACAGCAGCTACTGTAAATATTATAAATAATAAATCTCTTTTTATAAAGACTACATCTATAAACCATAATATAAAGGCACCTTATACACATGAACCTAATGGTATAATAGAAAGAGCTATAAGGACTATAACTAATAAAATAAGAGCTTTATTACTACAAGCTAACTTACCCTTATATCTATGGGGAGAAGCTGCCCTTACAGCAGTCGATTTATATAATATAACTCCTCATAAAGCTCTAGAATATAAAACACCATATGAAATAAGGAATAATATAAAACCTAACTTAGATAATATAACTACATTTGGATCTATATGTTATTATAAGAATAAAGATCCTAAGATAAAGAAGTTAGATAATAAAGCTATTAAAGCAATAGTGTTAAATTCTAGAAGCAATATATATAAAATATATGATTTTCAGAAGAAAACTACCTTTTGGACTAGAGATATAGTAGTTCTAGAAGATCAATTTATGCCTTCTCCTATAAATAATCCCCTACGTGACAATAACAGTGGAAGGGAAGCCTTGAATCTAGGAGAAATAGATAATAATAATAATAATAATAATAATAATAATAATAATAATAATAATAATAATAATAATAATAATAATAATAATAATAATAATAATAATAATAATAGTCCTATAACTAATAATTCCAAGATAGTAGTAGAAATTCCTAAGCTAGATAAGGAAAAGCTTAAAGAATATACTTGGGTAGCAGAACAAGAAAGCGCTTTATATACTATAAAAGACTGCCCTATAATTAAACCAATACTTTCCACTATAAATAATAAAGATAATCAAATAAATAGGTTTAATAAAGCTTTATATATCTTATCTATAAATACAATCGATGAACCCTCAACATATAAAAAGGCAATAAACTCTATATATAGAGATAATTGGATTCAAGCAATGGTTGAAGAGGTTAATAATCTTCATAAGATGAATACTTGGAATATACTTCCTCTACCTAATGGATATAAACCCTTAGGAGGAAGATGGGTATATAAATTAAAAACAGATATAGCGGAAAATCCTATAAAATATAAGGCTACATGGGTAGTACAAGGGTATAACCAATATATAGGTATAGATTACCTAGAAACCTTTAGTACTACCTGTAAGCCAGAAAACTATAGAGCTATATTAATAATAGGCATAAAGCTAGGATGGTATTTTAGACAATATGATATCTCTAATGCTTTTTGCCATGCAGATATAGATAAAGAAATATGGGTACAACTACCTACTGGATTTTCATATAACCATAACATAAATACCCTGGAATATACTAATAATATAGAAAAAGTCCTATACTGTAAGCTAAATAAAGCTCTATATGGACTAAAACAAAGCCCTAGACTTTGGTATAAATGGTTAAGATCTATAATAAATAAGATAGGCTTTAAAGAATCCCCTTATGATGAAGGAATCTTTATAGCAAATAATAAGAATATAAGAGCTATAATAGTATGTCACGTAGACGATATAATAATAACAGCTCAGTATGAAGAAGACATACGGTACTTTTATAAGGCTGTATATAAATATATAGAAATAAAGGACTTAGGAATTCCGCATACGTTTTTAGGGAACGAAATAACTATAAATAGAAAAGATAAGATCTTATATATACACCAAACAAAATATATAAATAAACTACTAGAAAAGTATAATAAAAGGATATAAATCCTTATAATAACCCTATATTACCTTCTATAAAACTAAGGAAAAATATAGAACAAGCAACAAAAGAAGATATAACAAGATACCAACAAGAAGTAGGATCGCTACTATATGCTAGTTTAAAAACTAGGCCAGATATAACATATCCAGTTAATTTATGTGCTAGATATATGAGTAACCCATCTAGAGAACACTTTGTAGCTCTAGATAGAATATGGGGATATCTTAATAAATACCCTAGCCTTGGATTAATATATAACTGTAATATAGACCTACAGTTAATCTTATTTTCAGACTCTAATTGGGCTGGAGATCTAGATGATAGAATGTCTACAACTGGATATATAAGTACTTTTGGTTACTATAATATAATAAGTTGGAATAGTATAAAACAGAAAACAGTTGCTTTATCTACTTGTGAAGCTGAATATATGGCTCTATGTGAAGCTATAAAAGAATCTATATATCTATATAACTCTTTCTCTTATATATATAAAGAGTTGAATTTAGAGTTAACTCTTAATAAGCCTATTATATTAATAGATAATGAAGCAGCCCAAAGGATAACTGAAAATCCAGAACTGCATAAGAAAGCTAAACATATAGATATAAGATACCACTTTTCTAGACAAGCTGTTAATAATGAGTTAGTCTCTTTATATCATATATACACTGGAAATAATATAGCAGATATCTTTACTAAACCAGTTAATAAAGAAGTATTTAAATACTTTATAGAGACAATAAACTTAAATATAAAGGGGTTTTTACCTAAAGAAACTATAGATAATAAAGAATTACTTTCTAAAAGAAAGGTTAAACAGCTTATACACTAGGTTTCCCCTTATAATTTTTTTATTTTTTATAAAGGTTTTTCTATAACTATAACTATACAATTTTCCCTTAATAAAGGTTTTATAATAAATATTTTTTTTTATAAGTTACACTTTATAAGTATAACTTAAGGAGGAAACTAAGAATTAAGAATTAATAACTCTTATTTCTTATAACAAAATCTCTATTTAACACTATAACTAAAGGTTATATAATAATATAAGTGAGATAACTAGATTCTACTAGTAAAATGGATAAGAAAAGTATATAGGTTGTCTCTAAGACATTAGTAAAACTAGTAACTAAGCTAGTCTTACTTAAATAACCCCTAGATATCTAAAGCAGCCCCTAGATATCTAGAATAACCCCTAGATATCTAAAGCAGCTCCTAGATATCTAGAATAACCCCTAGATACCTAAAGTAACCCCTAGATATCTAGAATAACTCCTAGATTCCAAAGATAAACCCTACATACTTTATAACCCCTAGATATCTAAGATATCTAGAAATAATCTGTTACAATATATCTTATAACCTTTTATATAAGAAGATAATATTTCCCTTATAGAGAAAGAATTATGATCATGAATATCAACACTTTTACCTCTACCTTTTACTCTTCTCTATCTTTCCCTTGACCATCGTGAATTTATATTCTTAGTGAAATTATAAGCAAGATATAATAAAAAGATATATTAGGCTTAGATAAAAATAACTAATATTAGTAAAATAGATATAATAAATATAATAAAACCTTAACCTATTAAAAAGAATAAGTAATAAATGAATACTAATAATAATAAAAAACTTATTATCCTAATTGTGATAGTATTTAGATTACTTATTAAAATAAAGATACTAGATATAGGGAGTATGAAAGATAAGATCTATCTTATTATACTTATAACGCTTAAAGGCTATAGCTAATCTAGTTACTTTAGGCTTTTTTTCAAGTAGACTAAAAGGTACTTTAAAGCTATATATAATTAGTATAGAAAATATATATTATATTAAAGCTGTTAGTTTTAATATTCTAAAGAGGGATTTAAGGAATATTAGTAACTAAACGGTAAACAGAAAGGGTTAATATAGATATTATGGTAAATAGATATAGATATAATAACAGCGATAGCTAAATAAAAGATCTATAAAGATTTTAGTGAGTTAATATATAATAAATATAAAGCATGCTTTAAGTTGAAGTGTTTATAAGGTAAGTGTAACGGGCTGGGCCCGAAGAAGCCTTGCTGGATATCGCGGCCAGGAAACACATCACCTTTGATCGGAGGCACGGAACCGCAACAACGTCAACCCGACGGCCTGTGCGCTCCTTCGCCCTGACCAGACCTGAGAAGCGGTGAACCTTTAGGGAGCTTTTCTCCTTTCTTCCCTAGCTTTAGATACTTGTACGTAGTCGCCATAGCTGGTTGCAATATACCTCGCCTTAGACCGTTACATTATCTAAAGCTCAAAAGAAGCACTAGAATTCTCTAGACTAGACGTGTGGTCCACTAGTGAGAATTAATTAGGTACACTGTAGCTTAGGCCTTAGTGCAAGCCTTTACGCTACAACAGACCTAGAGAGGGAGGCTAAAGCGATACGCCTACACAGCTTAGTTGTAAAAGGATTCTATTAATAAGAATAGCTGCTAGAAACGCTGTATCCTAGGTCTAATCAGATTAAGCTGATTAGCCCTGAAGGAGCTGAGAACGGTAGGCTGCACATCAGCCTACGTGCTTCAAAAGAGCTCAGGTTTCCCTATTTAGCCAGATATAGGAAGGATTTTCCCTGATCAAAGTGAGGCCCATAAGCAAGGACAGAAAGAGCCCCAATACAACTAGAGCAGTTAAGGGAGCTACAGACAAGATGGACGGCAATATAGAAGCCCAGCTATCTATGGGATCACAGTAGTTACTTAAAGTGGTAAGCCAGCTAGCCACTCAACTGCACAAGATATAAACCTCATAAGCCAACAAATTACAAGAGATATGAACTACCCAGGCCAACAAGCGAGAGGCTCAACGGGAGCAGATACGCCTGCTACAAGAAGCCCTCACAAGCATGAGGCAACCCACAACAACACCTACCTCAGTCATCATAACAAGCACACCAACGCCTGTCCCTGATCAGACCTTGAATACTGTAACCAGACAAAGAAAACACCAGATACCTAACCCCCCCAAGTTTGATGGGACACATAAGAACTTCTAACGATGGTTCCTAGAGATAAAAGGGAAGATCCGCCTAGATAGGATGGCTTTCAACTGTAACGCCGACATCTTTGGATATATATACGCTTGACTCAAAGGGGCGGCCCAGACGATGGCCTTAGCCTACTATACCCACAAGGGAACCAACGGAATAGAATCCCTTGACCAGTTTATAAGCTACCTAGAAAGCTGTTATGGAGACCCCAACGCCCAAGCCCAAGCTTTGACTCAACTACACACAATTAAGCAGAAAACCCATGAGAGCTTTGCCTCCTTTCTACCTAGGTTTAAGAAGGAACTAGCTAAGAGTAGGGGTAGTGACTAGGTAGATAAAGTAAGGATCAACTACTTAGACAAAGCTATCAATAAGAGCCTTTATAACGCCCTAATCAGTATAGTAGACATCCCAGACATATACTTAAAGTATACCAGGCTCCTTATAAAGATAGACTCCCAGTTGGATAGTCGTAATTACCAGGAGAAGCAAGAGAAGTACAAACGGCGCCCTCCTACACCTGATCAGGCCAGGCCTAAGTCACCTATAAGCTCTAAGGAGGACAAGATGGACTGGGAACCCACTAAGGTTACTAAGGTCCAGCACCCTAGGGGGCGGAAGGGCCCAGAGCATCGCCATAAGTTAAAAGAGGTCGACTGCTATAGCTGTGGCAAGACAGGCCACTTTGTAAGGGACTGCCTAAAGAGACAAGAACCTTTAGAAGCCAAGAGATCAAAAGCAATAGAACCAAAGGCTAAGAAGTCTTTAGCTAAGAAATCAAAGTCCTCCCCAGAGACTGACACCGACTCCAGCTCTGGGGAATGGAGCAAAGCTAGGTCTGGCCAGACCTTAGACGACTCGGGAAAAGAGTAACTCCTGGCCAAAAGCGCGGCCAGGAGGACGTAAAGAAGGAATAAAGGCTAGTCAGAAAGACCATGGACAGTGACCCCTTTTTTATCAACATAGGAATTAACCAACTTGCCTATACCTATGCCCTTGTTGATTCGGGATGCCTTACCACTGCCACCATAAGTGAGGACTATGCCAAGAAGCTTTATTTGCCGTGTATCAAAATTAAGCCTAGAGTGCTTAAGACCGTTAACAGAATTATCCCTAACGCTATCACTACAGTTACATATAGGGAAATCGATCTTAATGGTTATAAGAGAAGCCGCTTATTCTTCTATGTTATCCCTAATCAGACTAAGGACGTTATCCTTGGCAAGACTTGGATGGTAGAGGACGACGTTACAATCCGTCCAGCCAGGAACCTGTTACATATTGGTGTGGCCAACCATACAGTCCACAGACAAGACCCAAGCCAGAAGGAAAATTGTTTGTCTATCCGCCAGCAGATAGCCTTGGTTTTCATGGCCCTAATCAGGAGGGGAAAAAAGTTAAAGACTCAACAACCCCAACAGAGGACACAGATTTTTGCCATAAGTCTAGCAGATATAACGAAAGCCTTAGCGCTAAAGAAAAGGCCTAACGTTAAAGCCCTACTGCTAAAGGAATACCACCAGTTCTTGGACGTCTTTAACCCTAATCAGGCTGCTAAGTTACCACCATATTGTGATGGTATTGACCACAAGATACCCTTAGAAAAAACAAAGAACGGCGCTGATCCTGAAGTCCCATAGGGACCACTGTATGGGATGTCATGAGAAGAACTGATAGTCCTCCAGAAGACCCTTACTGAATACCTGGATAAAGGGTTCATAAGAGCTAGCAGCTCGCCAGCATCTGCTCCTGTATTATTTGTAAGGAAACCAGGAGGAGGATTGAGGTTTTATGTGGATTACAGGGGCCTAAACAGCATCACTAGGAAGGACAGATATCTATTACCACTGATCAATAAAACCCTAAGATCACTAGTATAAGTAAAATGGTTAATAAAACTAGACGTTATCGCCGCTTTTCATAAGATCTAAATCAAGGCTGGAGAAGAATAGAAGACAGCCTTCTACACAAGGTATAGACTATTTAAGTGGCTGGTCACCCCCTTCGGCTTAACTGGTGCACTAGCTACGTTCCAGCGTTATATCAACCATGCCCTGCAAGGATACCTAGACGAGTTTTGCTTAATATATATCGATAACATCCTGATCTACTCTAATAGATCATTAGCAGACCACCAGGATAAAGTCAAGAAGGTCCTAATTAGGTTAAGAGAAGCCAGCCTACAGATCGACATTAATAAATGCGACTTCAAAGCAAAAAGCGTTAAGTACCTAGGATTTATTATTAAAGTCGGCCGAGAGATAAAAGTTAACCCTGAGAAGATTAAAGCAATACAACTATAGGAAACCCCTAAGTCAGTAAGAGGAGTACGATCCTTTGTGGGATTCGCCAACTATTACCGACAGTTTATTCCTCAGTTCTTAGCATTTGTAAGGCCACTTATAGAACTAACTAAGAAAGACACCGCCTTCATATGGAGCAAGGAATGCCAGAAGGCCTTCAAGGAGCTTAAAACCCGCCTAATCAGTGCCCCAGTACTGGCACACTGGGACCCAGAACAGGAAATAATCCTAGAAACAGACTCCTCAGGATACATAGTAGGAGGCACTCTATCACAAGTTAACAACAATAGACTCCTACACCCTATAGCCTTCTTCTCAAAGAAGAACCTCCCTACAGAATACAACTACCTAATCCACAATAAGGAGCTACTAGCTATAATACAATACCTAGAGCAGTAGGACGCTAAGTTAAGGAGTATAAAAAAGTTCACTATAGTAACCAATCACCTTAACCTTAAGTATTTTATAAAAAAGCAGAAGCTAAGCAAACGACAAGTCAGATAGGCCAAACTACTCTTAAAGTATAACTTCAAGATAGAGTACCGCCTAGGCAAGCTAGCTATAACGCCAGATACCCTCTTAAGGAGAGAACAAGACATGCCCTTTAATATAGAGGACACTAGGTTAAAGGGACAAGAACTCCAACTCCTCCAAGGATCAAAGAAAGCCTTACAAGTCAATAAAGCTGCCTTGACTAGACATAATCAGACTGCTACATCTGTAAAAGCAGGATTTACAAGTGGCACAGACACCAACAAAGAAGGGGACAACTCCCCAGAGGATAGGACGCCCCCAGAGAACCCATTTGGAGAAGAACCTCTAAAAGCCCTATAGGATACCGGCCTTCAGAACAACACCCAATACTACCTAATCAGAAAGGCAGTAAAGAAAGGGACACAACAACTACCCTCAGCTTAGGGACTACCTATTATGTTGTTAGAATACACTATAGACGATAAGAGAAGGCTGAAGTGGAGAGACCGAATTTGGATCCCACACTATGAGCCTCTGCGGACCAAAATCATCCAAGTAATGCACGACTCTACCCTATCTGGGCATCCAGGAAAAGATACACTTAAGGCCTTGATCAGTCAGAGCTTCTATTGGCCAGGCTTATCGTAAGACGTTCAGAGGTTTATAAAGAACTGTGACGTCTGTAGAAGGATAAACTTCTGGAGAGAGAAGAAACAAGGCTTACTAAAGCCACTCCCTATACCAGAGTATATATAGGCTGAAATATCACTTAACTTTATGACCGACCTACCATCAACCAGGATATATAAACGAACCAACCTCCTGGTTATTACAGATAGGCTATCTAAGAACGTTGTCCTTGAGCCTATAAAGGAAATCTCGTCAGAAACCACTGCATCCACCCTACTTACAGGCCTAATCAGACACTATGGATTACTAAAGGCAATAGTCTCAGACCGAGGGACTCAGTTTGTTAGTTAAATATGGAAGCGTCTCTGCTAACTGTATGGCATAAAACAACGGCTGTCTACAGCCTATCACCCCAAGACAGATGGAGCAACTGAGAGGGCTAATCAAGTGGTTGAGACCTACCTAAGAGTATTCTGTGCTTACGCCTAGGACGATTGGGATGAGCTGTCACCAGTAGCTATAATGGCAATTAACAACAGACCAGCTACTTCCATGGGAATTAGTCCATTCTTTTTCGGTTATAGATATAATATAGACCTGATCAGAGTCAAGGAGACACTTAGGACAGAGGGCACTACCCCTATCGCAAAAGCTGAGAATCTGGTATAGAAGATAAAAGATGCTACGGCATAGGCCCAGGCTGCCATGGCCACGGCGCAAGAAAAACAAGAGCACTATATAAACGCCTGTCATCAACCCTCTGATCAGTTCAAACCAGGGGATAAGGTATAGCTACGGCTATCAAACGTTAGGACAGACCGGCCATCTAAGAAGCTTAACTGGGTTTGCGCCAAGTATACAGTCCTAGAGGCCATTAGATCCCACACATGCCGCCTAGATATACCACCTGGGATATATAACGTCTTCTACATCTCACTCCTAAAACACATAGGGGATAACCCTTTTCCATCTCAACAACAAGATAACAGACAACCTGCCGCCCTAACATCCAGGCCTGATCTGGAGTATGAGGTCAAGGAGATATTACAGATAAAGCGTAGAGGAAAAGGTTAAAAAGTTCTAGTAAAATAGACAGACTACACCAAACCGACCTAGGAACCGCTAAGCAACCTCAAAGACACAGCAGCATGGGCTGCCTTTCAGCAGAAGGAGACCCCTATCCCTAGGAGAGGGAGAAGGGGGGTATTATAACAGGCTGGGCCCAAAGAAGCCTTGCTGGATATCGCGGCCAGGAAACACATCACCTTTGATCGGAGGCACGGAACCGCAACAACGTCAACCCGACGGCCTGTGCGCTCCTTCGCCCTGACCAGACCTGAGAAGCGGTGAACCTTTAGGGAGCTTTTCTCCTTTCTTCCCTAGCTTTAGATACTCATACGTAGTCGCCATAGCTGGTTGCAATATACCTCGCCTTGGACCGTTACAGTAAGATAGACTATAGAAATATAGAATATACTTTTTTCTAAGAAAACAAATGATATTATAATAGAGAGTAATAAGAATATAATAAATAAGGGGAAAGAAGTTTTATATAGATTAGGTTTAGTTAAAAAGTTAAAATCTATAAAAAGTTATTACATAGGCTAAAGAAATCTAATATAAAGAAAATAAATACCTAAATGGGTAACACAAAAAAGCTTCTTATGTCTATCTATTAGCATAACTATTAAGGTAAAAATAGTAACTAAAACAAACTATAGTAAAGAAGTTAAAAAGGCGATATAATTATCTATATAGGCCTAATAGCTTTTAGGTTAAAAGCCTAAAAAAGAAGAGGTATTATATTAAAGGTAGTTAAGTAGACTAAAAAAGTAAGGCTAATGATTATATAACGAAGCGGCTATATAAGTATAAAATAAGAGTATAATAGGTATAGTATAACTATATGGTAAGGGTATAGTGAGTATATATAGAATATAGAGGAAAAGGAGTATAGAGAAGGCGATAAAAGGGAACAGGTTTTAATATTATTAATAATAAAGGCCTATCGTTATAGTTGTAATATATCCACTTATCAGTCTAGTTATCTAAATAAATATCTAATATTAGGCTTACTATATTTACTTTAATCTTAAGTTGATAAGCGTTTTAGTTACTATCTATATAGTACCTCTTTATAATATAAAAAGAATCTTAATATAGTATCCTTATTATTAACCTCTATAGATAATATCTATTAAGATATTAAATATATTATCTATTTTCTTATTATTGTTATATTATATATATCTTTTTTTATATTATCTATAGACTACCTTAAGGTATTTATTTATATAGTGTTCTTTTACTCTATAGGTATAATATATACCTTATATTTTCTCTATTTGTAGATAGCTCTTTATTAGACACCTTATTTTATTATAATTATAGTAGGCTTTATTAGTTAGCTAACTATCTATTTTATCCATATAGCTAAAGGTTATATAGCTAGTCTTATTATACTATTAGTATAGTCTTTATATTAGTTAGATATTATATTAGTTATATAAAGGTTAACACTATAGCTTATATACCTCTTTAATATATCTTATTAATAATATTAACTCTATATATATCTTGAATAGTATTAGCTATAAGTTTAAAGCTTATTAAATATTAAGTTATAGCTTTATTAAGAAAAAAAAGATATATTATTTTTTAAAAATAATATAAAAAGTGTTAAATAGACTCTCTCCTGTCCATAAGAGTCCCTTACGCATAAGGGGGTAAACAAAATATAGGGTGAACCAAAGATATATTATCCATGACTATCTCTTTTAACTACAAGATGGCTGTCATGCGACAGTTATGTACTCAGCCATGAGGCTTAAGTCAGTTTGGCCTGAGTCATACACTGGTTTATACCTAAGGTCTAAGTATCTAATCTAATAGCCTTTATCTTTTATACTTAACTCAAGGGTTTGCCGTACGGTCATGTGAGATTGCTATTCCAATAAAAAGGTTTTATCTTAAGTGACTTATATTTAGTAAGAAATTGGTTAAGGTCTAGTTTACTTTTTAATATAGATAGTCTAACTAAAGTACTACTATAACTATATAACTATTAAAGTCTAATATTTAGACTAAGAATATAAATTCACGATGGCCAAGGGAAAGATAGAGAAGAGTAAAAGGTAGAGGTAAAAGTGTTGATATTCATAATCATAATTCTTTCTCTATAAGGGAAATATTATCTTCTTATATAAAAGGTTATAAGATATATTGTAATAGATTATTTTTAGATATCTTAGATATCTAGGGGTTATAAAGTATGTAGGGTTTATCTTTGGAATCTAGGAGTTATTCTAGATATCTAGGAGCTGCTTTAGATATCTAGGGGTTATTCTAGATATCTAGGAGCTGCTTTAGATATCTAGGGGTTATTCTAGATATCTAGGAGCTACTTTAGATATCTAGGGGTTATTTAAGTAATACTAGCTTAGTTACTAGTTTTACTAATGTCTTAGAGACAACCTATATACTTTTCTTATCCATTTTACTAGTAGAATCTAGTTATCTTATTTATATTATTATATAACCTTTAGTTATAGTATTATATAGAGATTTTGTTATAAGAAATAAGAGGTATTAATTCTTAATTCTTAGTTTTAGTCTTTTAAGAATTCTTGAAAAGCTTTCTATATACTAATAGTTTATTTAGTTAATATTTAGCTTTTCTTATAAGATATTTTATTTTTACTCCCTTTATATAGCCTTAAAAATAGCTTGTTATAAATATCATTTTATTATAGTTATTTTAAATCTATTTTGTCTATATTTTAAAATATACTTAATAATTAAGTAAGAATATCTAAACGTACTTATATAATTCTCTATTATATAATAATATATTAAAAATAAAGGTCTATATAGATATAAACTATTATTTACTTTATTACTTACTAATATTATATTATCGTCTTAAACCTTTTATTAATATGTAGAGAGTCTATCTCTTTAATCTAAAGGTATAGGTAATACCTTTAGGCTTTTAGCCTAACAGCTTCTCTCTAGCTATAAGAGCTCCTTATATTAGTAATAGATTTAGGTCTCCCTATAGGCTATTTAAGGTTTTTATAAGTTATTATTTATTTTTTATTGATCTTTTAATCTTATTAGATAAACTATAGCTTTTTAAAGTATTATTGTATTTAAATAAGAAAAAAATAAAAAGAAAGTTAATCAGATCATTAATAGCTTAAGTAAAACTTTTATTATATTTAGATATAATAACTTCTTTTATAATATGGTTTATATTTATAGATGTAATATTTATTACTCTAGTTATTTGTAATAAAGCTTTTAGACTATTAGATATATATTTAGGTAACTAGAATAGTACATAAATATACTATAACTATAAAGGTAGGTCCCTAGTGTTAATAATACTAAAAGCTGCTCCCCCTCATCACCCTCTCCTTACCTCCTTTCCCCTATATCCTATACACACTCGCTACACCTATTACGGTTAGATATCTAACAGTAGGGTTTCCGTTAAGAGTAAGCAGAGGTCGATACTTAGTAACAGTAATCTCGGTTTATACGTCTATTAATCACCTGGTGATCAGTCGTATAGCTAAAGGTCGTTAGTATAGCTTGTATAGCTTCTTCTTAGTTCAATTATTAAGGTTAGATACTAAAAGATACTTAGAAAATATATTATAAGTTGATTATTGAAGAGCTATAAAAGGTATTCTATCTATGTTTAGAGTAAGTGTCCTTATATCTTGTTGCTGGTCTGTTAGGACCGATGTCTAGATATTTGTCCTTACTAAGGGACCGCCCTACGCTTGTCGGTCCTCGTTAAGGACCGCTTATTATATGTCGATCCCTTCTTATCATCACGTGACCGTGTCCTTCCTTAGTTCTTCCGTTCCAGAGTAGTCATCCTGTGTCCCCTTGCCCTCTTAAGTGCTGTGCCACCCGTGTATCGTCTCATTTGGTGGGGCTACGTCAGACGTTGCTTGTCGGGTCGTAACAACACCCTTGTCATGTGGTCATACTATACCCACTGCGCTCTTGCTTTATCCTTATGTAGCCTCCTCCTCACGTGATTATCGGCCCCACTTCCCCGGTCTGCCCGACTACCCCTAACAGTTAGTTACAGATAATAGATCTTTAGTTCACCCTATATTCTGTTTACCCCCTTACACGTAAGGGACTCTCATGGACAAGAGAGAGTCTATTAAATAGTTCTAACTAAATTATACTTCTCTAGCTATAGGCATCTTATTATCCTATTAACCTAACTAGAGGGAGTTTAGGTTACATTAGTCACTAACAGATTTCCTGGGTTGTAATAATAGATAGATATTACAGCTATATAATAGTTAAATTTGTATAGTAATACTTCTAGCATAATATATATATCCTATATCTACCGCTATATACCTCTATAGCCCTTTAGCCTCTAGATATAACGGTCTTTAGACCGCTAAAATAAGGGTATAGAAGAATGGTTAGATATATAGACGACTAATATAGCGATTTAATAATTATTAGTAAAAGGTTATTCTTAGGCTGTTATTAAAGCGCTAAACAGTTATCTATCACTTTTATTAATATTAAAAGTAGCTAGAAGTTAGCTAGGTTATAGCTAATCTCTATAAGACGCCCTTTATCTAACCCTATAGTAACTAAAGTATTATCTATCTACTAAAAAGACTAATAAAACAGTTAACTAAGTAGTTAATGATAGGATAAAGAGATATGTATTATCCTATGGTTAAACCCTCATCGGTCTACTGACCTACAGTATTAATTCTATATATTTAACCAGCTAGATAAAGAAGGGCTGGATACCTATACTATTCGTCACCTATCTAGAAAGGTGCAAAAGGGCTGGGATAACCAGGCATCCAGACTGGCCCTTCTAGAGCAGCAAAACAAGGCATTTCAGGCCCAACTTGATAACCAGCGGCAACACAAGAGGGAAAAGGTACATTTATCACCCAACAATTGATTTTTATCTATATAGGATATCCAACGGACGTAAAATCCAGATATTATAGAAAAAGATAGTCTAGATAAATCCAACGCATCAGATATATCAAGTGAGGCCACAAGTTGCATAGGGGTGGGCGGTGATGGGGATGAAATGGGTGGTAGTAGTGGTGGTGGTGGTGGTGGTGGTAGTGATGGTGGTTCAAATGCGGGGGTGGTTCAAATAGAGGGGTAGAGAGTTACAAGTCGTTGGACTGCAAACTTGTCGGTGCATAATTTGGTGCATCCTGGGACCTCTGCGGGGCCCGATGCTATCTACAGGTGCGAAGCACCCGGGGCCGGAGCCGATAGTATCTAGGGCTCCCGACGTTCGACCGGCATAGGTGGCTGCTGCAGGCTTACAGCAACCAACGCGCTAGTGAGGGCGATGGCTAGCGAAATGAAGCTGGCTTTCATGGCTGCTGGTAAGTAGTTGGGTGTATATCTTGAGCTGGTCTTTGTCTAGAGGCCGTATTCTATGCGCAAGAGGTTGCAAGCGAAACAGATACCAGTTGCAGAGGAGGTAGAGGAGAGAATATATCCCACATAGAACTGCAGTAAATAGATAGTTACAGAGGTGAGAGCTGTGTTGTCAGATCCTGGGGGAGAGGTATAACGCCTCAGCTATATTCATAGTACCACTGCGGTATTTCATGCAACTCAAACTTTATTTATGAATGTAATCCTTCTAGGCCATCATAAGCAGTCTAAACAAACCTAAAACCTATGTCCTTCGGCGTTCCTATTGATCAGACAGGGCTAATACAGTAATCGATGACGCCCAAGAATATAGCAAGGTAGCTTGATATAGCATCTAACTTGACCACCCCACTTGCGTGCCAACCCTACATCCAGGCTATTCGAAAAGTGTATCCTAAAAAAAATAAAAAAAAATAAAAAACCCGCATTATCTAGCGATATATAGTAATTGTTATGATACTTTGTAAAAGGTGGTAATGTTGGTAAACGAGGCAGCTTACGGCATTTTCGGGTGGTTCAAATGCGGGGTAAGGGAGTTGTGCCCATTGTGGCCACTTGAGACGCAACTAACGCCGCCAACAGATGCGGCATCAGGCGCGCCCTAGGGGCAGAACACACGGTCTCTACTAATCACCTTCCTCTTAGGAACGAGTTTGCTACCTTGAGCATTAATTCAAGACGAAGATCAGATGTGTGGCACTTGTGGTCGAATGGGCGTGTAGCTTATTGAGGTTGTGTCGTAAGTCAAGGAACCCCACTTTCCGTCTACCCCTACGTTCCTTCGCAACGCCAGGCGGGTATTTAGACCCACCCGCTCTCCAATAGACGACCAAGTACGGTACATGTCAACAACTCTCAATGGCGGCGCTTCAGCTTCACGTACCTCCCTGTATCCGCGATCCACCTGATCAACACCATTTTCCACCCGTCGATAAAGCGCTAAGAATCCGGATACAGGGACCGCTTCAGTCCATTCAAAAGCTGATCCCCAACGTACCTTGGCATCCTATTGTGCCTTTCCCACAACCTGGGAAGCTAGAACTTGCAAAGCTTACACATGAGACCCTGTATGGGCAAAATCGAATTGATAGCGCGCCAGTTGTGCGGGATGAGTACTTAGCCTGGGTAATGGAAGGAAAGAGGCCACTTGAGTAAGACTGCAACTACAGAAGAACTTCAAGGCCTAAACTAACCGCCTCGCTCTAGCTATATTGACTACTATGGGGTTACGTTTGATCATCTCATTTCTCCTCATGATCAAAACCCAGAGGTCCTCGTGATTAACATCATCGAAGTTGATGATGATGGGGGATATGCCGACGGAGGGAAATACGCAAATGAGGTTCTTGCATTCTCAATAAACCCGAGCGATTATACCGGGAAGAAGGTACTTGCAGTGCCCAGATGTTGTCAACATAAGAAAGGCACACAGGATCGTCCTCTAATAAATAATATGGTAGCTGAGTGGAGGATTTAGCGCTACCTTCTCCTCTGGTGTCTGGTTAGGTTTAGGCGGTGAGGCGGAGGCAAGGTGAGGAGGAAGGACAACCTTAGATAGAGGCTATTGCTAGATACTTGCATAAGCTAGACCATTCTGGGATATGTAGTAATATGGCGTGGATGATCTGGATCTTCCTTCAGCTTTGAACGCAGGATCCGTGGAGTATGTCGCCATTGGGATGGGCAGCTGATTGAGTAGTCATTATGGGCTCAACAGCCTATACTGACATGGTACATTGGCTTCCAAAGTACTATTGTAGCATATTCGTTAGCAGAATTTGACTTCTCATCATTCTGCGAAGAGTTCTTTGTTACACTGCCTTGGTGCTATTCCCTAGTTTGGGCTCACACTGGAGAGCTTGCTCTATATTTCCAGGGTCTTTTTCTTTTCTTTCTTTCTTCTATCAAGTTCTGTGACTTGCTGCAGCTTTGTACTCCCTGGGTAGGGCTGCAGAGTCCATAATTCTTTCATCAACTCGGTGCTGGCAGAACACCGAATGCAACAATGATAGCCGGATGAATCATAAGATAGACGTGTATTTGCAGTATTCTTGAGCGGGCTGTGGAAAGAGGAGCGAATTTTTTGAATATGTTGAATATGTTGATAGTACACTGACAGAGAACAAGCTTATGAACTCCGAGTCCCTTTCTCATTATGGTCAATGCCTTTATGGGCTTCTTCGCAAAACCTGCATCACCTCGGCCAGTCCCTCCCGGAATAACAGCATGGCGTAGAAGTTATGGAAGTGAAGCAATAAATCCGGCTTGATAGGTCGGTTGATTGTCGGGTTGCACGCCATATATTCATAAAGAATTCTGACCTCTCCAGTGCGCTCCGAATTTCGAGTAATGCTGAACCTGTGGGCGCCTGCAAAATGGGTCTTGTCACTCCCGAACACAAGATGGATACTGCTTCCCTTTTTCTCATGAACGTGGATGGAATTCCCAGGGTCCTGCAGTTCAACATGGCTGACCTGGAATGTACCGAAAAGTATAGAGTGTAGCGATGGGAGAGAAGTCGGTGACAGCTCCGAGGTTTTCCATACTGGTTTCGTAGTGGTCAGGCCCAGGCCTTGCGGACGTCAGACACGAACCATTAAACTCGCCGTGCGAGACCAGATCAACTTGAAACTACCAGAATAGGAAACGAAATTTACTCGAGCAATCCGTAGTAAATTTCTTTCGATTGCAAAGACCTTGCCTGCAAAGAACCCTCTTACGAAAGCTGCCAACAGTACCTCGTCTGTCGCGTCATCCGCAGCAATGTAGCGTGGGAGGAACAAGTCCGTAAGGTATGCGTCGCCAAAAATAACATGGCCTCTCGGATTCACTAAGCCTTTGAGACAATTGGATTGCCTGAATTCGTTTGAGATTCCGCCTACAATGGCAATGCGACGCTTTTCGACCGGGCGAATGCGGGTGTAAATATCCCATATATCCTTGGCAAGCAGACAGCACGGCACAGCGACTGTAAGAGTGAGGATATGACAGCCACTGAAAGCCTTCGAACCGGTAGCCATTATCTCACTTAGATTCAAAAGATGAGAGAGATGAAGTTGAGTTACAATGACAAGCCTCCATCTGCCATTTTAAGAAAATTGACGGATGTCTCACGAAAATAGTTCGCGATGCTGCTGACGCCGACTTTACCCGCGCCCAGTATCTCAGCTACCAGTACTAATTTTTATCGGGACTAACGTCCACTTCGGGGAACCGAATTTATCGGTCTCCTATTTCTTTTTCTTGTTTCTTTTCTTAAACCCCTGTCAGGACCAGTCATCTGCGAAACAGATATGCGATTATCGTACGGGCAACTTACCTTCAGAAACAGCTCGAAAAGAGTGATGATTACAAGGCCGAGGTACGATCCGTATAGGTCCAATAGCCTTAAGTACCGTATTAAAGTTTTGGAAATTCTTTTAAGTCTTAAGACTGTGCAACGTATACGGGATGCCGTATTTGTACAGCATACAAGCACGAGCTCCTGGACGGTGACAATAGGTCTTGATTGGCGTTGAGGAAAGTTTTACACACCAGCCTGCCGATTTTACTCTTCTAATGGCTTCAAAGGACTTTGGGAGCATGCGGACAAGGCTGTTGCCGAATTTCGCTAATATCCTCAGTTGACTGTAACGTGACGCTGAAATGACTCATAATTATCTCAGACATATCCCAACCAGTCACATACGCACAGCCGGCAGCAACATGGACTTGTCTTGTTTACATTTTATTTCATAAAAGAGTGAGCACGATTTTATATCTCTACCTCTAACCCGCGCAACTCTTGTGTCAGGCCTTTGGCTTCATGTTCTTGACCGCATGGTCGATCGCGTACCCATACCCGTGGATTCCCAATCCCATGATGACCGCCACTGCCTTGTCGCTCAAGTAACTGTGATGCCGGAACGATTCTCTTGAATGGGTGTTGCTGATGTGCAGCTCGATGAAGGGAATGTCCACCCCCAGCAGTGCGTCGCGGATCGCAACGCTCGTGTGGGTGTACGCCGCCGGGTTGATGATGATGACGTCGACTTTGCCCCTCGCCGCGTGAATGCGGTCGACGATGGCGCCTTCCGTGTTGGACTGAAACGATTGCAGGTCTGCGCCGAGCGACTTTGCGTGCTCTTTCGAAGAGGCCTCGAGCTGCTCGAGCGTGGTCGAGCCGTAGATGTGTGGCTCGCGGGTGCCCAGGAGATTCAGGTTCGGGCCGTTGATGAGGAGGATCGACTTTGCCATGGCGAACGATCTGCTTTACAGGATCCGGCACTGTCAAACTTGTAGATGAAGAAATGGGACTTTCAGCGGCGGTCTCGGAGAAGTCCAATACTGAAGTGGTTGATGATTTTCAATGGCTAAATGATTTCCCTGGTTACCCCTTCACAAAACCCCACAATCTTCAATCCACCCTCAATGCTGGTGCGGGGAAACACATGAGGAACCCCGCGATTCATATCGGCAAAGCCTTCATCCATTGCGATGCACCGGCGTCCGACGACAGGCCGCCGATGAGCGGAGCTCTTCCAAAAAAAGACTACCGCCTGCTTGGCCAAAACAGCAGGGTTCTTAATCGTAGACTTCCAGCAGCAAATAGAAAGTGTCTCTCATCATTCTGATAACTGCTAACATTGATTGTCGACTTTTAGCGTCCTGCTCTTTGATACTGTTATAGTAGCATCCGTGTACGATAGACTCGGACAAGTCTAGCAAGACAATCGACTCTGGTTCTTGCGTTGTCGCAAATATCTTTGCCGCCATCAGTACTAGTTCAGCTACCGCAACGGGTATTCTTTCCGACACAGTGACCCCGTGAGACTGGCTCTCATCGTCCAGGCTCGGCCTATCGCTCAGCCTGGCCAGCAACTTGCCACGTCTGATTACTAGAACTTCGCCTTCGCTCTTTGGTGTTTTGGAAAACTCTGCGGTGATCATGCAGGTGGTGAAGAAGAATACCGCATAAGCACAGAGAATGTGAACATCCCTATGGTCGGTTAGATTGATCTAACTCTAATACCCCACTTCCGCACCACCCCCACTTCTGCACCACCCAAAAATCCCGCATTTCTCCTCCTTCATCAACACCACTACCTTTTTCAAACTATTATAACAATTGCTATATATCGCCAAATAACGCCATTTTTTCAGGATACCTTTTTTAACCCATCATGAAGCAATATACTGAAGATGAGCTCCAACGGGCACTTCAAGATATAGATACTACTTGCTCTATCCGCCAGGCAGCTCATAGATGGGGAATTCCCTATCATACTCTTCGACATCGATTCCACGGCATGCAATCAAAGGATACTGCTTATATTCATATGCAGCGGTTATCCCAGGCCCAAGAGCAATATCTATCTGAATGGGTTCAAATCCAGGATGCCCTAGGCGCTGGCCCTACCCATCAACAACTAAAGGGCCTAGCAGAGCGTATGCTAGGCGATGGGCAGCAGCCCATAGGGAGGAAGTGGATAGGGCGATTCCTCCTGCGGCGAAACCCATCACTTAGGACCAGGCGATCTAGGGCAATAGATGCCCGGCGATGGAAGGCCCATTCTTCCGAGGTTATCCAGGGTTTTTTCCATCTTCTGGTTAATATCCCTGCCATCCAGGGAATCCATCCATCTAACCGATGGAATATGGATGAGACTGGCATTATGGAGGGCAGGGGATCTAATGGGCTAGTGCTGGGCTCTGCAGCATCGCAGCATATCCAGAAAAAGCAGCCAGGATCCCGGGCATGGGTATCTATCATCGAGTGTGTGGCTGCTGATGGGAGGTCCCTATGCCCACTGGTTATATATAAGGGCAAATCAGTCCAGGCCCAGTGGTTCCCATCTAACCTATCTGGATATGAAGGATGGCACTTCACATATACGGATAATGGCTGGACAACTGAGAAGACTGCCCTTGAGTGGCTAAAGAAGGTCTTTATCCCAGGCACTATGCCTAGTGAGCCAGAGGCAGCCAGACTGCTGGTTCTAGATGGGCATTACAGCCATATATCTACTGACTTTATGTGGGAATGCTTCCAGAACAAGATATATCTACTATATCTACCGCCGCACTCCTCTGCTGTCCTCCAGCCACTGGATATATCGGTCTTCAGCCCATTAAAGCACGCCTATCGAAGGGAGGTTGGATATCTAGATGACTGGGTTAGTGATTCAACTGTTGCTGGCAAAAGGGCATTTCTGGCCTGTTATATAAGGGCTAGAGATGCATCTATAACAGCCCAGAACGTTAGAAGTGGCTGGAGGTCAGCTGGACTATGGCCAATATGCATACAGCGACCTCTATCTAACTCGTTAGTAATAAAGGCATCATCCAGCCAGCAGAACAGCCAGCAGACTAACCAGCCTAGCAGCCAGCAGTGGGGTGAATCCGTATCTATCGTCCCATGGTCAACACCTCGTCGATCTGCTGAACTACGGCATCAACTACGCCAGTTAACCCAGCTGGCAGAGGATGGGCTAGATACCCATACTATTCGTCACCTATCTAGAAAGGTGCAAAAGGGGTATGATGAACAGGCATCTAGAAGGGCACTTCTAGAGCAGAAGGTCCACCAGCTGGAGGGCCAGTTGGATGATATACGGCAGCGCAAGAGAAAGAAGGTCCGTCTATCGCCTAACAGCACCTTCGCCACTATTTGGGACATCCAGCGGGCGCAAAGTCCGGATATCGGCGATATGGATAGTCCGGATGAATCCAGTGCATCCGAATTATCTAGCGAGGCCGAAAGTTGCATATGGGTGGGCGGCAGAGGTGGTGAAATAAGTGGTGATAGTGGTGGTGGTGATGGTGATGATGGTGGTGCAGAAGTGGGGGTGGTGCAGAAGTAGGGGGGTTGAGTTATTATGTGCAAGGTTGGTTGATGCGGCCACTACTTACCTCCATTTGTTTGCGTTGAAGTATTCGAAAGATCCCTCAATGTATCGATCGCCGTCGGCCATGTCATATCCTGGTGCAGCCCCGACCACAGCACAAGTTCGGCTTGCCAAGGGGATGTCATTGTAGTCGGCACCCGAAGGCACCGTACCAGCGTAACCAGGAGCACACCGAAACTGACGGCCACGAAACTCATTTGCCATCAGTGCTTCAAAGGCGTAGGACAGAGGGTTGATGTGCCCCTCCCATCGAGACCATCTCTTCATTTAGGTTGTCGGGACGGTAAAGCCTGCGTACTTCATGACACCCGGGGTGACTGACTGGAGTGACAGGTACCATGGCCCAGTGAAAAGTGCGGGCGAGCGTTGCCATGGTTCGATAGATGCCAGACATCGTCAGCCGTACCACGAACGCCTCTAGGCAAGATAAGAAGAAGAGGAGAGCGGGTTAGCGGTTCGAATTTTCCATGAAATAGAAGATGAAGTTGAAGGTGAAGACGTTTGTGGTCTTGTAAGGCAACTCGGTCAACCGAACGGGTTAGCCAGCCCCTTGCTACGATTCATTGTGAGAGTCTTGCAACTTCCACTGCAGGACGGATAATTATTTTGATATTCCATTCCGTTCCCAAACATACGCATTCCTCCCGATGCGCAGATAACAAGTTTTACGTGCGTGCTCTCTCTCTCGTTCTCCACATTGACTACATCAGTTTTCATAAAGCCATCCAGATTCGTCCCGAACATTCCTCATGCCAAAACCAAAAACGTGCTTTTCCTTTCCGTGTTTTTCTTTTTTTGCCACACTTCACTGGTCCTGCCCAACCCACCGCTCGGCGACGCGCGAGGTCACAAATACGCCCGCCGCCAAGATGGTGAAGCCCGGCGCGAACAGCAGCAGGATCGCCACCAGGATCATGTTGGCCAGGAACTCGGACGACCCGAACGGCGGCGCCCTGCCGATAAAACCCGGGCCCATGGTGTGCACCTTCACGTTCGCCCGTCCCGCCTGCTGCTGCTGGTCCCTGAGCGGGCGACCACCACCACCAACCCCCCTGCCCTGCGTGCTTGACGATTCTGTGTTGTTCGGCAGGCTGCCGAGAACGTGGAGCACGTCCGCGACGAGGGGCTCGTTCTCTTCCTCGTCGACGACGACCCCGGACAGCCACACGCGGATGTTCTCGTGCTGCTGATCCTGGGCCGGCGGCGCCCCGCGGTCTCTGGGCGGTTGGCGGACCGGAGGGCTTCTCTTCTTGTCCACCTCGTGCTCGTTTGCGGTTGTCGTGCGGTCGTCTTCGTAGATGAAGGAGCACCCGTCTGCCAGAGTGTGAGTGGCTGCAGATGCAAAATACCTTTTTTTTTTTTTTTTTTTTGCTTCTTCTTCGTCTTCTTCTTCTTTATCTTGGCGCTTACCGAAATGATCCGCAAAGTTCATGGTGACCATCGGGGATGATGATTGTTTTACAGATGGACCTGTCTTGACCGGTAAAAGGGCACGTTCGGGACGGCAGTAGTGCCTTTGATCGCGGCTGGCTAACGGGGTTTGAACTCCATCCTGTGCGTGCGGGCGGGCGTCGAAGCAGCGGGATTTGCTATTAAATCAAAGGCATCTTCTTGTTGATTGTTTGGGCTGACACATGTGTTGCCCTGGAGAAGCGGCGAGACTGGAATGCTTCATATAAGCAGTGGAGAGACTCCGCGTTAGTGGCTCACGATAACGGCAAGATTGCCTCCTGGAACTCAGAAACATTGATTCCAGTCCTGGACTGCGAAGACGCGTACCTGAAAGTCGAGTCTCTAAACGGCACTCGGCTAAAATGCTCAGGACTCACAAACGCGCAGCGCCACCCATAATCATTTCATCCAAACTGCGATTTGCAGACAATGATGGGGTAAACCCGATAATTCGCCCCCATTCCTGACTCTTATTGTCACTCAGGCTGCCCTCAAAGCAGAGCAATGCCCTGAAACACGATCGTGGAATCAAACTACATTCTGAACGAGTGTTGTACTGGCTTATGAACTGCGCGGAACCCAGCCCACGCCAAGTCCATAGCTATTTGCCATATCCTCCGCCACAAAGTTGGTTGTAGTAGAATAAACAAAAAGACTGGTTGTAGAAGTCTATGTGTTGATAGTCCTAACTATTGCCCGAGGGAGGGAAGAAAGTGATGTCACCCAAATCGTGCGTCCATGATGACTCGTTACAACTCTAATACGTCCGCGGTCCCTCTTGGACGGAATGCCATCATTAAGCTGCTCCATTAATTATCAGAGTTTTAGCAAGTACCACATGTTCTAACACGGACTTTGATAAAGTTGACACCCCCAGTGGCGGACATGGACCGCAATCGCCGCCGGAAAGAATCTACGATGGCCTACAGAAGGACGAGAACGACAACGCACCAAAGCGGCATTGTTAATTCCCAAAGAGAGACTCACCATGGCAAAAAAAGGGGAAAAAAAGGGAAAAAAAAAAAAAGGGGGGGGAGGTTAACAACAATCATATTCGAGATACGGCTCTGTCTTTGGAGCGGTTTCCGGGATGGTGATGCATGTGGTATTATGATGATGAGGATCGACCAGTTGGGAGTACACTCAGCCGGCGGGCATAGAACCTGGGCCTGCGCTGAATTAGCCCTCATCGTGCACTCTAATTTCCTCGAGGTACCAGGGGATCCCATTCTCGTGTTTGCTATTCCGGATCCCGCCCAGGCGTCCCGTACACGTAGACAAGACATAAAATTTACCACAACGCAATCATATCTCGAGGCCGTGTTTGTAAGCATCAAATCGCGGTGAGTAAACACGTGGAAGATTAAGGGGTCTTTTTATTCCCACCCAACCTATGCAAACATTAATCTCGTCATCTTCCCCTCGTCCCACCAGTAATCTACAGCCACTCCATCCTTGTAATCATGCATGTTGAAAGGCAAGGGGCCTGGAAGCCCACAGCCATGTATGCAAGCGCATGTGACTGCATTGGCCCGTCCCTTCGGGTTGGCAAAACTGACAGGCGGTTGCAAGCACATGCTTCTGTAGCAGAAATCGAAACAACCAGCGTCATCTCGGGTTGATTTTTTTGTGCCCAGTATAAAGAAAAAAAGTCGTCGTCCATCATTCCGTTTCCCGTTCATGGTTTGCCCAAAGCTTCACAAAGAAAACACCGTGCTGCAGCGCGATCAAGCAAGACCTCGAAAAAGAGGTCTCGAAATTGAAGAAAAGAGGAAGAAGCAAAACGCCTTCCCTACCCATGTTTCCACTAACTGTCTCTATTGCTCGTGCGAAATAGAGACATCAGGGATGGAACGTCGTTCTCGCAATTCGTACAGAACAGGGAAAAGAAAAAGTAATAGGTACATAGGAAACTTGGAAAAACGACGGGACGGAAGTCGGTGTGAAAAGATTGACCGCTTTCAATGCAGGAAACGCCGTAGGTATGTGCAACGCCAGCAAGCAAAGTGCGTGTCTAGAGAATCAAAGTAGGTTTCCAACGACTGCCTTTAATGACGGGTAGTTGGTTCGGATTGCCAGCCGTTGATGTAGGCCATGAGGCCCATACCTATGATCACCACACCCAGCATGGAGGCGTAGGGGACCCCGGCCATCATGGCCTGGTCTTTCGCCAGCTTGCCCGGTGGTATGGTAAGTGGCGTGATGGTGTTGGCCCGCGAGAGCGTAGGCTTGTCGCTGGGATCGTCCAAGGGGGACTCTGGCTGGGTTGGCGCGGGCGTCGACTCGCTAGATCCGTCTGTCTGGATGACGGCAGTGGTCTTTTCGACGGCTCTTGCACTGCGGCCGCGCCGCCCGCGAGATGGAGACCGACTCTTCTCTGCCGCAGCCGCAGACTGTCTAGCTTCTTCGTCTCTTCGGATCTGAGCAACCATCTCGGACAAGGTCTTGCGGTCGGTGTCTCGTTCCATCTCGGCCTTCTCACATCTTTGCCTCCAAGCGTCCATCTGCTGCCTAAGATCGCTCATCTCAGTCACCATGGTATCGATCTTGACCTGGAAACGAGCAGCAATCTCTTCGACGGTCTCCGATGCCGGCTCCTTGACAGGTGGTTCGGCATCTGTCATTTCGACGTCAAGGGTCTCTAAAGCCTCACGGGGAGGCTCAAACGCTTCTTCAAGTATAGCTTCGGTGTCGTGTTCTTTGGGCCCGCCGTTTGCTTCCTTCGGAGCATTGTCCTCGAGTATCTTTGCCATATCTTCAGCGAGCTCACGTGCCTCACGTTCTTTGCGCAACATGTCCTCCAGGTCCTTGATCCGGGCAGACTGGGTATCCATCTCCTTCTTGGCGTTGTTCAGAGCCTCGGTCAGCTGGATGATCTGGTGCAAGTTGTCGCGCCCCACGGGTGATGGAGTGCTGTTCGCCTTCGGTCGCTCAGTGGTACCTCGTTTGAGCGAAGGCACATCGGGTTTCTCTGGAAGGGGTTGTTGAGGCGGAGGAGCAGGCGGGTCGGAGAATCTCGTCTTTGCATCGTTACGGAAAGGCAAACCGTTGCCGTTAGGGAGCTGCTTGGAGACTTCGGGAAGCTCGGGTTTCTCAAGATCCTTGACATCTTCTTTGCTCAATAAAGCATGAATGAAATGGCCTGTCCTTGACAAGTCCTGAGACTGCAGCCGCGCACTTCGCATCTCGTTCTACACCAAATTTTAGCGCCGAGAAGGACTCGGGAGCAATAGGTACCTACATGTAGCCGTTTTACGATGTGCTCCGTGGTAATGGGCGTCAGTAAGAACCCACGAGCAGCTCCACCAGTGGGGGCCATGCCAGCCATGTTCTGGGGAGCCATCATACGGCCGTTACTGGCCATTGACGCGTTGCTTCCCGCACGGCCGCGATACGGCATTGGTCCAGGCGCAGGCATCATCATGCCACCGTTGGCCGGATCCAAGTCGCCAAAACTCATGTCCATGACGTTGCTGGAAGGGCTCATGAAGCCGGCATGCTCGACTTTGGCGGCAACCTTGTGATGGACGACGGTCTTTTGGTCCTCGCTCACGATATCAATTCCCAGTTCCAGATGATCTCCTGTCTGTAACTCGTGTGGCTCGGATTCGCGGTTCTCTTGCGAAAGACGCGTCCCATTGACGAAGGTTCCGTTGGACGACTTGACATCGCGAATGTAGATCTTGCCCATACGATCTGCCCAAATTTCGGCGTGCTGCCTGGACAGGACTTTGCTATCGAAGTAGCCGTTGGTGGCTGTTGGGATCGTTTTCTGGTTCGTCTGTCGGCCGATACGAAGGCTCTCGGGGTAGAATGGCACGGATATGGTCTTGCGCTCGAAAGTGCCGTTGAGCGATAGGAGATACAGAACAGGCTGGCCGTTGGGCATGGGATCTCCGGCAGGTCTTGCGGCAAGGCCTTGTTGCGACATCATCTGTGGCTGGCCAGGTAGGGTCTGCAGGGATGAATTGCCGTTGATTCCGTTCATTGGCGAACGCATGACTGGCCTACCAAACTCGGACTGGCCTTCTGGCTTGCCGGGTGGCCATGGGCCTTTGGGCTGTGGGCGCTTCCGGGATGCGGTGCTGGACCACGAACTCATGTCGGAGTTCGTGGAGGCCGGGGCGCCATTTGGTTGCGAGGCGTTCGTAGCGACCGTGGTGGTTGATGAGTTTGACGAGGTGGATGCGACGGAGGAGGATGAGTTGCTTCTCTGCAGCGTCTTGCGCGGCACGAACATGCCTCTGACGTCTTCTGGATTCATTGAATTCAGACCTTGTCCGCCATTAACATTCCATCCCGGTCGATTGAGTTGCTGAAAGCTGGGAGGGCTCGCGACGGCAGTCATGAGGGAGTCTCGGCCGTGGCTGGATAAGGATCGTATGTGACGGAAGGAGTCGACGCAGTTGAGACTGCAGGCGGGCAGGCGGACAGATTAATGATGTCGGTCGCACGTTATCGATATTCGGAGGGGGAGGGAGGTTGGGTGACTACCTAGGGGGTGTCGAGGCCTCCTTCCTTCAACATTCGCACACGCAAGCAAGCGAGCAAGCAACCTAGATGATATCGAAGGGATGGAAGTCGGACGGGGTTTATGGCGGAGGGACCAGTCCGTATCGAAGCAAGCAAGCAGCGTAGTTAGTTGAGAAGGGATGAGGCTTCGCTGGCAGGTTGGAAAAAATAAGTCAGCGATGATGTCGCAGCAAGGATAGGGGTGGACAGCCAATTGGCGTGACCCAAAGCGGCCTGGCACAGGGAACGGGGGCGGGAGGGCCACGGCGAAGAAGACGGAGCCAGCCAGACAAAGGCAAGGAGGAAGGTTGGTCGGTCGGTCGGTCAGCCAGGGACACGAGACATACCTGCAATTGGAAGGGAGCGAGCAAAACAAGAAGGATGTGTTTCTCTTGGCACCTCTTTCAACGATGGCTTGCAGGCGTGGATGAGGGAGGTTGCTGTGCTGTGCTCCGTTGGCTTGGTAAGTGAGGTTTGAATCCACAGTACGGGGTAGAGTAGGTACCTACCTAGGATTTGGGAAAAGAAGAACAGAACGTCTCGCCCCCGTCTCGCTAAGCGCTTAGCGTTGTTGCGTGTGTCAACCACTGAACTTCAGTGCTGCAGACGGCAACGGACAAAACAGCGTTCGGAAACACGCGCGCTGGAGCCGACATGGGAGGGCGGAACGGAACACAAGGGAAAGGAAGGGGGGGGGTTCGGTTCAGATAAAAAAAGCACAGGCCCCGAGACTGTCACTGTTTCCACCATGCGTGCGCGGGAGGGACGGCGGTTCGATCTTCATATGAACAACGGCATCAATCAGGAGAGGAAAGAAAGGGTAGCGGCGTCGGAGAAAAAGAGGAGAGGGCAACCAGTGCAGTGCAGGTGCTGGTCCCCAGGCCAAAGCGGTCTGCCACTGTGTCGCTCGTGTGGGTCATGGGGATCCACCCATTTGTGCTGTGCTGGCGCTAGGAACCACTTAGACAGCTGTGAGCACGTGACCATTGCGTTGACACAGTAGGGCTGATGTCATTTGTACAGTACGAGCATCGAGCACACTGTGATAGATACTGTACAGCGCGAGAACCTATCCGTACTGTCAGTGCAGTACTACCCACGTACGTTATCCAGTACGTACCGAGTAACCTGGAGTCTCAGGTGGTCAGTGCATCGGGTGACCCTCGACACCATATGACCCACTTTCCATCTCGACACACAGACACACAGAAAGCTAGCCCCACCCATCAATCAAGTCTTGTCTTTTTTTGCCGAAGAACTGCCGTACCCCGGATTGGATTCGTCCAAAGCTCCAGTGGCGCCGCCGACGCCGCCTGGGACCGGCTGCAGCAAATTGGAAGAGCTCCTCCTCCAGCCCACCATCGCAAACATCGCGAACTTTCGAACGATTCTCGACAGGTTGAGCATCAGCAAGCAACAAACAGCCCGGCAGCACCTACAAATCGACACTCGATCGACCGAAGCGAAGCGTAACACACACACACATACACACAACACCTCTCTCCCTCCCTTCCTCCCTCTCAACATGCCTCCTGTTCCTGCGCAACACGGCGGTGCCATGGGCCCTTCCGTCGCCGACAAGCGTACGCCCAACTTTTCTCCCGACCCGTTGCTCGAAGCTGTAGCTAACCTTTCTCAGTCAAGATGGGTGCTATGATGGGTGGCAGTACGTTCACCAATATCCCAGCCACGTTCGCGGCGAGTAAACTGACAAATTCCTAGCTGTCGGGGCTGTCATGGGCTTCGTCTTCGGTATGCGCCGCTTCCTCTCTTCGTTGGCCCGACTGAACTGACACTCCACCCCCTCTGTAGGCTCGGTCAACATCATGCGCTATGGTGCCGGCCCCAATGGCATCATGAGAACTCTCGGTCAATACATGCTTGGTTCTGGAGCTACTTTCGGGTAGGCCAACTATGCCCAGACTCTAAACGCTGCCCTAGCTAACACCCTGACTAGTTTCTTCATGTCTATCGGCAGTGTAATTCGGTCCGACGCCTCTCCTATCGTCAATGAGGCATACCGTAGGGCCCAGCGGAGACCCATCATCATGTACGGCCCTGGCTCTGAGTTCTCGAAGCGTCGGCAATAAGCCAAAGGAACCCCTTCGAAATACCCTGTACATCATCATGTATGAAACTAGTGGGCCGTCGCGAGAACGGCGAGATGCTCCATCACCGGCATCTAATGGATATTTGTATAATAGGGTGTTGGGCATATCACGACTGCACGAGAAAAAGTTTTGCATCTTCAAGAGCGTGCTGCCCTGAGTGCTGCGATGGCAGAAGCCCATCTCAATTCTTAGAGACCGATGAGGAGCAAGTAGAGAACAGACCGTGTACTTTGGACGGCTTCCTGACTCTTTTATAAGGGCTTACGCACGTTTCTAAACCGAAAAAGAACGCCAAGCTGTCAAGTCTGGCAGCGATTATGTTCTGCCGGTGAGCTGACGACTCTTTTCCACACAGAGACCTTACAGCACGTGTAAACCATGACTCCAAAAACACAGGAACTGGATCAGGGAAGTGCTGGAGTTTTCCGGGCGATGGTCTTCCTGCTTCGGTCTTGTTTTTTCTACTCACCCTTTTCTACCTCAAGCCGCCCTCAATCGTCTGCCCATGAAGTTGACGCCGCCTCGGTAAAACGATCCAGTGCAAGCACAAAAAGATTGCCTGTCGATACCTATCCAAGCCCACCCTTGATACCTGTGCTGCATAGTACTGTCTACCTGGTCAGTCATTCCGACACGTCAAGTGTGATTGCACATTCCCTTGCACCACTTCGCGAGCGGAACTCCGCAAGCCATGGCTTACTCAGCGCGCACGATGTATTGGTGAACACTATCTTAGCCGGCCGCTTCGCTGCGTGGCCCAGCCTGTTCTGAGCAGTCATGGATTGTCGGGGGGGCTCTGTCTTGGTCTAGCGTACGTGCGAAGTGGCGCCGGGCATTGTGCTGTCGGTGGCCAGGGGTATCTAAGACCCAGTCGTCGAGGCGGCAGCACGATACGAGCCGTTGGAGGATAACGGGGTTCATCATGACAATTTCGACTCTACGGCCGTTAGTCCAGCTCCTCTGGGGCTAGTATGGGCACAGTTCAAGTATAAAGAGGATTTGACGTCCATCCTAGCGACAGGAGTGAATTCTTTCCTGGGACTTGTCTTGTGCCGCTGACCCTCCCCTTCAAACTGAGCCCAGATCGCCGTGCCCTGAACATGCTCTGGAGATCTCATCCATGGTTGGTCGTGCTACTCAGCATTGCCAGCGTTATGGCCGAATCATACGACTACATGTAAGTCGGACGCCTCGGAAACGTTTACAGATTTTCTTACATGTTCTCTAGCGTCGTCGGCGGTGGCACGGCCGGCCTAACCGTCGCGGCCCGCCTCACCGAGGACCCTCGGGTGACGGTTCTCGTGTTGGAAGCCGGCGCCGATCGCTCCGAGGACCTGAACGTGCTGGCCCCGGGTCTGTTCCCAGCCATGTACGGCAACCCGGACTACGATTGGGATTATAAGACCGTTCCTCAGGTAAGCCCGCCGCCAACGACCTAGAGCAGCAATATAAGAAACCTGCTGACGCTTCCAGACGACGGCCAATAACAAAGTCGTTGCCCACATCCGCGGCAAGCAGCTCGGAGGCTCCAGCGCCATGAACTTCATGTTCTGGACCCACCCTTCCCGGCGAGACATCGACAACTGGGGCGACCTGGGCAACAAGGCATGGTCCTGGGACGCCCTCGCTCCCTTCCTCCACAAGTCCGAGGCATTTGTGGCACCGTCAGCCCAGCAGGAGAGCGATCTCCGCCTCGCCTACTTCGACCCGGCCGTCCACGGAACCAGCGGGCCCATCGCCAACGAGTTCCCCAAGCTGTACAGCCCCTTCCTCGAGGCGTGGCCGAGGACTATGGAAAAGCTTGGCCTGGGCGTCAAGGGCGATCCACGGGACGGCAAGGCGCTGGGAGGTTACGTCAACCTGCTCAACATCAACAACGCTACGCGCAGCTATGCGGCGAATGCGTACCTCGGGCCGGCACGTCAGCGGGCAAACCTCAAGGTCATGACGGAATCTCACGTGTCCAAAATCCTGTTCAGCAAGAACAAAAACGGCATCCAAGCAACGGGCGTCGCCTGGACCCGGGGCGCCGAGGAGGCTGAAGCAATCGCCGCAAAGGAGGTGATTCTTGCCGCGGGCTCCATAGCCTCGCCGCAATTGCTCGAGCTGTCCGGCATCGGCACCAGGAAGATCCTGGAGAAGCACGGTATCGAGGTGCTGGTAGACAACTCCAATGTCGGCGAGAACCTACAGGACCACGTTTACGTCCCCCTTGGGTGAGTGACTGCTGCTTTATGGGCTTCACATCGGGAGTGGGAGCCTTTGATTAGCTAACGTCCTACAGGTTTGCCGTGAAGCCGGGCCTGCCAACGAACGAGGACTACGCCAATGCAACCTACTTCCAGGAGCAACTCGATTTGTACCTGCAGACCAAAACAGGTCGCCTTTCCTCGGCGGGCGCCAGCTCGGCGCTTTTGTCCCTTGGGCAGATTGCGCCCGGCCTAGACCTTAACCCTTCCTCCCTCAAGAGCAGCATCCCAGGTCTGGCTGAACAGTACCGCCTGGTCCTTCGGGATCTGAAGTCGGAGGCCGTCGCCCAGGAGCTCACTATCGAGGGCGGCATCTCCCCCCAGTTCTCCTCCGACACGACGAAGCTCTTCAACGCCGGCTCGCCCGGCAACTTCCTCTCCGTTTTGGGGGTCCTCGAACACCCCCTGTCGAGGGGCTCGGTCCACATCCAGTCCGCCGACGCGGCTGTCCACCCGGAGATCGACCCACGCTACCTTTCGAACCCGCTCGACGTCCAACTCTTGAAGACCATCGCCCTCCATCTCCAGACCGTTGCGCGGGCAAAGCCGCTGAGCGACCTGCTTCAGGGCGACGGTACCGTCTTTCAACCCGGCTACCACAAGCTCACGGCCCAAAACGTGGAGGATTGGGTGCGGAGTAGCATGCAGAGCGAGTACCACCCTTGCGGAACATGCGCCATGTCTCCAAAGGCAAAGGGCGGTGTCGTTGACGAGAAGTTGAGGGTTTACGGGGTGAAGAACTTGCGGGTCGTCGATGCCAGTGTGTTCCCCTTGATACCGAGAGCTAACATCCAGTCCCTGGTATATGCGGTAGCAGAGAGGGCGGCGGACTTCATAAAGCAGGATGCGCACTAACCTTTGATCATACCATATCTTCGGTTACATATACCTAAAAAAAAAAAAACATTGAGCCCTATATTCTCACCAGTAGTCCTCAATCTGAAACTTAGCTAGAACAAACTGTCTAGCGAAACTGTTTCATGACAACAATACCACGGGCCCCGGCAAACAGACTTCTATTGCAGTGTGTGTCGGTATCTATGGAGGGTCTTGCCAATATCTTTCCGCCTTTCCTGCTGCTTCTAGGCCGTATTACCATGGTATTACTGGGTTCAACATCGTAGAACATCTAGATATTGTTCCTTCTCTAAAAGCAAAACTAAATCGCGTAAGAAGCGGCTTCCACTTTCCTTAAGTTGTATCGTCCTTCAACATATTGCTACACGGCGCCTTGAACGTCACTTCTTTCGGCGTGGTTCGCCGCCGTTTTCTCCGATGTTACGAGCTTGGCTATTTGGCAAGGAGGCTTGCTGGCTAACCTGCTGGTAATCTCGAAATATCACTCGGGCAACGGCCTAGCGCTGAGGAAGACAAAGAAAGCTGCGCCGTGTCGCTCTACGCTGTTATCCCGAAGCTCGCAAAAAGTCAATATTTACCACGATGTTGATTGGGAAGGCAAATTCGGTTCCTTCACTGTTGGACAAGAAAGAAAACAGCTAGAATCTTTGATTCACGGATCGTCACAATCAGGTATTGTACCGCCATCTACAACTGCATCGAGATTGATGGACTATGGGCCCTCTTTGTGCACCCCTCCCGCAGGTAGGCTGCATCTATGCACCCTATCTGGCCCGTTGCGTGCGCGAATAGGATAATCACGGCCGTACGCCAGCCGCGCGGCGCCCGATAACCCGATTTTGCGGAGCTTTGGTTCGACGCCACCGGCCGTCTTCCGATACTCCAACCGCAACGCCTTGATGTTCCTCATCGAGTAGGGCGTAAGATGGGGATGATGCTGTTCTTGCAGTCGTGGAATCTGCGGAGAAGCGCCCGGAAACCCAATGAAGCAGCAAAACCCTACCGTAACCTCGAGCGGCATCGCAGGGGTTCTAATATGTCCATTCAGCTAACGGCACCGAGCTCCAGCTCATCTTATTAATGGACCAACGGCCTGACAACGTAAGTCTCCCGTGGCGACAGGAGGCTGCGCTGAAGCAACCGCGGCACCAGGGTCGCTTTTCTGATGGAATCAGGTAGCGATACCCGGATCACGACACGGCACCCCGCGATGGCGACAACCCCCACGCCGAAGGGGAGCGAATCATCAGCCTTTCGCAGCACATCATCCGGTCCAAAGATGCATCCAGCCCACCGAGTCCCCGGGGTGTTATCCAGAGGATTCCCAGTATTCGGGAGATTGTTGCCGGCTTGGAAACCTCTGTTAGCGAAGCGCGATGGCCAGTCTTTCGGGAAGCGAGATACGTAAAACGGGTACGAGATTTCACCCCAAATCTTCACAAAACAGGCGCCCTCTTCTCATTATTCCCAAGCTCTGATCTCCTTCATTTCGCCACGCTAACCCGTCCAACTCGATAGAGCTCTCACCTCTTCTCGCAATGGGGCCAGAGCACGAATACGCATCCGCGTCCCCCAAGGGAGCGATGGTGGATGACTCTCTCTCGTACGAGCACAACTCGGCAACCCTCGAAGAGAAAAAGGCGCCATGGTGGGCGTACATCTGGGACTGCGAGCCGGGGCGCTCGCCGGAGGAACGCGCCTTCATCCAGAAGCTCGACGTCTTTCTGATCACGATGCTGAGCCTGGGCTATTTCATCAAGAATCTCGACCAGACAAACATTAGCAACGCCTTTGTCAGCGGCATGAAGGAGGATCTCCAAATGAACGGCAACGAGATCAACCTCATCGACACGGCCTGGACCGTCGGCTACGTGGTGGGCCAGATCCCCTCGCAGATCGTCCTGACAAAGGTGCGACCATCAATATGGGTGCCCTCTTGCGAGCTCCTCTGGACGGTCTTGACCTTCTGTCTGGCGGCCGCAAAGACCTCGAACCACGTCATTGCCATCCGTTTCTTCGTCGGCCTGGCGGAATCCATCTTCTACCCGGCCGCCCACACGATCCTCGGGTCGTGGTACAAGCCATCCGAGCTAGGCAAGAGGGCCTGCATTTTCCACGCTTCTTCGGCTGCGGCCAGCATGTTCTCCGGCTTTCTCCAAGCCGGCGTCTACCGTGGCCTCAACGGCGTACACGGACTTGCTGGTTGGCAGTGGCTGTTCGTAAGTCTCCCCTTTATCGATGGCGTGATGAATAATGTGGAGACATCTCGATGCTGACGCGACCTCGACTATTAGATCATGGACGGAGTCATCAGTTTGCCGATCTGCATCGCGGGTTACTTCCTTCTACCGGATCTCCCAGAAAACACAAGGGCGTTTTACCTCAACGAGAATGTGAGTGGTATGATGCGTCTCTAATCTGTCTGCACGACGACTGATATCGAGGGCAGGACCGAGCGTTGGCTCGCCAGCGCATGGCCAGCGTCGGCCGCGCTCCTAGAACAAAGCTGGGTCGATCTGCTTTCAAACGAATCTTTGGCAGATGGCACGTTTACCTGTTGTCGATTCTTTACATTATCTTCATCAACGTCGGCCCGTCAAGCAGCGTCAACCCATTTTCGCTCTGGCTCAAGTCAAAGGGCGAAACTGTGGAAAAGATTGTGAGTTTGTCCCCCCCCCTCCCCCCATTTTGAGACTGACTTTTCCAAGGAGCTGACAGAATTCCATCAGAACATCATTCCTACAGCGGCTTCTGCGGTCCAGCTGGTTCTCACCGTCTCCTTCGCCATCGTCTCTGATGCGATCCGTCATCGTGCCAGCGTCATGTCCGTTTCCACGTTCCTCGGCGGCTTTGCAGCCTTGGTTCTTGCCATATGGAACGTCCCAGACGGCCTGAAGTGGTTCTCTTTCCTGCTGCAGCGCGCTTCGGTTCCGTACGGGCCGCTCAGCATGAGCTGGGCCAACGAGATTTGCGGTGCCGATGCCGAGGAGCGCGCCATCGTCATTGGCATAATGAACTCGTTGGGCTACGCTTTCAATGCATGGGTGCCGATTCTGACGTATCCCCAAGTTGACGCTCCAACCTTTAAGAAGGGTTTCATCTTCTCGACGGTCGCCTTTGGTGCCCAAGCTGCCATCACCGCCTCGGTGGCCTACCTCTACAAGCGCGAAAAAAAGAAGCAGGGGGTCGTCAAGAGAGATGAAGAAGGCGTTACTGCCCATACTTTAGTCTCTAATGTGGAGTGAGCTACATGACTACGTGTAGTGCTGGTCAAGTTGCTTCGTATTACGGATTACATGTAAGTTAAAGCACCCACTGTTGGACCACCCCCCACTTGGACCACCCCAAAAATGTCTCCCAGCCACCCTATTTCTAGAATATCACCAACTTCAAACTATCACCACTTTTTCTCACCTTTATCAAATCACTTCATTTTTTCAGGATCTATTCTTTATAGCCTAATGGGCCAGTATACCGAATATGAAGTCAATCAAGCAATTGAGGCTATTACACGTGGCCTATCAACTCGCAAAGCCTCCGAGCAATGGGGTATACCACGATCAACACTCATAAATCGACTTCGAGGTCACCAAAGCCGAACTATTGCATATACCGATCTCCAGCGACTATCTACAACCCAAGAGGCTAAGCTGGCAAGTTGGGTGCAAATCCAGGCTGACCTAGGTCTGGCACCAACCCATTCACAACTACGGCAGTTTGCTCAACGTATTCTCCATACTATGGGGGATACTCAACCTCTTGGCAAGAGGTGGGTAGATGCATTCTTACGAAGACATCCATCTATCAAGGTCCAGAGAAGTCGCTCTATAGACTCTAGACGTATTAATGGAGCATCTACTGAAGTTATCAGGGACTGGTTCAAATATCTCGCAATGCCACACATCACCGCCATCAAACCAGCTAACCGATATAATATGGATGAAACTGGTATCCTTGAGGGCAAGGGAGATAATGGGCTGGTGCTGGGCAGGGCTGCTACACAAGCAGTAAGGAAAAAGCAGCCTGGTTCACGAGCCTGGGTATCCATTATTGAGTGTATATCTGCTGAAGGCAAGCCACTTCATCCACTGGTTATATATAAAGGCAAAACAGTCCAACAGCAGTGGTTTCCTTTAGACCTTCGCCCATATAATGGCTGGCAGTTCACAGCAACAGAGAATGGATGGACTACTGATACCACTGCTGTTGAATGGCTAGAAAAGGTCTTCCTCCCTCAGACTAAGCCCTCTCAACCTGATCAGGCCAGACTCCTTATCCTGGATGGGCATAGGAGCCATACAACGACAGATTTTATATGGTTATGCTATACTAATAGCGTCCATCTATTATTCTTGCCACCACATACCTCCCATGTCCTCCAGCCACTTGATCAGTCAGTCTTTAGTCCTGTTAAGGCAGCATATAGGAAGGAGCTTGGATACCTCAGTCAGTGGATTGACTCTACTGTTATAGGCAAAAGGAACTTTGTTTCCTGCTATCAGAAAGCTCGCTTGGCTGGGCTGACTATCAATAACATCAAAAGTGGCTGGAAATACACTGGGTTATGGCCTGTCAGTGTAGCAAAGCCTCTTATGAGTGGTCTGCTAGTTGGGACGGGAATATCATCATCAACAACACCATCCACACCACTCAACAAGGTCAGAGATACTACCAGTAAGGCCCAAGATACCCAAGATGCCTATGATAATGATGGTTGGGCATCAGCTGTTAAGTGGTCTACGCCAAGGAAGAGGAAAGAGCTGGATGACCAACTACACTTATTCACCCAACTGGATCAAAGTATTGCCACAACTCGCCAGCTATTCAGAAAGGTGAAAAAAGGCTTTCAAGAGCAAGCCTATGAGCTGGCTACTTCTCAGCATAAAATCCAGCTTCTTGAGGCCAAAATCAACAACAGCACCAGCAGGAAGAGGAAGGCTGTTATTCTAGATCCAAACACGAAGTTCGCGACGATCAAAGAGGTGCGGCAAGCCCAGATTAAGGCTGGCGATGCTGAAAGTGAGCCAGATGAATCCAGCGCATCGGAGTTACCTAGTGAGGCCGAAAGTTGTATTATCGTGGCATCAAGGCAGTGTTGATAGTCAATTAAATAAAGTGGTGGTGGTCATGATGGTGATGTTTTTGGGTGGTCCAAGTGGGGGGGTGGTCCAACAGTGGGTGCTTTAACTTATGTGATAATGGCATAGCAATTGGCGTTGGACCTGAAACATCAATATCTCATAGCATAAGTTAACCCGTATGCCTAGACCTCTTCCGCTCAAAGGATGGATGTTAAGAAGACAGCGGGCGTCTGGCACGGTATTTATACGATCAGCATGTGTCTCAAGGTCGAGAGAGTTTGACAGCTTGGGCCACTAAACTGCGGTCGGGTACCAATCAACAGATCTTTCAGAAAGGCAGAATGTATTAGGTTGTTACGCGGGATACATAAGCGTTAGTTACTAATATCCCACACAACTAACAATATCGTTTTATGACATGGTAGTCATAAGTCTAGTTCTTTATTGCAGTTATGCTGGAATGGTAGAGGAAATTACTAAGCTGAATTCGTAAACGCCACAGGTCAGTTTAATTCCTTTGACCACATAGAGAACATAAGGATCCTTAGATGTTACATGAGCCTAGTGAAACAATTAGCAGCACTAGCTAGATTTTGGCGAGATATTTCCGATCAGAAGGTTTACAAATTCCAAGTTAATTCCCCATTCAAGGGTATGAAACTGGAGGGGTTGTCACGTCGGATGTATGAGAGCTAGTTATTGCCCTATAGCATAACAACTAAAGATGTTGTTTTGTTACGTGACATACATCATGGGCCCATCCGGCACCGCTTGGAGTTTCCCAGAAGCGTTTCCGGGGAACACACAAGTATCGACAGACCGCCATCCGGTCCAATCACCTCTATGCTCGCTTGAAGTAACTTTCCCTTACCATCTAAAGTTTCTGATAGTCCTACACGGCTACATGAAAGTTTAACATGAATCGAGAGTCGTTGTTTGCAGTGCCGTCCACTCACCCATTGCCTACCTTTGCAATCCCTTCTGGCATCTTCATCGGCTCGTGTTGCCAGGGTTATTTCTCCGGATAGAATTCATGTTTTTCGTCCATACGTCATCCGTATCGTGCGTAAAAGGCCAGACAGGTAACCCCTCTTCAGTCTGGACCCTTATCCCACCTAGCTCGACACAATCACTTCCCATAGCGGGACCACCTACGGTAGCCCGGTCCAGTGTGCTTATGTTGTATTCACGGTTGTAGTAGTACCCATCTCTTTTCGACTTGTGATGTTCCCAGCACCGAAGGATAAGAGGCCACAGGGCAGGAGCCGAGGCAGTGACGATGGCCAAGCTGCACTCTATTTCAGAAATGCAGAACCCGAGGGAGAAACCCTTGTCTGGTGCTACACCAGTGAAGTTTACTGAGACGAAATAAAGACGGGCGGCACTAACGACGGTCACGCTGTTGTGGAGTGGTTAGAACCGAAAAGCTAAACGAAGATATCAGTTCGGAGTTGGCTCACACGATTCCTAACGCAAACACGCCCAGCAAACCAATCCTCTTCTTCTTGTTCATCTTGACGCCGGAAAAGATGTAGAAGGGAAGACCGACAATGATGAGATCGGTCAGCACGGTCAAAAGCCCCGTAGTCAGGGCAAGAGCGTACTCGTTGATGCACTTGCCGGGGACTGACATGTTCCAAGCAGCTTCGACGGGCGTGCATTGGAAGAAGACGGCGAAAAAGGTTCCGATCGTCAGAGCAACGTTGAAGACTGCAGTGACCCAGGCGACGTTCCGGACGAAGTCTTTGACGCCGGAGAACCGAATCAGGAAGATGAGGACTGACTGCTTCGTCAGAGCCAAGATGGGGATGTACAGAATGCCCACAACAAATAGCCATAGTATGCCCTTTCTGGTGTCTGCAGATTGCGGGACATCCCAGTAGTGTATGCCGATATAGAGCTCTTTCACAGCTGTGACGCCTTTCAGTAATGGTGAAACCGTAGTGTCTGTATCTGTTGAACATACCGATGATGGAGCTGGCAGCCAAGCCGATATTGAAGGCTGACGCAACGCAGATGCACGCATCATCTATCAACATCCGTCAGAAAGCCACAATGTCTGGAATTGCCACGCCGTGACTTACCCCACCCAAGGCTCTTTGTATCATATCTGATGTACAACCGTAGCACTACGAAGACGAGGGCGATGACAGGACAGAAAACCACGATAAAGATACCCAGGTCCTGGAGCCAGGTCGTCGGCTCCGCCGCCATAGCAAGTCAGCAAGCAGGCCCCCAGTGGCCCACATTGGGTGCTGAGAACGGCGAAATGCAGGCCAGGGAACCGAATGGAGAGGCCCAGAGATGATCCATCAAATGACGCGTCTTTCTGTGCCGCTATCGTCCCTCCGTTGCATTCGAGAGGAACTGATCGGGAAAGAAAATAAAAATAAAAATAAAAAATGAAAAAAGTAGTCAGTTCAAGTTTCCGCTTGCTTGGTCGAAGCCCGGGCTTGGGGGCTTCTTGGTGGTCAAACCCGATGATTAATAGCAGCCCGCTCCTCATGCCACGCCCCATCCGGCCGGAGTTTTTGGAAACTGAGTTTCGTTTGGTGGCTGCAAACCGAAACACTGTTGCTCTCCTTCTTCCGGTGGGATAGCTCATTATGTAAGTGGCCTTGGTCACCGAGATCAGACGAATCTGTCGGCAAGGTCATTTGCGGCTAAAGACAGGAACAGAGCAACCACGAACAGCTCCATCAAATCCGTCAAACTAAACCTGAGAGCCAGGCTGTATGACTACACGATACCCCAAGTTCTTGTCGACAAGCCCCTGGGTAAGGATGCGGAACTGAGTCCGAAGGAATCCACGGTCCAATACTCGAGGGGTCAAATATTTCGACCATGGCAGACAAGGCATGTCTGGTTCCTCGGCAGATTCCAAATGAGGCCGACTCCGGTACTTTGTTAACGTCCTTAAAATTTGATGCTTAGGGAATGTCCACGCGCACAGCAAAACGCATACAATGTAGTGGCACGACATGGACATACCTGGTCTACGATTCCTTCATCCAATGGCAAGCTTAAGCAGGTATTTCATTACTCAGGGAGAACAGCTGGCACCATCCAGGTTGAGTCATAGTTGGCATCAAATACAACTGGTTCTGTAAAGTTTCGACAAGGCGACGCGCAGGACTCGGGAACGCATGCAAGGTTTTATCAGATCCCCGAATATTTTCCCGGAACGAAATCTGTCTTGGTATAACATGCAGGAGTGCCTATATGGGCAGAGTTCTGATGCCGTTAGGTAGTCGCCCTATCTCGAAACTACGCATACAAAGCGATCTGTGCATGTGGTAAGCCACATTTGTGGCGGCCGCAACTGGTTCTAGCCACACGAAGCTATTCCCGCATATCTTCACGACAAACGGGAAGCGCGTTTTCCTACACATTTACGATAGCCGGCAGCGCTGTCCGTCTTCTTGGGCTTTTTACGTTACCTTAGTTCTGTTTCTCACATATTCAACCCCCCTAATAATTCTGCTGGACAAGTCATGCAGCCAAACCCCTTCTCCGGTGACCCTGTGGCCGTGCGCCCAAAGGACTGGCCACGGTACAACGGGGCTAGGTGCGCAAAGGTTACCGCCCAGTAGCCGAAACACTTCCCGTCAGTCACTCACTTATTGAATAAGGGCAGGTGAAGAATACATCACCGATGTGCCCACCGAACTGTCATGGATTGCTGTTAACTCGTGACCCGGCGAAACCGGCGAAACCGGCTCCCGGGTGCGGTCCGGACCCGGCTATCACGACGTCCGCTTCCCCCGGCTCACGAGCCCGTGTGTACCGAGGTACACGCCCCAGTGGGCCCTTTTAGGTAAATTAGAGCCGGACCAACCAACGGGCTGGGTGCGGGGTGCATCGAACCACCAAACCCGCAAACCCACCCGCGGAGCCGAAAGCCAGAAAACTCCCAAAGCACACATCACGCGCAAATGGGGACGCCACACTTGCCTCTAGTATAGGGGTTCCGTCGGTCCTACCATGAGCATGCCCTCCTTCTGCTTGTCGAACAATGATGGTGAGTAGGAGGAGGAGGAGGAGGAGGAGTAAAGGGTGCGCTCCGGCCTGCGGGCGTGTTGAAGGCGCAACGTGGACCACGTGCCACTAGGAGGGCGCCGCGCCGCCCGTCCGGGTCGCTAATCCCCAATACATCAAACCCAAAAAGTGTGCCCCTTGTGCCATCCCCCCCCCCGATCCCCGCCCGCTCACACGCGTTGCAGTTGGAGAAAGCCAGCCAGCCAGCCCGTCCTGCAACGACTGGTTTTGGGACTTTCGGCATTCGGCAACCCTTATGGCAGTTGGCGTAACACGCAAAACTACTGCAAAGTCCACACAGGCAGACTCCCAACCCCCCCCAGGGTCCCCTCCTCGGCCAACGCTGGCGTCAGTAAGCAATAGGTCAGGCTCTCACGCACTCTCGCGAATCGAGCCCGAATCCGTACCCATCCCATGATGTGCCAACGCGCAACGCGCAGCCTGGCGGCTTCATTCACTCCCAAAGGCTTGAGCGAGCGCTAGGTCTGTTGGCCTCGGTGTGTTTGCGCTCGCATGGTTTCCGTGTGTTTACCGCCTCTGGCAATGACGGGCCCACACAGAGCTGAGATATGACCAAGACTCCTGCCCCCCTTGGTGTGCGAGCGGCCTTTTCGTGAATCACTTGCTGTTCCCGGGGTGCGGAGCAAATGAGCCCATCTGGATGGATTAGCGGTCGATCCAAACCTCTGCACCCGTCATCACTCTCTACGGATACACTGGCAACGCTTCTCATGACGGGCTTCGCCTCTGGCAACATTTTCACATCGGACTCTGAGGCAAAACCCCTCAGCCCTACCTACATAGACCTGCGTCGAGCGCAATCTAAATTCAGGAGGCCGAGAGGGGGCGAGCGTGGGACCTGACTTGACGGATTCCATCCTCCATCTCGCCACCCCCCTCTGATCGAGTCCCTCCCTCCCCCCCTTAAAAACCAGGAATCGGACATCTCGGTTCCAGAAACGAAGGAGGCCCGGGCCAACCCACTTTGTCCGGAATCGGCACCCCGAGTCCTGGGAGGGTGGGGGGAGGGCGGTGTTTGTGCGGTCGAGACGCATGTCTTGCGTGATGAAGGGTGTGCGCCCACATCAGACGAAGAAATTGAAAATGTCCAGATCGGTAGCCGCCCGCAGGACAGGCCGCTTCCTCGCCGCACTGCGCCAAAACTCTCGGCGTTGGAGAAGGCATCTACTGGTATCTCATTCCTGGGGCTCAGAAGGGAGCGTTGCCATCGTGAGGTGCGGGTACCCTACTTAGCGTGCCACCCCCCCTGGTCACTGGCTCTGCAGGACATTCAGGCTGAATAGGCTACACCCCTGGTTGGGGGAGGCGGCTCCGGCTTCCCCTACGATGGTTGGCGGACAATCATGCCAGTGTCGTTGGTATTGGCCGAGCCGACGTGGCTCACCCGAAGGAGTGGCGGGTCCATGGACGAGTGAAAGCGACCATGAAGCTGCAATTGGCCTGCTGGACACGGGAACTCAATATTAGGCTCCACACGCCCAAGACTAACGGTCGGCCTGGAGCGTGAACCCCCAAGCCGCCTTTGCTTTGCTTTGTGATCCTTTTCCGTCAAAGGGCCCCCTAACCAAGGGTTTCGAGTGAAAAAACGACTGTGGTATATTGATGCATTCGCTTGATCCCCCTTTCCAGTGCCCAGCACCTCCTACACCGAAGTTCTTTTCCACGTGGCGTTGCAAAATGCATGAACTGCCCGCCGTGTCGTCGCCGTTTGATATTGTGACAACGCGAGACATTCCCATGTCTGTGGGCCTAAAAGTCGCGTAGCCTACTGCAGGCGCTGCCTGCCTTCAGCCAAATACGAGGCCCAACTTCATGCTTGCTGCCACCTGCTTCCACAGGTCTGGCCATGCCTCTGCTCCTACTTGCTCTTTGCCACGGGCCCGCATGTCCATTCTTCTCCACACATCCATGATCACAGCCCAGGGCTTCTCCGTGTCGACCACACCTTTCTTGCTGCCGAGAGCTGTGAAAGCTTGCCGCACCAAGCCCCGGTCTCGGCTGCAGATGGCATGACAGGCGGAGAAGAAGAGAGGCCACAGCATCGATAGCCCCGTCCCACCGTGTGACACGGACGCTGCACAGTGCCATAGAGCTGCTTGCGCATGCTTCTGGACCAATTTGTGAGAAGAAGGGTATTCCGAGATGGTGCTGTACAGATAGACGAGTGCGGTCTGTCGGTAGGCAAGTGCCGTACTGGTGATCCACCTGATATTGGCAAGCTCGGCCTCTGATGCGTCTTCGGGACCATCAACAATGCGGTTGACCAATGAAAAGCCCGGTGGCAGGATTGGGCTCCATGACTCCAACGCTCTTTCGATGGCTTTGTAGGCCGTTTGGTATTCGGTTCGAAGGACCGCGAACTTGGATGCTTCCCCTGCCGCCATGGTGGCCTGGAGTTCGCACTTCATCGTGACGAGCTCACCGAGGCGATATAGAGTAGGCCAAAGATCATCTGCCATGCCGAGAACGGGATCGATGCCGCTGAACACGACGGAAGGTGTTGAACTTCCAGGCGAGTAGGCCCGGTTGGACGATGGGGCCGCAAAGACTGGAGACGAGCCGTTCGTCAAAGCATTGAGGACGTCAAAGTAGCGAAACACCTACTCTCAGTTAGTCATGTAGCGCCCATGTACGCATTTGCTCCGATAACTGACCTGCTCGAAGAACTCAACGCTGGGGGGTTTGGGGGACGGCATAACCCTGATGATATGCCATGCGCCTTGGAGATGGTTACGGATGACATCGGGCAGGCTTCGCTGCGTGAGCTACACCAGTAAGTTTCTGTTTCAACTCTTACCAAGGCATCATCTTACCAAGTCATACTGCAGCAGAAGTATTATGGTTGCCAGCGCTTCCTCGAAGCCATCCCCGTCTTCTATGATTGCGGACAACCCAGCCACCGCTCGTTCGTGGAAGCATGAGGAGCCCTTGGTGTTTTCAAGACCAATGTATTCTCGATGCACGCCGGCCAGAGCGTAGATAGCAATCCGAACGGCAGAGCTTCTCTGTGATAGGGGGATGATATACTGCTCGTAAGGGTTGTTGACATCTTCTTTGAACCCCATCGTGGGTAACATGACCTTGGAATAGTGTTCCAGCAAGCCCGTGTCCTCTGGACAGTCAGAAGCACCATGGTATGCTGGTGGAAGCAGGCTGAGTAACGGCGGAGAGATGGTCGACCAGGTGGTTTCATTCCAAGACGTGTCGAGACTGGCCGCAAAGAAAGAGTCTTCTGGCGACTGCAAGCTGTCGTCGAAAGTTACGAGAGAAAGCGGCAGGTGATTATCTGATGATTTCTGATGGGGGCTCATGTCCGTGACGGTCGTGTATTCGCTCTCGTACGTGTCTGCATCCCCGTATCCAAGCTCATAGGTGTACACGTCCTCGACATCATCGTAGAAGGGCAAGATGGATCCTATAGAGGCTGAGAGGCAGTTGCCCACAGATGTTGACGGCGAAAGAGAATCTTCAGCGCCAGCCTGTATCATATCAGGAGGTGTGAGAATGCTCGCGTCTGGGCTTGTTCGTATGTCGCTCTTGGCTATAGGGCTGTCCGACTCATCTGATGCAGCGGTTTCTTGCATCTCAATCGGCCTAGTTGATGCCCTCCGCTTTCTTCTCTTGATCGGCTCGTAAACGCAATCGACACCGGCTTGTACACAACGAAGGCATCGTGGATGTTCTTCTGAGCACTTCTTCCTCTGGTGCGAGTGTCGGCTGTTAGTTGTTCGGACGAGATACTAAGTGAGCAAGGTAACCAACCTTGTCTCGGCTGAAGATGTTAGCTGAGGAATCCTGAGACGGGCATGAGTAGTTGGCTTACCAATATTTGCAGCCTACGGATGGGACGGCTAAATGTCAGACAGTTGAAGAAACCCGGTGGAAGGGCTTATACAAACCTGCTCTTGACCGAGTTTTGATCGGGCGTGGGCGAATGGGCTGGTTGACGAGCATGTTACCGGCTGGAGGGCGTGCCTAGTTGCGGTGAAAAAAGTTATATACGACAGCTGTCTGCTCCCGTTAGACGGAGGCTCGATAACCTTCCCGTCGCTCCCAAAGAGTGGCGTTTACTGTTGTCAATAGGTACAAGCAAAGCAGGCGGCCGCAACAACGAGCAACAGAGGCAGGGACGGTGGTATTTTAACGTGCCACACTAGGTACGGTCGAATGCGCAGGGGTCCCCGAATACCCCAGCTTCCGTGAGGGGAAAAGAGGGTATGGTTCGGGGAGAGGCTCGGCGAATTTGGAGACAGCCAAGGCCCAAAGGTGAGTGAGGAGTGAGTGACAGACATGCCGAGCAGCACACAGACTCCCGCACCAAGCCTTTGGACGGGGCCAGTACTCCGGGGTCCCCAGAATATGGCGAACAAGGGCTATGCGTCAGCAAATTAACCGGCCATTCTTCCAAAACCCTGGTGGTCGTTCGTCAGAGCTCCATGGGATCGCTGTGTTGTTTGTGGAGAAGATGGGCCGTGTGGAGTCCGAGCTCGCTGTCTGACATGCAAGGGTCAAAATTAGGTCGTCATCCAACACCCAGGCTGCCAGGACCATCCAGTATCGCCGCCGGTCACGATGTGGCGGGCGAGAAGCCGCCTGTCCAATCATCTGATCAAAAAAGTGCTTGCGTATAGGAGAGGGATCATCATGGTACTTGGCTTTGCCACTGGCTACAGTGGGCAGTGCTGGGTCGGGCAGAGTCTCGTCCTCATCCCTTTTGCGATGCACCTTTAATAGTCCTGGTCTGGACCTCATTTGTGTGAGTGCGAACGGAAGCAGCTCAGGCTGGACTCAGGCTAGAACCAGGCTGGAACCAGGCTGGGAAACGGACGTTATCCCCATGTCGCTATCAAGGTCATCATGATACGGAACGAGGAGTGTTTGGTCCCACCCCAACGCTAGGTATGGAACCGAACCGACCATGGTAAACAGCGATGAGTGGTTCATGAAGCGACATGGCCCGAGAAGCAAATCCTGACATTGAGGGACTTATGATCGGAGTGGTGGTGGGGTTGTCGATCGGATGCTGTGGTATCGACGGGGTGCTCTGGACTGGTGGTGTAGATGTGATGTGGTATGTGGTCCTGGGTCCTTCCGAACTGAATCGATAGTGTAGACAAGCGTTATCTGGGTACGTACTGTCATGGTCTCGTCTCGCCTTAGCTTGCTTCCCGTGACGCATGAGCCACAGTGGGCATGTCTTTCTATCCAGCAGCTACCTACCTACCTACGGGGGAATGGGGGAGGGGTCTGGACAGTGCCCCATCATGATATATCTATTATAGTGACCTTGAAAGGTAGGCGTCACCCACCTGGCATAGTAGGTGTCGCATATGATGTACCGTATATATCCTTCCAGTCATTTACCGCTCTTTCTCTTTGACCATTCTCTTTATTCTTGCCTTTTTATGTCCACATCTAGTGATTCAGACCATGCTGACATAGGTCTAGATCTTTAGGCTTTTTTTAAAGACTTTAGAGAAGAGAGCAGATTGAGAAATAAAAAAGGACAAGAAATCTCTAGATACATCCTATGGAAAATAGATGTTATGTACCGTATATATTTAGCTGGTCATAATAACCCGGCACTGTTTGCCCGCGTATGTACCTAGGTAGGTATCTATAGGTATATAGGTACATGATTCGTTTTGAACACCTTCCATCCTCCAGTCTCTAGTAGGTTGGTATATTTACAGCCTGGGCTGTTCGAGTAAGGGATCGGTGACCAAAAACATGGGGAGAATCCCAACGCCCGCTTCGTATCATACTGAAAAGTCCGATACCCCATCCCATGCAAACGTCACGTCTTAGACAGCCTGCTGTTCCTGTCGCGCCTTGACTATGGCACAGTTCCCCAGCCTGGTCAGCTCACCCACGAAGTCATCGATAATCTTCACATGTGCTACTTCTTTCTGCGTCAGATTGCGGCTCCGCATTCCCTCAATGAGCACCGGTACGGACTTGAGGAGTTCAAGGTCCTCCTGTGACTGTGGGTGTAGAGGGTGCAGGAGCAAGTTGCAGAATATCTCCAGTATCGCAGACATTGGGTAAAACACCACCAACCTGATGACCCATGTTAGCAAAGCAGTACACTTGAAGGAGGGGACACGCTGCCACTTACCAGAAGGCCACCTGCTCCACGCCATGGATCGCTGCTCGGAGAAAGTGCAGCGTCGATCGGCTCGCTTGTACCGATAGTGCTTGACTTGAGCTCACTCCTTCCAAGCCGCTGCTCTCGCCGCTGGCCCAACAACGACATCTTCCGCTTGCTCGATGGATCATGGCCATCAGGTAATGATACTCGAAATGAAGAATGATCTCTTCCATGCCGAGCCGGCCATTGCGAACAACTGCTTTTCCTCGGGGGAACGTCAACGTTGGCCGATACGACGGTGGCATGGACATCCGCCAACTCTCGAGCTCGTCATCCAACTCCCGGATATCCCTCAGTAACTCGGCGTCGCCCTTTTTCAGGGCCGAGATGGAGTACAACTTCCTGCAGATTTTGGACTTGATGATGCTCAGCTGCAGGGAGTCTGGTTGGAGGGCTGACGTCATAGTCGCTTCGTCAAGGAAAGATGGCGAGGCTCCGGCTCGTTCGTCGGCGCTTGTCGTCCACCAATCTGCTGTTGGCAGCGTCAAGTCGCAGTGCTCGTCGTCGATACTTGGAGGCTGGCCAGTTCGGAGAGAAATGTCCTTGTCGAGTTTGTACGCCAACCAAAAGATCCTTCTGAGCTGATTTCTTACGCGCCAGCTCTCGTCGCTATCATTCTTGGATGGCTTGCGCGGGACGTGGCTCGTGCCTAGCTCGAGGTGTGCTCCAAGCATGAACAAGATGCGGCATGCGGCTGAATGGAACATGGACCCTTGTTGGAGGTGGCCACAGAACATGTGGAACAAAGTCTGTCAAGTCAAACATCATGTCAGTACATTTTCCTGGGAGGATTGAGCTTTAAGCACCAGGCATTACCAGCATGAAGACTGTTTGAAGAGAGTCGATGTTGGAGTCTTGCATGATGGTCGCCATCAAGTCCTGTGCTGCACCGGCACATGCCTCTCCATCTATCTCGGGCATCAACTTCCATTCCGACTGGAAAAGAGAGACGACAGCGAAGAAGGCGAAGACGCAGGCCTTGGCCGTCACGATTTGGAGGGTCAACGCGCACTGAGGAGGCTGATAGGCTAGGTCGATGGTGTCGAGGAAGAGGACATAGTCAATGATTGGAAATGACAGGCCAAAAGGGGACGCTCGGAAGCGATCCAGATACTCCTCGACGACAGTCCTGTCAGGCAGCCCCCCTCCTGGATTTCGCTGCGAGAAATTGAGAAAGATGTGGTGCTGGTGTTGGATATGCCAGAGCCGTCCCATGCCAAACAGGGTTTGGAAGGAAGCATCCTCGCCGGCCCTGGATCGGATCCAGTCCTGGCCATCTTGTGAGAAGAAGGGGATACCGTTGTAAGAGCTGATGTCTCCCAAGTAAAACCCGGCGAAGTGCATCTTGCCGGTGGTTGCGTCGGAAGCCCGGACCGATGAGTCATAGGCTCGGCCTCGTGTTGTTTCCCGGGTGCCGGTGTTGCCTGATGGGTCGGTCCCATCGGGATAGGGCGCTGTTGATGATGATGATGGCGGTGGAGACGTCGATCCATCCCTCCCCTCCCCTACGTCCTGGTTCCGCCGAGCCGCGCGGAGAGCTTGTTCAATTCGGTCGAGACGGGCAGCCAGGTCCTTCTCCGATCCGACCCTGCACTTTTCGTGAATCCTCGTTGTCCACCCCCACAGCATCACTCATCATCCCGAGTGTATGTCAAGGGGGGCTGAGAACTTACCTTGCTGCGGCCGCGCGCTTCTTCACCTTGGTGGCCCGGTGAAAGGTGCAGGCCATGTCGTGATGTTTGCACCAGTTGCATTGAGGAACGGCTCCATCGCATTGGATCTGTGGTAAGAGCGTCAGCATCACCCGTGAGAAAACAACTTATCGTTGCAACCGGTTGAAACCATACCTTCCTCCTGTGACAGGCATCACACGCTCTCCTCCTCATGTTGGTTTCCGCGTCGGGAATAGCCGCCGCTTAACGCGGCTCGCTGTCTTCTTTTATTTTCTTCCTCCAGGGCGTCGATGGGTAAACGCGTAAAATTTCCGACTTGGTGTTTCGTAGCCAATGTGCCAATCGAAGCCTCTCATTCCGCAAATGATTGAGAGCTGGGGCACCCGTTTACCCCTTTGGTACATGTATCAAAATCCCCGCTGAGTCAGCGGGGCTTCAAACGCAATGACTAAGCGGCAAAGAACAAAAGCGGACGACGTCCGTTCAGATTCGAAACTGTGATTGGCTCCTGTCTCGAAACCTTAACACGGAAGTTTGGGCACATCCCCACACATGAATCAGCCGGACGCATCTGTGCTCGGGGCTTCGAGGTACGCGTGCCACGCCGGCGGACAGCAACTACGCAAGCCCAAGCGCGGCTCATCAAAGAAATCGACGACGGGCTAAACTCCCGCTTAGTCAGCGGTATCCCCTTGCTCCATGCTAGTCCCATCTTGATTGAAATACACCAAGTCCAGGGGATGATGCTCGTAGCCTAGCCTGGGTACAAATAGCCGCCAGCATCCAACACACGTCAGGCAGGGTCTATTGCTGAAAGACCCACATCCCGCGGGTCCACGGCGGACACGGGGGTGTTCGCACCGCAAAGCGGGCACCCGGCGTTTTTCTTCATCAAGAGGGACATAGGCTCATGATTAAAAACTCCTTCCGCTGCCCGAAGTCGTGCCGTCTAACGAAGAGCTCCGGATCAAGAATCGAGGCTTCCTGCTCGATTCCATGGGCATACAGCACATCTTCGACACCAAAGTCGGCAATGAGTATGCTCGAGGTGTGTCTGAGGGTGAGAGGAAGCGTGTTTCTATCATCGAATTTATGGCCATCAGGGGTTTGATATTTGTTGGGACAACAGTACGAGAGGCCTGGATGCCAACACGTAGACATCCCACCCCCCCCCCCCCTCCCCCCCTTTTTTTTTTACTTGGTCGATATGACGAGTGAGGGTTCCCATTAATGAAAAGAAAGAGGAACAACTGAGGCTAGCCTGATCACAGAGCGTTGGAATACATCAAAGCCGTTCGTTCGATGACCGACATCCTCGGTCTCACCTCCACCGGCACTCTGTACCAAGCAGGCAACGGTATCTACAACCTTTTGAAAAAGGTCCTGGTCCTCGATGACGGCAAGGAGATGTACTACGGACTCACGAGCGAGGCCAGGCCCTTCATGGAACGTATCGGCTTCATCCTCTCCGACGGCGCCAACATCGCCGACTTCCCTACCTGTGTTACCGTCCGTCCCAAAGGAGCGCGCCGTCCGACAGGGGCTCAAGAAGACCTTCCCCCACAATGCCGACGCTCTACGGGCGGAGTACGAGAAGTCAGAGATCTACCCTCGAATGATTGTTGATCACGGCTTCCTGACGAAAGAGGAGACCAAAGAGGAGACGAGACTATTCCGGAAAGGCGTGGCTGGCGAGAAGTACAAGCAACCCCCGGCTAGCAGCTCCCTGACGACGAGTTTCGACACGCAGGGTAGGACTTGTATCGTTTGGCAGCATCAGATTGTACGGGGCGACAAGGCCGCCTTCATCATCACGCAGGTTTTCACGTTGGTCCAGACTCTCATTGCCAGTTCGCTCTTCTATCAAGCCCCGAACACCTCTGGTGGCCTGTTCATGAAGGCTGGGGTGCTCTTCTTCGCCCTCCTCTTCAACAGCCTGCTGTCCATGTCCGAGGTCACCAACCCCTTCACGCGACGTCCGGCGGCCTTCTTCATTTTTTGGTCAGTGGTATTCACAGCGACCATGGGAAGTCACCTGTCTTGGTTGAATCACGGCTCTGTACATACATGCCATAGTGTATGACGGCCATGTTACGCTCCATCGGCACTGGTTTCATCATCTTTGACGGCGCTTTTAAGGCCTTCGGGTTCATGGTCACCACGCTGGCCATGTACTGCAGCTACAGTCTCATATGCACGAATGGCTTGTTTGGCTGTTCTGGGTCAACCAACATATTGTCTTATGCCTTTGACGCCCTCATGGCGTCTGGGTTTCACAGTCAATTGAGTCCACGGGTCGGACCTAACCTGTGCCCAACGGCCCCGGATACACTGATCCTGCTCACCAGTTCTGTGCCAATGTCTCAGGGCCTAAGGGAGCGACGAACCCCACCGGGGAACAGTACCTGTCGGCGCTCTCGTATAGTCACATTCACGTCTGGACAAACTTTGGCATCGTCTGGGCTTGGTGGGCTTGGTGGACTCTTTTCGTTGCGCTTACCATTCGCTCCACTTCCAAGTGGCGCCCGTCCGCCAAGCGCGGCTCTTCCCTTTTCATCGCACGTGAGAACGTCAAGACCACCAGCGCTCAATGCCAGGCCGAAGAGGGACAGAAAGTCCTCTGAGAATACTACTGCGGAGAAGAACAAGGTTGAAAATGAGTGACGCAATAGTGGCGAAGACGTTGCCAACCGGAGCCTCGTCCGCAACACCTCCATCTTCACCTGGAGAAACCTCTCCCACAGCGTAAAGGGACCGTGTCCAGAGACCGCCTGCTGCTCGAAAACGTCCAAGGCTACGCCAAGCCTGGCATGCTCGGTATCGAGCTGGTATCGAAGCCCAGCATTCTGATATTTCTTGACGATCCCATGTCCGGCTTGGATGGCCAGTCCGCCTTGAACATGGTCCGCTTCCTCCGTAAGCTGGCCGACTTCGGCCACGAGTTCGCTCTTTCGCCGTGGGATCAGGTCTAGATTGTCAGCCGCCTCATGAACGGCTCCCTCTACCGCAAAGTAGACTACATCAATAACAATCTCACACTGCATGCACATCCTCTCCACGCTCTACAACGGGTTCTCCTAGATGATTGGCGACTCTGTGGGCGACGTCACCTTGCGTCTCTTGACAATTTTCATCTTTATCTTCACCGCGCCCGGAGTGCTTGCCCAGCTGCTCATCAAGCACCGAGACATGTTCGAGACCCGCGAGAGGAAGTCAAAGATGTGCTCCTGGACCGCCTTCGCCACGGGCTCTGTCGTCTCCGAGATACCCTATATCATCATCTACGCCGTTCTCTACTCCGTCTGTTGGTACTACATCGTCGTCTTTCACGGCGATTCGTCCCCTGCCGCCGGGACCTTTTCCACCGTGCTCGTGTACGACTTCGTTTACAACATTCATCGTGACCTACGTCCCAACGCCGTCTTCGCGTCCCTGATCAACCCAATCGTCATTTGGGTTCTCGTCTCCTTGTGCGGTGTCCTTGTGCCTTACTCTAAGCTGCAGGCTTTCTGAAAGTACTGTATGTACTATCTCAACCCTTTCAACTACCTCATGGGAAGCATGCTTGTCTTCGAAGTCTGAGGCACCGATGTCAACTGCCGAGACTCGGAATTCGCGCTCTTTGACCCGCCCAACGGCACAACGTGCACACAGTACCTGGGAGGGGAAGGGGGAGGGGGTTATATGACGAATGCCACGAGGTTGAGTCGCAACCTCACCAAGCCGGATGCGACGGCTGGATGCCGTGTGTGCCAGTACCGTGATAAGAGCGACTACCTTAGAACAGTCAACCTCAACAACTGCTACGAAAGCTGACCCGATGCGGCGATTGTCGTCATCTTCGCCCTCAGCCCGTACTCTCTTGTCTATCTCATTATAAAGCTTTGCGCCAAGACGTCTAAGAAAGCGGAATGAACGGCTCCCTCCCCCCCCTGGAGTTCGACATCATCTCAGCCCCTTTTCTTTCCATTACAGTTACCTAACACTACAGCAGTGACTCAGCACTCAACCACGACAAATTAGAATAGGCTGTATCGCCCTCACGGGTGACGACTCCCGGCTTGCCACTGGATGTATATATTCCCTCCTTTTCATTTCTTTCGCCAGTCTGGATTATACTCGGCGCATCTCTATTTCGTGTACATGCTGGAATGGGTCTTGACACCGTCAAGGTTTTCTGCTGGGTAAAGCTAACGATGTTTTCGTATGAGCCAAAATAGTTGGTGTATATATTGCCCATGTCTTCCGATTTTCTGCCAAAGTTATAGCTGTAAAGTGAATGCGGAAGAATACAAGCGAGGCCTGCCTGCCCTGTAACAACTTCTCCGGCCGGTAAGGGCTGTGAGGCGGAACAGACTGGACGCTCGGCTGTTCCTCGCTCCTTGCTCTATAGACATAGGAGCGACAGCATCTTCAAACAAGCCGCTGCAAGGGGGTGGAAGTACATCACTTCAACGAGGCAAAGCCGTGCGGCTTATGCAGTCATTCACGTCTTGCCCAAACGCCGTCGGCTCTGAGATCCCGAGAGATGAGGCATAGATATTGGTGGGGAGGGGGGGGAGGGGCGAGGACGCAAAATCCGTACGGGTGCTCTCTCGATCGACGAGAACGGGGGACGCCGGAACCCCCCAAGATCTCTGTGAACCCGGTGGCGTGGAGGACGGAAGGATGCTGGGCCGAACCCCCCGCACGGAAGGGCAACTCTATCACGACGACCGACCCTTTGACACGGATCTTGGGACGACAAGGGGTTGTTAAGGTTAAAACGAAAAAGGAATTGACAATTGGTCGGCAAAGCGTGTTATTAATAGAACAACACGCCTCGCAATGATCAAGGTTTTGCCCGAAAATAAACGTATCTTGGTGATGACTAACCGCGCTGTTTCTCCTTCCCTTCCCCACGCCCACCCGCCGTGCCGTCAGTGGACGGAGGCAGAAGCTCTCTCCTCTTGATATTTTGGCAAAGGAGAACCCCTCTCCCCCCCCCCCGTCCGTCACTCGGTCGGTCGGCGTTCGCTTTGAGCCCTTCTTCCAATCCGCTGGCTGCCCGCTTTCTCAGCGCGCGCTAAGCTTTCTTCAAAGGGGGCCGCGTACGGCCCGGGGACAAGGGGGCTCGCCCAGTTCCCCCCTCTGTAAGATTCCTCGGGCCGTTCTCAGCCTCGAAACTGCCGATTCCTCGCCTCAACTTTACGGCTGTTCCCCCCCCTTTTTGTTTGTGAGGAGAAGGTTGAGAGAAGTGTCGGGGAACCGAACTCTGGGAAAAGTGGGAGATGTTTTGATGGGGAGTAGACGCTGTTCCCGGAGAAAAGCGCCGGGTTCTGCGCGGCCAGCTCGAAGTGGGATGCGGGACCTGAGCGAGGCTGTTTCTTGGCCGATCGACTTCGCCCTGATCTCCTTTCAGCCCATCATTTACCCCTACTTTCCACCCCTCCTTCTTTTTTGTAGTTTGGATAAGCTTCCGAAAGAGCACAAGCCCTTGGTATACGTCGTCCCGTTGGAACCCAGGACGACTGCCAAGAGGGCTATGTCATCTGTTGACGCACACACTTGGTACGAATGGCTCGATAGATAATACAGCCGACTTATGTAAACTCCCAAGGCCTATTTCCAACGCTGGGCGGTTTGCGACTCTTTGCTGACTTACCCCGCCTCGTTTCAAAGGGCGGCTTCGTCCAAACCGCCCATCAATAACACAGGACGACGTGGCGCAGTGCGGTGTCGCGGCCTGGCCGCGACAGCAGCAGCAAGGGTCGAACTGAGCTTCGGCTTAGGTTACCCTGAAGAGAAGGATAACTTTGTTCTCTAGAAACCTTAGCAAATAGCCTTATGGATGACTTCATACAGCTCTGAGTGCCGCAACCCCCCTTCTCCCCTTTCTTTTTTTTTTTTTTTTGACTTGGGGAAGGAGGAACTCGGGTTTAAAAGGTCAAGATCCAGCTCCCGTTGGATAGAAGTTGGATATTCGGAATCATCCTGCCTTCTCACCAACCGGCGGTCTCACAAACCAGTACCAAAGCTCGAAGCAAACGACACATCGTCTCAGTCTCATACCTCAAGTCGCCTCGGCCCTCAGGGGAAAAGAAAAGACAAGCCAACTCCAGCAAACATGACGCTCAAGGGAATCTCGCCCGTCATCTCGCCCGACCTCCTCAAGATCTTGGCTCAGATGGGTCAAGGCGACGAGATTGTCCTCGGTGACGCTCACTTCCCGGCGCACTCGCTCTGCCCTCCTCATGTGCCGATCCTCCGCGCCGATGGTAAGTTGGTCCCCCTCCTCCCCCCTCCAGACCAAAGACTCGCAGGCGAGACCAGAGAGGGGCGGAAGCCGAAAGATGCTAAGACCCCCTGGGTAACAGGTATCACCATCTCCCGCCTCCTGGCCGGCATCACCCCGCTCCTCGACCTGGACAACTCGGGCGTGCCAGTGGTCATGATGGAGCCGGCCAAGAACGACACCTACGACGCCAGCGTCGAGGACGACTTCCGCTTCTCCCTCAAGTACGACGGAGAGGTCGAGAAGACGGACCGCTCCGCCTTCTACGGGCGCGCCAAGAAGGCCTACGCCATCGTGGTCACGGGGGAGAACCGGAAGTACAGCAGCGTCATCCTCAAGAAGGGCGCCAGCTCCCCGTACCCGAAGAGGAAGAGCAACCAGACGTCTCACCTCTGAGCCGTGACGAATGTGCCACTTGTATGTGGGAAAAGGGGGATAGACCCGGCAACGTAGTGAGGTATTAGGGGGGGATCCGAAAGGCAAGAGGAGGCTCCTTCAGGGTTTCTTGGGCTGGTGAATAAATGCGCGTCTACCTCATGTTCTCTCTACGTTGCCGAGTTGTCATTGGAAACTCTGTACCCTCACTATTGTGTTTCTTGCTTCCTTTCACTAGGTAGTGTAGCAAACCAAAAAATAAAAAGCCACATCCAGTCACACTAACCGACTAGGAAAACGTCCTCCGGTGACCGAGACGTCAATCTCACTTGATGTCTGATACAGGAAATGTAATTGGCCAATCATACAAACTTTGTTTATAGTCGATAGACTCCATCTTATCGGCAGTTATCTTTATTCGGACGTAAATAACCACCCCACCCCCACATGCGCAAAACCCCTACTTGCCCAAACCACCATCACCACCATCACCACCACTATCACCACTTATTCCTCGGGCTTGCCGTCCACCCATATGCAACTTTCGGCCTCGCTGGATAATTCGGATGCGCTGGATTCATCCGGACTATCTATTCGGCCGGCATCCGTATTTTGCGCCCGCCGTATATGCTCTATAGTGGCGAAGGTGCTGTTGGGCGATAAAGGGACCTTTTTCCTCTTGCGTGACTGTTGGTCTTCTAGTTAGGCCTGTAACGCGTTGACTTGCCTTTCTAGAAGGGCCCTTCTAGATACCTCCTCATCATACCCCTTTTGCACCTTTCTAGATAGGTGACGAATAGTATAAGTATCTAACCTATCCTTGGCCAGCTGGGTTAACTGGTGTAGATAATACCGTAGATCAACAGACCGATAAGGGGTTGACCATGGTACGATAGATACGGCCTTATCCTACTGTTGGCTGCTGGGCTGGTTGGTCTACTGGCTGGTCTGCTGGCTGGATGATGCCTCGGAGATCAAGGAGTTAGATAGAGGGCGCCTCATAGATACTGGCCATAACCCAGCTGTCTTCCAGCCACTCTTGATATTATAGATTGTGATAGATGCCTTATAGGCCTTAAAATAACACTCTAGAAATACCCTTTTGCCAGTTATGGTTGAATCCGTTATCCAGTCATCTAGATACCTAACCAACCTCCTCACGATAGGCCTGCTTTAATAGGCTAAAAACAGCCATATATAGAGGCTAAAAGACAACAGAGGAGTATAGTAACAGAAATAATAGATAGATATAATGCTGTCAGTGTTTCCATATAAAGTCAATAGATGTATAGCTTTAATGCCTATCAAGAACCAGCAGTCTGACAGCATCTAGCTCATTTAGCATAGTCCCAAGGATAAAGACCTTCTCTAACCACTCAAGGACAGTCTGGTCAGTCTTGCAGCCATTATTAGTGTATACAAAGTGCCATCCTTTATATCTAGATAGGTTAGATAAAAACCATTAGGCCTAGATAGTGTAATAGAATCCCTGGGTCAAGGGGCGGGATGCCCATGGGTAGATTAAATCGGCGAGCCATCGGCGATACGTTGGCCCGGCCAGCCACATAGAATACCCCTCAGCTGGGCCAGCCAGCTAAAGAGGTCAAGTTGAATTCTATATTATCACCTACACCTACCATCTAGACCTCTAAATCCGTTGTCTTTTCCTAGGCTTTACCTCCTAGGTAACCCTATTATAATTATTTAACTTTACCTTCTAAAGGAAGCCTGACTAAAGTAATAGAAGATGAGCTGTTATAACTAACACGCTTAATAAGATCTTTCGTGACTGCTTATCGACTAGAAGAGCCTTCATCTAACCTATTAATAATTAAACTAATATAGATAATATAGAAGTAAAATATAGCCTTTTTATAACTGTTTATTAATCGCCTGGCGCTAGTAGAGAAGTAATATAAATAACCTTTAGTATATACTTATAGCGTCTTACTAGAAAACAGTATGTTAGAGTAAATATTAGATTAGCTAACAGCTATCTAGACAGGAAATCGGCTTTATCTAACAGCCTTAGAAAGCTATTATATTAAATAGGCCCTTATAAAGGTCAACCTATCGCTTTAGACGTAATAAAAAAACTATTAAGTTACTATTAAATTAATAGGTAAAAAGGCTAACCTATAGGCTGTCTTTAAAGTGTTTATTTACTAATTATATATCGATCTAAAGCTCTAAAAGCGTTATCTTTATAGTTAGCTCTGTTACGGTCAGTAATCCGACAGTAGGGTTTCCGCTAATAGTATAGCTGAGGTCGATACTTGGTAACAGTATTGTTGGCTTTGCTGGTCTGCTGATCATCCGGTGATCAATCGTGTGGTCAAAAGTCGTGAGGGTAGCTCGTATAGCTTCTTGTCAATAAATCACTAAAGGGATACTGAAAGGTATTCAGAGAATGTATCACAAGTTGATTGCTGAAGAGCTATGGAAGTCTGCCCTTAAGTGTGTCCAAGTCTATCCTATATATAAGTCCCGTTTTCCTTGGTGTGTCGTGGAGCGACGGCCATCCGTCGGTCCTTTACCGTGGAGCGCTTGTTGACCGGTTGGTCTTTTACTTAGAGCGCTTATCGTTCGTCGGTCCTTCTTATCTCTATGTGACTGGTACTATAGTTCTTTTGTTCTAGGGAGTCATCTGTCTGACGATCTTGTTTGTCTTGTTGGTATAAAGGCTGTGCCGCCCACGCTTCCAACTAGGTGGGGCTAATGTTGCCTGTAACTTGTTAGGTTGTAACATCAGGTCTCCCCTCTAAAGGTCTTGCCCTTAAGACCTGTATAAGTAGGTTGTTCCTCCTAGGTTAGGGAGTCATCAATTTGTGCTTCCTTGTTCCTTCATGATGCTGACACCATGTCAGGTCGTATAGAAAAATTAAAATCAAAATCACAGAAATCTAAGCTTAAGGATTACAAGCGTCTTATACTTCTTAAGTTTATTGATTCTTATCTTATTCCTGCCGACATGCCGTGTAGTCGCTGCTTTCACCTAAAGAAGGCTTATTATTTTAGCAAAGGCTCTTTATATTGTCATGGTTGCATAGAGGCAAAGAAATCATATAATAGGGTACTGGTGATATTAACTTATAAGTTTTTTTCTTTAATGTGTCCTTGCTATGCTTTGCTGATTTATATAGTTTAAAAGTTAAATACTTAAGATAAGGAGTAGGATATAAAAGAGGAGAAGGCCGGTAAGGAGCTTATAGCTCTTTACTCTCAGTTTACTTAGCTTTAATCGCAAATAGCTAAAGCTATAAGTCGTCTTCAGCGCATTCGTCAGATTTATAGGAAAATAAAAGAGAGGCAGTAGGAAACCTTTTAACAGGGAATACAGGAGCTGGATATAGAGGATAAGTTGGCTTCTACTTTATTGGCACATGAGTCCTAGGTGGTTTATGATTTATAAGCGTTAGGTGTTCCTAACGATATAGACTGGGGGTCTCTAGGTCTTAGTGGGGATTTTATTGATCTTAGCCTTTTGGTTATTGCGTCTGGTTCTGGTTCCTGTGAGAGTCTAAGGGCTACTGTGGAGGGTTCTTAGTTTGTTACCGGCGTTCCTAGGCAAATAAATAGGTTCTTGTCTTATAGCCTATTTATTCCGGGAGGTCGCTAGAGTAGTTATAGTCGCCTTATCTTGATTATAGGGTTATTCCGCTGGGGTCCCACTATAGGTGCTAGTGTTTCTTCCCTTATATAGAATTCTGACCAGTAGTTCTTAAGTATCTCTTCGGTGTGGGTTAGGTTTAATGCTGGTTCCTATGTATTGTCTTCATGGCTGTAGCCTTTCTATTTGATAAGGTACTGTTTTTCTGGTTTTTCGCCCGTCGTCCAGCCCAGCTGGTCGTGGTCAATAATTCGTTCGATCTCATACTTTGGTTTGTTTCCGTCCATAATGATAGGATCTTGCGCTGTTAATCCTCATGGTGCTAGTTCAAGCAGTACGACATAGAATACCGTGTGGATCTTCATTATATCCGGTAAGTCGAGTTTGTAGTTTACATTTAAGACTTTCTTAAGGATTTTGAAGGGTCTAAGTTTTTTATAGTTAAGTTTGTTGTTTAGTCGCTTGGTTTTGATGTTTTGGCGGATGAGATACACGCTATCTCCCTCCTTAAAGGTTGGTCCCTTAATCCTTACTTAGTTAGAGTATTTCTTTATTTGTTGTCTAACGAACTTAAGGTCTTCAGTGACCTTGTTTTAGATTTCTCACAGTTTGTTAAAGTCGGCCACAGCTTTCAGAGCTCATGGTCCTTATCAAGGTTCTCTATACACGGTTGGTTGGAATCCATAGTTTAAGTAGAATAGTAAGTATTATATACTTTCTCTAATAGCACTATTATAAGCAAATTAGGCTATAGGCAGTAGTGGTACCTAATTGTTTTGGTTGTAGTTAACATAGCATTAGAGATACTGTTTAAGTATCTGATTAATTCTTTCTGTTTGTTTGTCGGTTTATAGATAAAATGATATCGATAATTTATAGTCTGTTCCAAGTTACAAGATCAGGGATTTCTAAAACTTAGATATAAACAGCTTATCTCTGTCTGACACGATTTCCTTGGGCAATCCATGGTTACTAATGATATACTTAAGGAATATGTACGCTAGGTCTTCTGCCGTGCTTGACTCTAGGTATAAGATAAAATAAGCATACTTTATAAGTCTATTGACTATTATAAGAACACTATCGTAATAGGTTTTTATAAGTGGTTCTCTTAACTTCAGTAATTTGACGATAAAGTCTAATAAGATCAAGTGCCATGCTTCTAGTGGCACTAGTAGTGGTTAAATTTACCTATATGCCTTATAAGGACTGTTTTTGCTCTTCTTATACATCTCACAGTCCTTGATTGCTGAAGCCATTTCTTCACGTATGACTTTCTGATTATAGTGTTATCTAATTTGTTTGAAGGTCTTAGTAATTCCTTGGTATCCATATGCCTTTGCGCCATATATCTCACGGATCTGGTCTGCTGTCATTCTACCAGTTGGGCTGGTATTAACATGCTTGCCGATTATAATGAGTTTGTGTAAAGGTACAATGTCACCGTTGTTATCGTATTTAAGAATTACTTATGTTTCTTCTGGTACTAGGGTCTCATGGTCCGGTCTTCTGCTAAGAGCGTCCGCTCTCCCGTTTTTAGTGCCTTTCCTATAGACAATTTTAAAGTTGTATTCTAAAAGAAATTCTGACCATCAGATTTATCTCTTGTTAAGAACCTTTAAGGTTGTAAAATAAGAGAGGTTCTTATAGTCTATATATACCAGGACTTGGTGCTTAGTTCCTGATAGGTGTGGTCTCCATTCTCAGAATGCTTTAATAATAGCCATAAGTTCTTTATTATGGATCTGATAGTTTAATTTAGGTCCATAGAAGGCTTTAGAGTAGAATACATATGGATAGAGTCTTCCTTCCTCATCTCATTATCCTAGTTATCCGCCCATGGCAAAGTTTAAGGCATCGGTCTCAACTTTGAAGGGTTTATCTAGGTTAGGTATTTGAATAACTGGTTCTGAAGTTACAAGCTTCTTAATCTCGTTAAAGGATTTATTATATTCTTCTATCTATATGAATTCAGTGTTTTTATATATGAGTTTTTAAAGTCCTCTAACGTAGCTTATATAGTTCCTAAGGAATCTTTAATAAAAATTTATGAATCCTAAGAAGGATTATATATCCTTAACGTTCTATAGTATAGGCTAGTCCTTGACTGCTTAAATCTTCTTTTCTTATATTCTGATTTCGCCTGGTGTAATATTGAATCTAAGGTAGTTGACTTTCTGTATATAGAATTCGCTTTTTTCTGGTTTAACTAGTAGTTTTACTTCTTAAAGTTTTTATAATACCTAATATACATGTTTTTCATGATCCTTAAGCGTTTTTAAGAAGATAAGGATATCGTTAAGGTAGCAGACGACAAAGATATCAAGATTTTCTTAGAGAATATGGTTAATTATTGTCTAGAATGTTGCAGGTGTATTGGTAAGTCTAAAAGGTATAACAAGCGTCTTAAATAAGCCCCGTCGTGTTCGGAATACTGTTTTCCATTCGTCTCCTTCCTTGATGCGGATTAGGTTATAGGCTCTTTTCAGATTAAGGGCTGTAAACCATTTAGCTTTATATAGAAGGTCTCATAGCTTTAAGATAAGTGGTAGTAGGTACACGTTTTTCTTAGTGATATCGTTAAGTCGTTAATAGTCAATATATAGTTGTAATTTCCTATTCTTCTTAGGTATAAACAGGATTAGGTATCCTGTTGGTAAGTCTAATAGTCTAGTATATCCTTTTTTAAAGATTTTTATCTAGCTATTTGTTAAGTGCTTTTCGTTCTATCTCGTTTAAGTTATAGATCGGTTCTAACCTAGGGTATATTCTAGGTAGCAGTTCAATTTTGTGGTCGTGTGGACCATGTTCTGGTAACCCTGTTTCCAGTTCTTCAGTAAACAGTTTCACATATTTTCTATAGATCTCAGGGATCACTAAAAGTCGTTCTGTTGTTCTTTATTCTTGGTTTATCGATTTAAATCCTCCTTTCTTAATAGGTTTAATCCTTCAGACGTATACAACGTACTTTAGTTATATCTATAATTTATATAGGGGTTGCGGCATGTAACGCTGCCTCACCGCTGAATCTCTCCACTAAAGTTGGCCAGACTTCCAGTCTATGTTAGGGTTATTCTTCCTTAACCATAGGATACCAAGTATAACATCTAGCTGTCCTATTACCGTAATATTGAAGACTAGTTATTTATAATAGTTATAGGTAACCATAGAGAGATGCACGGTCTCTAATTCAATAGTTTCTTTGCTATACATAACTACTTCTCCTTTAACGGTTTAAAGGGTATATAGGTTATCCTTATATCGCCATAGAATATTTCATTGATTCACCAGTCAAGGTGACATCAGGTTTACCTATACTCCACTGTCTACCATGACTTAAGTAGGCTGTCCATTGATTTAGGCTTTAAGTATCAGGTGTACATCGTCGTTATTTATGGTTATTATATATAGGGACTTCCTGCCCTATATCGCCTTCTATGGTCCCGTTACAGTCGGCATTTATCGTTTTTTGACTGTTTCTTGGCGCCATCGTTATTAGTGGAAGCATCCTTCCATAACTAAGTTCGCCATACATATGTTTTTCCTTCATAGTGTAGGATATATTTATTATATATATAGTCAGACTAATATTTAGTTATCTTATATATATAAGCTATTGGTTTCTTCAAGCTTGGCTGAAAACTGAGCTAATTGTTATGGTATTCTTTAATTTCCTATATTCTTAATTTGTAATCTATATGGATTCTAGGAATTAGCTGTTTATTCCGCCTTCATAGCTAGAAAAAAAACAGTCCTTTTTCTTCCTCATGTTTCTTATAACTCTAATACCCCACTTCCGCACCACCCCCACTTCTGCACCACCCAAAAATCCCGCATTTCTCCTCCTTCATCAACACCACTACCTTTTTCAAACTATTATAACAATTGCTATATATCGCCAAATAACGCCATTTTTTCAGGATACCTTCTTTAACCCATCATGAAGCAATATACTGAAGATGAGCTCCAACGGGCACTTCAAGATATAGATACTACTTGCTCTATCCGCCAGGCAGCTCGTAGATGGGGAATTCCCTATCATACTCTTCGACATCGATTCCACGGCATGCAATCAAAGGATACTGCTTATATTCATATGCAGCGGTTATCCCAGGCCCAAGAGCAATATCTATCTGAATGGGTTCAAATCCAGTATGCCCTAGGCGCTGGCCCTACCCATCAACAACTAAAGGGCCTAGCAGAGCGTATGCTAGGCGATGGGCAGCAGCCCATAGGGAGGAAGTGGATAGGGCGATTCCTGCGGCGAAACCCATCACTTAGGACCAGGCGATCTAGGGCAATAGATGCCCGGCGATGGAAGGCCCATTCTTCCGAGGTTATCCAGGGTTTTTTCCATCTTCTGGTTAATATCCCTGCCATCCAGGGAATCCATCCATCTAACCGATGGAATATGGATGAGACTGGCATTATGGAGGGCAGGGGATCTAATGGGCTAGTGCTGGGCTCTGCAGCATCGCAGCATATCCAGAAAAAGCAGCCAGGATCCCGGGCATGGGTATCTATCATCGAGTGTGTGGCTGCTGATGGGAGGTCCCTATGCCCACTGGTTATATATAAGGGCAAATCAGTCCAGGCCCAGTGGTTCCCATCTAACCTATCTGGATATGAAGGATGGCACTTCACATATACGGATAATGGCTGGACAACTGAGAAGACTGCCCTTGAGTGGCTAAAGAAGGTCTTTATCCCAGGCACTATGCCTAGTGAGCCAGAGGCAGCCAGACTGCTGGTTCTAGATGGGCATTACAGCCATATATCTACTGACTTTATGTGGGAATGCTTCCAGAACAAGATATATCTACTATATCTACCGCCGCACTCCTCTGCTGTCCTCCAGCCACTGGATATATCGGTCTTCAGCCCATTAAAGCACGCCTATCGAAGGGAGGTTGGATATCTAGATGACTGGGTTAGTGATTCAACTGTTGCTGGCAAAAGGGCATTTCTGGCCTGTTATATAAGGGCTAGAGATGCATCTATAACAGCCCAGAACGTTAGAAGTGGCTGGAGGTCAGCTGGACTATGGCCAATATGCATACAGCGACCTCTATCTAACTCGTTAGTAATAAAGGCATCATCCAGCCAGCAGAACAGCCAGCAGACTAACCAGCCTAGCAGCCAGCAGTGGGGTGAATCCGTATCTATCGTCCCATGGTCAACACCTCGTCGATCTGCTGAACTACGGCATCAACTACGCCAGTTAACCCAGCTGGCAGAGGATGGGCTAGATACCCATACTATTCGTCACCTATCTAGAAAGGTGCAAAAGGGGTATGATGAACAGGCATCTAGAAGGGCACTTCTAGAGCAGAAGGTCCACCAGCTGGAGGGCCAGTTGGATGATATACGGCAGCGCAAGAGAAAGAAGGTCCGTCTATCGCCTAACAGCACCTTCGCCACTATTTGGGACATCCAGCGGGCGCAAAGTCCGGATATCGGCGATATGGATAGTCCGGATGAATCCAGTGCATCCGAATTATCTAGCGAGGCCGAAAGTTGCATATGGGTGGGCGGCAGAGGTGGTGAAATAAGTGGTGATAGTGGTGGTGGTGATGGTGATGATGGTGGTGCAGAAGTGGGGGTGGTGCAGAAGTAGGGGGGTTGAGTTAATTATTATAGATATATTCCGCCCAGAATACACCACAATATATAAGGTGATCGGGATCTAATCGTTCATCATCCCTAAACATAGATATTTCCTTAATTCCAAAGATTAATATATAGTCTTAATCTAGGTCCTAAGTTCTATAGAAACAGACTTCCTGATCGTTGGTGTCTTTCCTGATTTCTCTGAACCCTGGTGCCTCATCTTTCCTTATTAACAGGTTTCTTACAGAGGTTAATACGGTCAAGGGTTCATATATATTATATAGGTCGTCTTCTTGAGCTGATGGTAAGGAAATATTTTCTACCTATATTTGAATACGCTAAGAATGAGTCTTAGTCTTATTTACTGTAAGGGTTATAGCGTTCCTTGATTCCATTAGTTATTCGGCTGCTTGTTGTTCTATCTTGCTTAATGGAATAAATTTGTTAAGGGATTCTCTAGTATATAAGTCGTTGTCTTGGTTCTAACTAGGGCTCTCTCTCGTCTAAAGTCTAGGTTCTAGGAAGTTTGTGACTTTTCTGACTATAGCCATAATCTTGGTAGGTAGGCTAGTGATTTTCTAGGTTTCGGCCTGTATCCATCAGGTGAGTTCTAGAATTTCTAATATATCGGTTAACTTCTCCTGGTTCTTAATATGTCTCCTAAGTTCCTTATAGAGTTATAGGTAGATTTATGCTTGTCTGGCAGGCTTACCTCATGCCTCCTCCTTGATTTCCACTTGGTTCTAGAGGTATCTCGCTTGTTGTTATATATTCCTAAGTGTTTTCTTAAGGTTCCTTAGAACGCTTTTATTATGTTCCCCTATTATTTAATTTATTGTTTTATTAGTATAGAAGGTGTTACTGTCAACGGTTTTCTTAAGAAGGGTTATAATAATGTCTTGTTTATTTGACTTAGTTACTTGGTTTTTTCCTGTTTTCCTGACCATCGCAAGAATCTTATAGTGAGGTTCCTTAGGGTACCATCCTGCTTGCTTTTTACTGTCTTGGTATATCAGACAGTTGTCATTATAACAGGCGGTCTAAGAGAGTTGATTATATGGCGTTTCCTTAATGGCTGCGTTGGCTTTTTTAGCATGCTTAGGTAACGGTTTGTTTTAGAGTTGCTTGGGTTGCTTATAATCTTATATATAGTGTCCTATTTTTTCACAATTAAAACATTTGACAGTATTAGGGTCCTATATTAGGCGTTTATCTTGTCTTTTGGCAATACTGACGTCTATAGGTCCTATGTAATGTCTATAGGCAGTGCTGCCATAGTTTTCTTGTTGTGATGTCTTTGGTCTGTACTTCCGGCTGATGTTGGCACTAACCCTGTTAGGCCACGTTTATTATCCTTTTTGTTTAAGCCGTCGTTCGTACAGTTAATTATCAATCTTAACGGCCTTATCTATAAATTCATGGAATTTATCTGGTCGGTCGTCTCAACTAAGTTCATCTTTAATATCTTCCTTGAGTCCCTGATAGAACTTGGCCATCAAGGCTTCGTCTCCCCATTCTAGTTTCAAGGTGATATATCGAAATTCGGCGGCATATTTGCTAGCTGATCCTTTCTAAGTAAGGCTCATGAGCTCACGCTCCGCCACATATTCCTTATCAGGGCTGCCAAAGACTTCTTTAAGTCGTTTCTCAAAGTTCTCAAACTTCCTAAAAATCTTTTTAGTATCGTCTTCTTGGTTTTCTCTATTATTATCCAGGTAGTCCCGTATTATAGGTTTAAACCAGGCTAAAGCGTCTTTCTTCAAGAATAAGGCGGCATATGACACCTTGTCGGCCTCAGTCGCAAAGGAATCTTTATAGAACTTAAAGTAGGCCTTAGTTTAAGTAAGGAATCCTTATAGAGTTCCTAGGGTCCCATCGTAGGGCTCAGGATCCAGGTACTTGGCTCATAGGGGTGGAGCAGGCCTGGGTGCCAACAGCTAGGCTTGGAGTTACTGATTCTCTTCCCATAACTAGGTAATCATTTCAAGCAGCTGTTGATTAGTTAGTCTAGTTGTAACCAGGGTTAAAGCGGCAGCATGTGGGGTAAAAGTAGACATCATGGAATACTGTTAGGTAAGTATTAAGGTCAACTTACTTAACAGGAGCAATCAAAGTGTTACGGTCAGTAATCCGACAGTAGGGTTTCCGCTAATAGTATAGCTGAGGTCGATACTTGGTAACAGTATTATTGGCTTTACTGGTCTGCTGATCATCCAGTGATCAATCGTATGGTCAAAAGTCGTAAGGGTAGCTCATATAGCTTCTTATCAATAAATCACTAAAGGGATACTAAAAGGTATTTAGAGAATATATCATAAGTTGATTGCTGAAGAGCTATGGAAGTCTGCCCTTAAGTGTGTCCAAGTCCATCCTATATACAAGTCCCGTTTTCCTCGGTGTGTTGTGGAGCGACGGCCATCCGTCGGTCCTTTACCGTGGAGCGCTTGTTGACCGGTTGGTCCTTCACTTGGAGCGCTTATCGTTCGTCGGTCCTTCTTATCTCCACGTGACTGGTACCATAGTTCTTCCGTTCCGGGGAGTCATCCGTCTGACGATCTTGTTTGTCTTGTTGGTACAAAGGCGCCTCCAGTGAGCACACTGGATGCTGCTTGAAAAAGCAGTAGGACGATGTGGCAGACCTTCTCGTGGTGTCCGGTGTCAGTAGGAGTGGTGGGTGTGGCGCGGTGCGTCGCGCGCGGTCGACAACCACGGCTGGACGGTGCTGTGAAAAGTTTTCATCGGCACTCTCGAACCTACAAACGGACTACGCAATCAACGACCACTGCACCACCCACACCATTTCCGAAGCCAACAAGCTACATGGGGGATACTGGCGTAAGAAAACCATCCGACTTGACATTGGCTGATGTCGATGAAGAGACAGGACACCCTCCGGCCCATCCGGCTCTGGGTTCGGGAGGCGGACGGGTCGAGCATCTGAAGCATCGGCGCGTCTCCCGACGAGGGCTCGGAGCAAGCCTACATGCTCTGTCGAGCGTAATGGAAGTTGTTAAGACCGACGGGTTGATACGGAGTCAGCAGACTTGTTAAGCTTCGAGCACAGGAAAAGCGCCCGGACCGATCCCGAGGACACAGCGCACCGCGATCGAACATCATACGGCGGACATGGGTTGGGTTAGTGGACAGAGTGCGAGTAGCCGTGCCGGCGTGGCGGCTGCTCTGCGCCTCTGATCTGCAAGACATGGTCGGCTGCGAGTCGGAGACGAGTCGCGGTAACGGGAAGCTGGACCCGGGGTTGCGCCCGGGGTTTCCGGTGGGCCGTAGCGCCGTGGTCGTGACCAGAAGGCAGCGGGGGAGCTACGTTCCCAGCTCGTACCTGGTCCGTCGTGAGGAGGGAAAGGATCGGTATGTCGGAGGCGCTCCCAGTTCGTACCTGGGCCGCCCTCGGGTGTGGTATCGCCGGTGTGTCCGGTGTGCCGGATGTCATGCCCCTCCGATGCGACGTGGTATCGCCGGCGTGGTAGCCCCTGCACTTGAGACCTGCGGAGACGACACGGTGGCTCGAGAGGACGGAGGCGCATGTCGGTCGGCTCAGAGACTGGAGTGCAGTTGCAGCCGGCTTAAGGTGCAAACTCGGACGACGCGACCGTATGGCCCGTACCGGATACGGGGCGGCACCGTCTCGGCTTTGCCTGGGGCCGAGACACTCCTGGGGGAAGGTCTCCATGCGGAGCAAAAGGCTAACGGGGTCGTTAAGGCGCAGCCACGGCCGGCCGAGTGGCTTCCCAGAAGGAGTGGGTTGTTCGGGGCCATCCAGGAACCATGGATAAATCCCTACAACGCCACAACGCATCACCCGGCGAAGGACCGCTTCCACCTCTGCTACCCGTCGAACAGGGAAGAAGGCCCAGCAAGGGTCTGTTTCTTCGTGAACAAGAAGCTAGACCACTCGAAGTGGCAATTCAAGGAACACAGCAAAGATCTCTGTACTCTCACTCTGGAATTTAACGTAGGCCAGAACACTGAAGTCGCCATCCACAACATATACAACCCGCAAAACCAAGATAACAAAAAGATGAGATCCTTACAGCAACTACGGAAAACGCTAGAAGCTAACCACCACATCGAACAAATAGTGGTAGGGGATTTCAACCTTCACCACGAGCTATGGGGAGGAAGCGAGATCCGGACGCCAGATGCCGAAGCGAGAGAACTGATAGAACTGATGGAAGATTTCGACCTCATCAATCAACTACCCGTGGGCACGATTACATACATGGAGGGAGACGGCCGCTCAACAATAGACCTCTGCCTTATCACAGTTGGGCTGGTTGACAGGCTCATAAAATGCGGAATAGACGACAACGTAAACCACGACTCAGACCACCTTCCTATCGCAACATCGCTAGACCTGACAATCGCACAACTACAACAAGAAGAGAAGAGAAACTGGAAGGCTATAGACGAAACCGTCTTTACGAAAGCTGTCAAACGGACTCTTCCCCCGCTAAGGAGGCCGAGGACGAAAGCGGCCCTAGACAGATACATCCAGGAGATAATCGAAGCCCTCACCACAGCCATTGACGAAGGGGTACCAACGAAAACCGGCTCCCTAAGTCGAGAGCAGGCTGGAACGAGGAATGCGCGGAAATCCTTGCTGAAACTAAACGACTACGTCGACAATATAACGAGGAACACACTGAACGAAGCTGGGAGGCGTACCTCACAGCACGAAATAGGAAAGGCCGGATTATTAGGAAGACGCTACAGAAAACACACCGCGAGGCAGTAGAAACAGCAGCAGAATCGCCAGCTTCACTCTGGAGGATCGCAAAATGGGCCCGAACACGACAGAACCAAACACCAACCGTCACGCCAGAGATCACAAACCCCGCTACCTCTCAAACAGCTACCACGCCAGAAGATAAAGCCGAACTCTTCAGGAGAACGTTCTTCCCAACGCCCCCAGAGGCCAACCTCGAAGATATAGAGAACGCAACATACCAAGGACAAATCACGCTCCCACCTATATCAGAAAACGAAGTAGATGAGGCTATACAAAAAACAGCACCGCTTAAGGCACCCGGTCCCGACGGAATCACCAACAAGGCGCTGCAACTAGCCAGACCATGGATCAGCCCCCATTTAACTCGGGCATTCAATCAGAGCCTCCAGCTCGGATACTGCCCACAACACTTTAGGAAGTCCACAACAGTCGTGTTACGAAAGCCGGGCAAAGACAACTACACGACACCCAAAGCATATAGACCAATAGCACTGTTGAACACCGTCGGAAAGGTCATCGATGCAATCATAGCGGAAAGGCTAAGTTATATGGCCGAAACATACAAGCTACTACCAGAAAACCACATGGGCGGAAGAAAACAAAGGTCGACAGAACACGCACTGCACCTCATCATCGACAAGATATACGAAGCCTGGAACAAAGGACAAGGAAAGGTTGCGAGTCTGCTCCTCCTCGACGTGCTAGGGGCGTTCGACAACGTATCACACCGGAGACTCCTTCACAACCTCAGGAAGAGACAGGTCGACGAAGCAATAGTACAATGGATTGCCAGTTTCCTGGGAAATAGACAAACCCATATCCACATCGACGGCTATCGGTCCGAGCCATACACGCTCACCACTGGCATACCGCAAGGCTCTCCCCTATCGCCAATACTCTACTTATTCTACAACGCAGACCTCCTCGAAAGATGCAACCAGGGCCAGAATACATTCGCCACAGGATTCATCGACGACGTTGCTATCCTCGCATGGGCAGATACAGCAGAAGAAACCTGCAGCAAACTCCAAGAGACACTAGAAGTAGCGGAAGGCTGGGCAACAACACATGCATCCGTCTTCGCACCTGAAAAGTTCCAACTCGTCCACTTCACAAGAGCAAGGTCACGAATCAACGTCGATACACCGCTGCAGAGCAAATGGGGCGAGATAAAGCCCAATACAGCATGCAAATACCTCGGCTTAACCATGGACACTTCCCTCAGGTGGAAACAGCACATCGATGAAATAGAGCGCAAAGTCTTAAAGACCATAGCAGCCATCAGCAGCCTAGGAAGCTCCACCTGGGGAGTAAGAGCAAGGGAAATGCGGAACATCTACCAAGGGGTAGCAATCCCACAAATGATGTACGCATGCTCAGCGTGGTCGAACGCTGGCTGGGGCGGCAAAGGATACACGGATCGAACCCTGAACAGAATGCGAAGACTACAGGCCAGAGCGGCGAGGGCGATGTGTGGTGCCTTCAGGGCAACATCCTTCCCAGCACTCGACGTGGAAATGCACCTCCTTCCAATAGAGCAACGAATATGGAAGCAGAACATCGACACGATCAACAGACTGGGCCCAATAGAACAAAGAGAAGACGAAAACGTCAGGAACAGAAGACAAAGAGAAAGAAAGAAAAAGAAAACAAGCCCTCGGCAAACGATCGAACGAGAACTACGCATTAAGCAAGGCGATAGCACAAGACATCAGCAACAACGGGAGACCATCGCCCCCTTCGTGACCCCACCGTGGTGGCAGGGACCGCGCATGTTCATCGCGGACACCGCGGAAAGCGCTAGGAAAGAGCACCAGAAATGCATCGATCGCGAGACTGAAGCCATACACATTTATACGGATGGGAGCGGCATCAACGGCTACATAGGAGCGGCGGCGGTATGTATAACTACATACCAGACCCGTAACTCATACATGGGATCCGACGCCATATCGACGGTGTACGCCGGAGAGCTGCAGGGCATTATCCTCGCCCTCGAAATAGCCGAAGAAGACCGACAGAGGGGAAACAACAGAAGCAAGGTCCTGATCTATACCGACAACCAAGCAGCCATCAGATCATCGGCCAGGCCAAAAGGCAAGTCAGGCTCTTACCTGCTCCAAACGATCGCATGCAAGACACAAAAACTCCAAGAACAAGGACTCAAAACGGAGATCCGATGGGTCCCCGCCCACACGGGGATCCAGGGCAACGAAGACGCCGACAAGGCAGCCAAAGAAGCCACAGGATGGAGACAGAACGGCAAAACGGGCACCAAGGCGGACATGCCACAGCATCTGTATGCACTCAGATCCACACTCAAAACATGGACGTACAGAGAGGCGAACAAAATGTGGCAAGCCAAGTGGACGGCGGAAACGCGAGGCAAAACCACCTTCCGATACACACCGAGACCGACAAAGAAGGTCCTTCAGCTCCACGAGGGGCTAAGCAAGAGACAGAGCTCAATCCTCGTGCAAATGCGCACGGAAAAGATAGGACTTAAGGACTTCCTCTTCAACCGAAGAGTGCCGGACGCCACGGATGCCAACTGCCCATGCCGGGAAGGACGACAAACAGTATCGCACATCCTGTTGCGATGCCGTAGACATCGACAACTCCGACGCCAGGAACTCGGAGCCATCCCAGGACGACACAACCTCCGGGCCGTATTGAACGAGCGCAAAGCAGCCGCAAAAGTCATCAGATTCATGGAACAGACCGAGATCCTTGGGCAATTCAGGATCGAGTCGCAACCCAGACAAAGCTGAACATTGGGGGGAGACTGTAGGTACGCAGAACCACAGTATGAGGCATCAGGCCTCGATAGATCCTAGCATAGAGACCACATTAGTAAGAACCGTAGTCTACACGAGGTGGCCGCCAAAGGTAGATAGAGGTTAGAGAGCAAAGCGGGAAAATGGGGACAGCTGGTCAATGTTTTGCATTGGCGAAGTGGGGCGGCTCGGATTAACGTCTGAACGCTTCGGCTGTTTGCCGGACCCCGCTATCCGGGCATAGCTGCTGACTAAAGAGCGGCTCCATAACCGAGTAGGAATAAATCAATCAATCAATCAATTGGTACAAAGGCTGTGCCGCCTGCGCTTCCAACTGGGTGGGGCTAACGTTGCCTGTAACTTGTTGGGTCGTAACAAGCTCTATAAAGCCTATTAGTAGACCGGCTAGTTACTATTATAGTTTTTTACTAAATAGTTAGTAATATATTAGGCTTTAGGTATAGATAGTCTAAAGGAGAATCGGCCGTTAGCCTTCTTATTTTTCTATTACCTATAACTTGGGTTATAAAGGGCATTAATCTAGTAGAAGTATACTGCTTAAAGGCTAAGGGATATTGCCCTTACTGTCAAGAGACTATAGGAGCTTTAGGTAGACCAGACTTCTAAACACCTATTAGATAAGCGATATATGGCATAGCGAGACCCTCCAACCAGTAAGCCGTTAGTAAAGAGAGCCTAATAGGATGTTAAGTAAGTAAAGCTAGCTATTTTAGCTAACTATAGTAAATATAGCAAGAAGAGGTATATCACTAATAACTATTATAGCGAGAAGACGTGTTATTACTGCCTTAAGAAGGGCTATACTAAAGAAGTCTATTAAACTCTTCTTGGGCTAAGAATGGCCTCTGTAAGCGTTGTCTATAGCGGTGCTCTATATATAGATTTATATAATAGAGACTATTAGTCTTTAGATGAATATTGATCGCCGAGCGGTCAGCGATAAATGAGCGAAAGGGTTTAAATCCCACCAAACACCAATAATAGGCATACGGCCTGGGGACCAGACCTCTAAAGAAGGGGGGCAATTGTAATAGAATCCCTGGGTCAAGGGGCGGGATGCCCATGGATAGATTAAATCGGCGAGCCATCGGCGATACGTCGGCCCGGCCAGCCACATAGAATACCCCTCAGCTGGGCCAGCCAGCTGAAGAGGTCAAGTTGAATTCTACATCATCACCTACACCTACCATCTAGACCTCTGAATCTGTTGTCTTTTCCCAGGCTTTGCCTTCTAGGCAATCCTATTACAGATAGATTTACCTTTATACATAACTAATAGGTATAGGGACCTCCTATTAATAGTGTAATATAATTACTTAGTTAATAACTACTAGACGAAAAGGTCTAGTCTTGCTTCCTTTAATACTAGAGGAACAAGACATATATGTACTTAAATATGAATTCTATTACAAATAGAAATATATTTAATAAAGGAAATCTATACCTAGGATCCTAACTGCTTTTTCTACATATATTATAATACTATAGAGTCTAATATTAGCCTATTATCTTTTTACCCTTTATAATATCAGTCTTATCTATATTCTATTAGTTAAAAGGATAGATATCTTAGATAGTAGGGATACTGTCTATACGATTAAAGAAATCCTAGATAACCTTAAGAGAATAGGCTGCCTATTGCTAGGTATCTAATACTTTAGACCTTTTAGTTCTAATAGATAGGTTTTACTATTTAAATTAATATATATACTTCCTTTCTATATATTACTACCTATCGCCTATTATATACTCTATTAGTCTTTTTACTTATTAATAGGTAAAGGATTTACTAAGGGTCTCTTAATTAGATATATAGACAGCTAGATTATCCTCCTGGTTTTAAGATAAGTATTATATATAGATTAGGTAGTATTTTTACTTTATTTACCTTTCTTTAGTTAATAATAAAAGGTATAGTATAAAATACCCTATTTATAAGTAACCTTACTAATAGGGCGATTATCTTTTACCTTTAATAAGGCCTGTTAGAGCTTTAATTCGGTATACTGCTTTATAATGGGTTAGAGAAAGTATCCTGAAAAAATGGCGTTGTTTGGCGATATATGGTAATTGTTGTGATAGTTTGAAAGAGGTGGTGGTGTTATTGAAGGAGGAGAAATGCGGCATTTTCGGCATTTACGGAAGTGGGGGTTTTGCGCATGTGGGGTGGGGTGGTTATAAAGTTTCAAAGCGTAGATATGAAGGCCCTGCTAGCTTTGTTTCCGGTGACGGTGTTAACTTTGTCTATGCAGTATTTCTTCGGGTAGGCCAACCAATAAACTCCAGTCATTGTGTGGATTTCAAAAAACACTGGGCTATCGGCGAATGCTGTCGCACAAGTGGCGGCACCTCTGGTCTCAGGGAGTTGCGAACGAAGTCAAGGACTTTCTAAACCGTGCTCAGATTGTGAGAGGATGGAGGGGGTATGATCATCACAGCATGCCAGAGCTCTCTTGAGGGGAATTTTCTTGACAAACACGTAGGCACACGCACACGCATATTTGGTTTAAGGGGAATAGCCTCCGTCTCTTGGAAGATTCAAGTGGTACATCAAGCTCTGTGACCCCCAACGGTGATCATTGTGATAGTAAGCTAGTAAAACTGTCACTACACCCCAGTATTCAAGCATTACCCAGCCTCACCACTCGGACTTGGCTATTCCACATCACTCGTGATGTGGAATCTCTGACTGGACGAGCACGCCTCGACCGACGAAACGGGTCGCAGCCGAGCCATACCCTAGAACCTACCGAATTCAAAACACCCTCAATTTAGGGGTTGCACCTAGAAAGTTATTGGCCAGGGTCACACATGCGGAAGGTCGACAGGATCATCCGGTCGCATAAGGACGCTGCTCGGTACGATGCACAGTTACGATGCAATCAGAGCATGTGGCGTGCTTGGCCCAGAGGCATGTGGATCGGACAGAAAGCAAAAATTCAAAGACATTTTCAGCCTGGCGCAACTGTTCGGCTCGCCCGTATTTATAGCCAGAAACAGACGCCAAAAATAATAAGATTTTAAGCCGAAGGAGGGACTTCCTTGTCGTTACGACTGGCAACAGTGCAAGGACCTTTCTGTCCTATGTCCTTACAATGTGTGAATAGATCTTATGTTTACGTATCGTGTCAGCTTCGTACATCGGTAAATTAACGTCGCAGTAAGCTCTCGAGGTTCCACCGAAAATGCGCGAATGTGGCCGGGTCCCAGTCGCTAGGGCAGTGCCGGATCATTCTTTACTGGACGCTCGGCCACCGGGGTCATGTTGCCGCGCAGACCATTGAGCGACCCGTCGCCGTCTGATCAGAGTTGAAGTGGTTGTGGATGACGAGGGGGAAACCTGGGGATCTGCTGTCAGTACGTAAAAGAAACTGAGGTTAAACGACATGTGGACCAATCTGTTTTCCGGTCGGGAGTTTTGCTCTCGTATTCAATTCCACTTTCCCCAGGAAACAAAAGGCCATCGTCCATCTCCCTAGACGGCGCTGCTTTGCGCCAAGTCCCAGCAATTTCCCCACATCCTGGCCCAAACCTGACGGCCACGGACCAGGCTACGAAAGTCCTCCTGTACCTAGTGTCGTCTGTAGTGGTGGGTGGGGTACCTAGTGGTGGTGTACCTAGTAGTGGTGTAGTGGTAGGAGAGGCACTGAAGGAATGCTCGCTTACGTCGCCAATCACAAGACGACCTGGGACGGTTCCCGGCGAAATGGAGAGGGCCAAGATGCCGTGGCTTTTCGGCGTACACAATCGAGCCGTCACCCAAGGCGAATGGAAAGGCTTTGCTTTGGGGACAAGCTTTTGGATCTGGATGCCATGAAATGCCGTGAAATGCCATGAGATGCCACGAGATGCCAAACTCTTGTGCTTCTTGTATTCTTGGCCGGATTCAACGTCATGTCATCCACGTTGCCGCGTCACGTAACGGGCTGCTCGACATCGGATTTCGCAACGCACACGCACGCGAAGGGCTATACTGAGGCTGATTGTCGCAACAACTTTTGAGTAACTGTCTCATTGCTGAGCGAGTCAGTTTGAACTGGGTGGGATCAACGTGCCTTCCCAAAGCGTCGCTAGGCCGGGTCGGGTCAGGTTGATGGAAGCTCTTGGCATCAGCGGTCGCGATGGGAAGGAAAACTCCAATTCGCCATGGCTAGTGTCAGTCAAAACGCCTCTTTCAACTGTATGGCTGACCGGTAGCCCGTGCTTAGCCGCATCGCCCATCAACCTGTCGCCGCCACGCCACCGGGAGGAATGAGCGTCGTCGTTGATAAGCGTCTACCGGTGCCGCCTTGCCCGGACGCCTCGCGGCACGGACACACCAGATAAGCATGGGAAGGGGTGGTGTGCGTGCCAACCAGGACCGGTGTCGGTTGAAGCAAGCTCCAGTGACAAATTGAGGCAGATAGCCGAAGCCATCGATGGCAAAAGGGAGTGAGTGAGGTGGTGATCCTCGGATGGCACGATATGAGACAAAAGTCGGGTCGGAGCTTGACCGGATTGGGACATGCCAGGTAGCGGACGGCGATGGCGGCTGCCTACGTCTGCCGCGATACGGACTCGATAAAGCTATCATGACGGAAGCGAGCGACATGACGAAGGACGGGCAGTTCCAAATCTGGCGTCCGAGGCAGATACCGCGACGAGACGTGATGGGCTGGCTGCAAACGCCAATCACGACCGTCACTGAGCTCTTAGCAGATGCGTATGACACAGCCTCTGCCGTTCAAGATCGTCCCTGGGTACTTTGTTATCTTTGCCGAGACTTTAATCTCCATATATTCCACCGGACGGGGGAATGTTGTATGTATCGCCGGCCAATTGAAGCACATGGTGATGCACCCCCCTCCCCTGGAGCCGGAACGGGCAAGGAGGAAGAAAAGTGTGGGTCGACCCGGCGTTCTCCCTCCACCGACAGCGCGGCCGTTTGACGTTGGCGTTGGCGTTCGAGGACGTTGGGGCACGGCACAATTGGGTCGTGCCGCCCATGCTGGCCTAGGGCCGAGTCGTTGAACCAACTCTTTTGTTAATTCAGCCATGGCTGGATGGATGTCCATCTCGTCCTGGCAGGTGATGAGTGGTGGGCTGACTGGCGACCGGGAAATTGGGGAGAGGGAGAGAGACTCGGCAGCAGGAAGGTCGACGGGGTTCGACCAGCCTTGCGGCGGCATTCTAGAAAGGTTCTTTGGCAGCGTTAGCGGCAGCCCGTCCCCTCCCCCCTCTCAGCGGCGTAGGCCCCTGCAAAGCCAAGAGGGCGCGCCGAAAGGCAATCAGCGATGGATGTAGCGGTGTTGTGACATTTGAATGCCAGCTCGGGAGGCAGAGGGATCGAGGGTCAGGAGATGGTGGAAGAGGAACCGGGATGGACGCAAGTCGCACACGTCGCGTGCCCCCCAGTCACGCACGGGGCGAAGGGCCAAGACACGCCAACAGGCAGGAGAGGAGGTTGAGCTGAGGCAGGCAACGGGCGTCGTTGGTGTTGTGTTGCATTAAGGATTCGGGTCAAATTTGGGTTAGACAAGAATTGACTGTCTGTTTTCTGCGGTGTCGTGTCGTGGCCAAACCGGTGGAATGCTGAGGTGGGTGGGTACGGTTTGCCTAGAAGAAAGCTGCTGTGAGATGGATTCAAGCAACAGTGCCCAGCCTTCCATGGTTATCTATTCCCGATGAGGAAGCTGGTTAAGACTCGGCTTGAATGTGCAGTGCAGCCAAGAGGCGCCAAAGAGAGACCAAGCCACCCAGCCCTGTTCCAGAAGAGCCTGGCTACAGCTCGGTAGCGCCGGGAGAGAGTGAGATGACATTAGCCAGCCGTTGGTGCGAGCCTGCGAGGTGATGCATGGTAATTCTTTTGGGTGCGCATCATGGTGATTGAAGTATATTACTGAATAAACAACGCACTAGGACAAAGAAAAGGACATGGAGTACGAATACCTCCGCGACGACAAACAGCTCCTACACCACGTACCTACCTGCCTAAGTAAGTAGGTAGGTACCTATCTGAGCACCAGGTAGAAACATGCATCCGTAAAATAAGGTCTTGAAGGTATGTATGCAGGCAGGCAGGAAGGTGCGTCCTGTGCAGCCACGGTTCATCCCTACCTAGGTACCTACCTAAAGTACTTTGTACCTACCAAGCTACCTTACTTAGCCTACCTAATGTAGCCTTTGCACATGTTCCTTCCTCCCGCTCCAAGTCATCGAATCCATGGGGCAACAGACGAAAGGACGCGCGCGTTCTGTCCATCTCTCTCGGATCGGACTCATTCACCATACCGTCCATCACTTATCTTGCCTCCTACCTAGCTCATGGTTTTCCCACCCTTGCTTGGATGGGTCTGGTTGGTTCGTCACATCACTTTACGTCGGCCGGCCACTCACTCTCGCCCCATCGTTCACGCTCGACCATTTCGGTTTCCCGACACCCTGGATCGTTCCAAGCCAGCCAGCAGCAGGCACAGCTTCCAGCTCCTGGCCCAGACTTTTGTTTCTGCTCTTTTTCTCGTCAGGGTCCTTCCCAGGCCCGGTTGCTTGGGAGGAGAGGCTACACCGTCCCACCCCCGCGCACCGCTACCACTCTTCATCCACTATCTCTCTGTAAGTATGGATACATGCCCCCCCTATGGTGTTCCTTAGTCGTACACACTACGTACTCCGGGCTGACAGACTACAATTATCGCACCCATTTCCTGTCCAGCCGTCCAATAACCAGCCGCTACCGTGCCAAGAAGTACCCAAAGCCACGGCCAGCTCCCCTAATCACTTGGCAAAAACGCGTCGACCATCTCCACCTTCTGCTCTCAGAATGATTACTGGCTCTGCCAAGCCGCCCGTGATGTCCTGGATGGGATAGATGGTCCGTGATGAGGTCCACGGAGCGTCTCTCTCTCTCCCCACCCCCCTTCGCTCTCGCTGGGCACCAAGCGAACGCATCGCGTCTGCGCATCGAGCGGCCTCGAGCCTGACTGGCCGCCCGAGTTCTGAGTCGCACCGCGCGGGCAGCGGGCCTTGTTGTCAATTGTACGAATACCTCGACTCGGCAGGCGCGGCCAGCCTCTTCCTTGCCTTGTACGTCTTCCATGCAGCTTCTATGGCTTCTGCACTTCCGCATTGAAGGCACAGGCACATCCGTCCCGCCCGTCTTGTCGGTTTTTTTTTCTTCTTACATGATCCCCCTGCACCCACCCTTTCCTCCCTGGACGTCCCTTCTCCTTCTGTTCCAGGGGTCTAACGACTGTTTTGTTGCAATCGCCGCTACAGCTGTATCGGTACCTACCCAGGTATCGTCCTACTCTTCTCGGTTTATCTATCTGCGTGTTAGAAGCGAAGCTATCATGGGCGATTTCCCGCAAAAAACAAAATAAAAAATTGTTCTGATTATAAAAGTGAGAGGGGGTAAATACTGCCAAAGGTAGGGACCAACCTTGTGGCGGACGGGCGCTATTTCCCTTGGTTAGGCTGTGCCCGGGTAGGTAGGTAGGTACCTCGAGTAAGGTAACGGAAGGAAGGAATGGCGACAAGGAGGGACACACCTTCCGCCACCACTACCTTGTAACCAATAACCCCACCAGGTAAGGTGGGGGCCTAGGTGGTTAGTGCTGCCGCTTCCCATCCGTTAGATCGCTCTAGGTCCGACGAGGGGGCGTTGGTTAGTCTTCTCTCAGCCGTCGGTACAACCGTCTGGTACCTTCACCCCGGATTACCTTAGTGTAGATACCTTAGTGTAGGTACCGTGGTGAAGGTAGGAACGTACTTTCCCTTCCTTGCCGTGTTAGTCATCCCCGCGTACCAGCTGATTCCTGCGTTTGCCCTGCCGTACCCCTACCTAACCTACTCAGCACACCTGCCTGCCCTCGCCTGTACCTTGACTTTTCTCTCTTTGGCCTGGTGTCTTCCTTTTGCCCAGCATGGAGCGGGCGGCCGTGGAGTATCGAATCCAACATGGGAGCATATCGGAGGAGCAGGGGGGGAGGGCGCGCACCTGCACATGTCGGTCGCGTCGTTCTCGCTACTGCTCTGCCTCCCTTGGCCTTACCAGGTAGGTAGGTACCTTGCCTACCAAGTTGGCTTCCTCGTCCTCCGTCTCGAACCTTATTAAACGGCATCCCTCGGTGCTATTCTCTTCGTCCCGTCTCTCCCCTCCCTCTCTTGCCCCCTTACCCCTCATGCTCTTGTACCACTTTACAGAGTAACACCAGGCGCCTCTCCTCTCCCGTCGTCGTCAAGGGCAAAGGTCACGACACGCGCCAACGCGCATCGGTTCTTCTTTCTCACTCCTTCTCACATCATCGCCGTCTCTAGCTCTTGCTTGTCTTGGGCTATCGAACGACCTTCGCCATGTCCAAGGAGGATGCCCAGGTCGGCGTGGTTCCGCCCACGTACGACTCCGAAAAGGGTGCTCACGCTATCGGAGGCAACAGCAACGTGCCCGAAAACTTCCGTGAGGAAGACTTCAAAACCCGCAATGGCCTGAACCTCCGCAGTTTCCAGCGACGTGAGTCTCCTTTCCCCTGTCCATGCATGCTTGCCCGTCACTCTTGCCTTGCACCTCCGCGAGCTCTCCTCAGATACGGTTCCCTGACATGCTCTATACTAGGTGACTGGGGTACTGGTGATACCGAGCTGGATCGCTCCATGAAGCCCCGCCACTTGCAAATGATTGCCATTGGCGGTTCCATCGGTGCTGGTTTCTTCGTCGGTTCTGGTAGCGCCCTTACCAAGGGTGGCCCTGGCTCTCTTCTCATCTGCTTCCTCATTGCAGGTGTCATGATCTTCAATGTCGTCTACGCCCTCGGCGAGCTTGCTGTCCTCTACCCTGTCTCTGGTGGTTTCTACACGTACTCTATCCGCTTCCTGGACCCTTCTTGGGGTTTCGCCATGGGCTGGAATTACGTATGTTTCTCCGCACCCCTCTCAACCTCTCGCCGAGCATCTCTAACACGTCACAGGTCTTCCAATGGATCATTGTCTTACCACTAGAACTCACCGTCGCCTCCTTCACAGTGCAGTATTGGAATAAGGATATTAGTGTGGCTGTCTGGATTACCATCTTCTGGGTCTTTATCATCTTCATCAACATTTTTGGAACTTTGGGCTACGCCGAGGAGGAGTTCGTATCCTCTGCCTTTAAGCTCGTTGCTACCGTCATCTTTATGGTTGTCGCGCTTATTCTCATCTGTGGCGGTGGTCCTGAGGGCGGCAAGTACGACGAATACTGGGGTAATCGTCTCTGGAGCGACCCTGGTGCGTTCCAGAACGGTTTCCGTGGCTTCTGCTCCGTCTTCGTCACCGCCGCCTTTGCCTTCTCCGGTACCGAGCTCGTTGGCCTGGCCGCTGCCGAGTCCAGCAACCCTGCCAAGGCGCTCCCCGGCGCTATCAAGCAGGTCTTCTGGCGTATCACCCTGTGAGTAACAAACCATACCGCTATTCTGCCTCCCACCTACTAACGTCGAATGCCAGCTTCTACATCCTGGGTCTTACCTTTGTTGGCCTCCTGGTCAGCTCCACCGATGAGCGTCTTCTCAACTCCGCCAACCCTTACGCCGATGGTGTTTCCCCCTTCGTCTTGGCCCCTCTTGACGCCCACCTTTACGGATTTGACAGCTTTATGAATGTCACCATTCTTGTTTCTGTCATCTCTATCGGTGTTTCTTGCGTCTACGGTGGCTCCCGTACCCTGACTGCCCTCGCCCAGCAGGGTTACGCCCCCAAGATCTTCACATACATCGACAGGTCTGGACGCCCTCTCCCTTCCGTTGCTCTTAACCTTGCCTTCGGTGGCTTGGCCTATGTCCGCATGGCATCATCTGGCGGCGTCGTCTTCGATTGGCTTCTGTCTCTCTCCGGCCTTGCCGCCCTCTTCACCTGGGGCTCTATTGTCGCCGCCCACATTCGTTTCCGTTCCGCATGGAAGGCTCAGGGTCACACCCTCGATGAGCTTCCCTTTAAGGCTATTGGCGGTGTTGCAGGATCTTGGCTTGGCCTCATCCTGGTGGCCATCTGCCTGATCGCCCAGCTCTTTGTTGCCATCTGCCCTCCCAGCGGCGGCTTCGCCACTGCTGAGGATTTCTTCATTTCCTACCTCGCTTTCCCCATCGTCCTCTTCTTCTGGGCCTGCGGTTATCTCTGGAAGCGCAAGGGCTTCCTGAAGCTTTCCGAGATCGACCTCGACACCGGCCGCCGCGAGATTGACTGGGACGAGATCCACGCGTATCGCGCCAAGGTCGCCACCTGGCCCAAGTGGAGACAAGTCCTCAACACCATCTTCTAGAGGGCTCACATCTCTGTTTCTGCTGGGTTGCCTGGCAACAAGGGGGGTGAATAATTGTCGTGGTGCGTGTAAATAGGGGATTATGTGCTGGGGAGCAGCCATTGGTTTTCCATCTTGTCTCGCCACCTTGATACCTATCTGAAGTTCTTAAACTTGTAATCATCCGCGATGCCCTGGCATTGGCTACAATATATTGGTTTACCGAGGTTCGTGTTGTCCCTGCATATCTCCCACGGTCTTGTGATTGCCTGCTAGTTTTGAAACTTGTCAAAGACAGATGTCGCCTGCTCACTATGGACCTTGCCCATCCTGCCATACTTTCTCCCTCCCGTCCCAGAAGCCACGGGCGCCTTCTACTTGGCCGAGCTGATCGGATCATCGAATTAGGAGTAATCTTGAAGATATACGACCAGAGCCCGCTTCCTTTACTATAGAGTGATTGATTCAGTTTATATACAAAAGCGGCAACCCATCCATCCATTCTTGGTTTCCAATCACAATTCCGAAACATCAACAGTTGCTGCCATCCCTCGCACCCAGACCTCAGCGATTGACAAGTGGAACCCCCCCAATTTGTTATTACCAGCTCGTATGGGAAACAGAAAAAGGCAACCTGGCTAAGGAATAAGTCAAAGCACCCACTTTCCGATCACCCCCACATTGCGATCATGCATCTCCACCCCCAGCCACCTACCAACCCCTTCATATATACTATCACCACTTTTACAGTCTTTATCCAAATAACTTCATTTTTTCACTATCTATTCTTTATTACCCTATGGTTGAATATACCGAATCTGAGATTGCTCAGGCAATAGATGCTGTTGCTGCTGGCAGCAGTATACGCCAGGCAGCTAGGATCTATGGCATCCCCTTCACCACACTCCAGAACCGTCTATCTGGCACCCAAAGGAGAGATGCTGCCTTTGAGGATCTCCAGCGACTATCAGCTGCCCAGGAGGCCAGCCTGGCTGCTTGGGTTACCTGCCAGGCAGATCTCGGGCTGCCACCAACCCATCAACAACTAAAGGACTTTGCCCATCGCATCCTCCAAGCCATGGGGATACCCAGCCTCTAGGCAAGAGGTGGGTAGATGGCTTCATTAGAAGAAACCCATCTATCAAGGTCCAGAGAAGTCGATCTATCGATTCAAGGCGTGTTAATGGAGCATCTACTGAGGTTATCAGGGACTGGTTCAAATATCTCGCCATACCTCGCATCCAGGGCATCAAACCAGCCAACAGATATAATATGGATGAGACTGGCATCCTTGAAGGCAAGGGAGATAATGGGCTGGTGCTGGGCAGGGCTGCAACAAAGTCAGTGAGGAAGAAGCAGCCTGGATCACGAGCCTGGGTATCCATCATTGAGTGTATATCTGCTGAAGGCATTCCCATCCATCCCTTAGTTATATATAAGGGTAAGACAGTCCAGCAGCAGTGGTTTCCTCTGGATCTAGGCCCATATAATGGATGGGAGTTTACAGCAACAGAGAATGGATGGACTACAGATATCACTGCTGTTGAATGGCTGCAGAGAGTCTTCCTACCTCAGACTAAGCCCTCTCAACCTAATCAGGCCAGACTGCTTATCCTTGATGGGCATGGGAGCCATACAACGACGGATTTTATATGGTTATGCTATACCAACAACGTCCATCTATTATTCTTACCGCCACATACCTCCCATGTCCTTCAGCCACTTGATCAAGCAGTCTTTAGTCCTGTAAAGGCAGCCTATCGCAAGGAGCTTGGATACCTTACCCAGTGGAACGATTCAACTATCATCGGCAAGAGGAACTTCATATCATGTTATCAGAAGGCTCGTACTGCTGGATTAACTATAAGCAATATAAGAAGTGGCTGGAAATCTACTGGGTTATGGCCTGTTGCTCTTGCGAAGCCTCTAATGAGCTCCCATCTGCTGCCAGATAAAACAGCACCATCAACACCACTTAACAAGGCTATAAAAGGTGGCCATAGTGGCCAGGATGCCCAGGATATAGAGGGAAGGGCATCTGCTATATGCAGTAGGCAGTGGTCAACGCCTAGGAAAAGGAAGGAGTTGGATGATCAACTGCGATTATTCACCCAGCTGGATCAAACTATCGCCACACAACGCCAGCTCTTCAGAAAGGTGAAAAAAGGCTTCCAAGAGCAAGCCTTCAAGTTGGCTGCCGCTGAGCACCAAATACAGCTCCTCCAGGCTAGAGTTAATAATGCTGCTGCTAGGAAGAGGAGGGCTGTTCAACTGGATCCAAACACGAAGTTCGCGACGATCAACGAGGTGCGACAAGCCCAGATTGAGGCTGGCGATGCTGAAAGTGGGCTAGATGAATCCGCCGCATCTGATTTACCTAGTGAGGCCGAAAGCTGCATTATCGTAGCATCTAGATAATGTTGGTAGTTAATTAAAAAGGTGGTGTTGATCATGATGGCGATGTTTTTGGGTGATCGCAATGTGGGGGTGATCGGAAAGTGGGTGCTTTGACTTACACACTCGAACGGGGTAATGAAGAGAGGCCCCGGGCGGGCGTTCCCGCGTTCACGCCGCTAAAGCCTGGGCATCTCCGGGGCCAGCTCGGCCTCGATGACGCACTCCCTCGTGGACGGAATGCTCCAGATCTTGACGATCCTGAGGCCGGCCGACGCCAGGAGCTCCTCCCACTCGGTCTCGGTGCGCTCCCGCGCGGCGGCGAAGACCATCATGCACACGTCGGAGACGGCGGCGTGCGGGTGGACCCGGCCGTCCTGGCTCAGGACCTGGTCGTGGATCAGGACCCTGCTATACCCGGGCTTCATGGCCGTCTTCTGCATCTCGAGGATCTGGCGGGCCTGCTTGTCGGGCCAGTCGTGGAGGATGTGGTGCATGTAGTAGGCGCGCGCGTCTATGTCGCTGTCAGCTTCAGGGTGAGGGGAAAGAGAGAAGGGGGGGGGGGCGTCTTATGGGTTGGAGGTTCACATACGCTTGATCGGCTGAGGAGTAAAGAAGTTGTAGGCGACCCTGTTGACGCCGTGTGCGAGGGTGGAGTTCTTGTCCGCGATCACCGAGGGTATGTCCTCGAGGTACACCCTCGAGGCGGTTCCGGGGTGCTTCTCGAGGAAGCACTGCACGTCCTGCCCGATGCTGCCGCCCACGTCGACGAGGAGGGGCAGCTGTTGCTGCGGCTCGTCATAGTCGCCGCCGCCCCCCTCGCGCGGCGACAGCAGCAGCGCGCCGGTCGGGTAGATGGACGTCCACCGGGGCTGCTCCGACGTCGAGGCCCTCTGCGAGACGTTGAAGACCTCCGCGCCGGCCGGGTTCTGCTCCAGGTACTTGAAGAGCCCGCCCTCGTGGCTGAAGGCCGAATCGAAGACGGTCCGGCGGTTGTTGGTGGGGTTCTGGTAGCCCGTCTGGGCGAAGAAGGCCGGCATGTGGTGGCACATGGGGATGAAGTAGTCCTCGCTGCAAGAAGAATCTTGTTAGGCCCTGGAAGAAGAAAAAAAGAAAAACACAACCCCGAGAATAGGGTAAGGCCAGTTGGGGGTTGGGGGTTGGGTAAGAGAAGAGAAGGACTTACCAGAACTGGGCTGCTATACTAAAGTCCGACTCGGCAAGCCTCATGCAGAGCCTTGTAGGCTCGTATTTCCCATCGGAGTTCATCCCAACCAGGTGGTTCGCGACCAGAAGACGTAGTAGACGATCTAACAAGGGTCAGTGTGACGAGACAACACCTCCGCGGCGCCCGTGGGGGGGGCTGATCCGAACTCACGGAGAAGGGTCGGGTCGAAGCCGTCAGTGAGGCCTGCGAGTTCGACGGCAGTCATTGGCGAGCTCCCGCTCTGTTTCCATCGCTCAAAGAGCCGCGCGTCTTTGAGGACATTTAGGGCACCTGCTACGGCGGGCTAATCACACTCGGGGATTCAGTTTCGGGGCTGGACAGCATGTCTCTCTCGAAGCGCGCGCGCGGGTTGGAGAAGACAAAAAAAAAGACCTACCTCGGTCAAGTACAGCCTGATAAAAGTCTCCCAGGGAGACTCCACTTTGTTGACAAGCTCGTACAGCTTCAGGAGGACTCTGGCCCTGTCGCCTTCGTCTGTTATGGGTCCAGCGATGCCGTTGGCGGCTTCTAGGAAAGCGTGGACCGCGTCCGACTCGGCCATTGTTTCAATGCGGTCTACAAAAGTCGGTCTGCTTCGGTGGTTCGATTTGGGGCGCGTACCTTTGTGGCGCTGAGTAATACTCGTGGTAGACGAATTCCTTTTTGCGATGGATGACGGGATATCTCTGTAAGGATTGGTGGGACAGACGCGTCGTTGGATTTATCAACAATCAGCGAAGGCTGGCCACTGTCCCTCCCACGGACCGTGTTCACAAGAAGTCGGGGTAAAGGAGCCTTTAACCTTGCAAGCCCCGCAGCTCGGTCGTGCGTGGTGCTTACCTCTCCCGTAAAGCTTGATAGCTCGAAACCGAACCTAAACTCTCCCCATTTCGAACGTCCCATCATTGGTTGGCAGCAGGACGAAGGACGCATTGCGTAGGATCCGGAAATGTAACTGAGGCGACGGGTTTACCGAGAGCGGAGGGCACACGTAACATCACGGTCCGCTTTCCCTCTGGCAGAGTTCTGCGGACCAAGGACCAATACTGAACCGTAATTTTCATCCTCGACTGGGCCCCCCGCCCTGTCGTTGCCTTGAGAACTCAGATCCTCGGAGAGCCCGTGACGAATGTGGGGCCAGGTCACTGCTTGTGGTGGTCACGGAAGCGGTTGCAGATCCCCCCGCTCGCCTGCCAGATGTGGAGACCAATTCGCGGGGTTGCCGCTTCTTCGGAACGGCTGCGGAGTCGGCGGCGGGGTTGGAGGCGGAGGCGGCGGGGTCGGGCAGAAAATGATGCCGGTGGAGCCCTCCGGGCAGAACCCCAACACCCGAGAGGTCAAGCAACAGGGAATCGACTGCGTTTGCATCGGCAGTTATAAAAAGGCTTTAATCTACAGCCAGGTCCAACCCCACTGGGAATTGCTCTCACGAGCTTTTTGGAATAACGCCAGATTGGCCATGGAGACGTTGGTGAATGCTCCACCGTGCAACAGACGGGATTGACTATGCAGTTGTGGTGACTCCAGGATTGATTTGAGAAGTATTGCAGACACTTTTTACGATGCCAGTATCCACCACGGATGGTACCTTTGCCCATTACGATATTCCCATACAAGGACGGGCGTGGTACATGGGACAACGAGATGGAGTCATCTCCCGAAACGGACTCCCCTCCCCTTCTCAAGTGTGCCACAGATTAAGGGAAGGGACAATTTTTCGAATACAAGGGGAGTCCATGGTGTCTTGTAACATAAGACCTGCATCTGTTGACTGCCTAGTTAAGGCCATTATAGTTGGGAAGTTAGGAGATGTAGAATGCTTGTGAAACCTTTTCTATGGTTTGAAAGTCTGAACTCGCTCAGTTAGGATTAGTGAACTTGAACTTTGTATTGTTGCAGAGCTGTTGGACTTTACTTAACGATTGTTGACAGTCTCGCAACAATAAAAGTTAGACACGAGTCTTTTCAGCCAAACATTATTTGTTATAGCTGTGAAGTCGCTAGTCCCAGAATTAGCGCATAATTATATAGCTAATATCAACCTACAAGGAAGGCATTTGAGCAACCATAGACCTAAAGACATAAGCACCAGGAGCTCTTGGTGGCTTATCACCATATGCATCGAATATCATCTTGGCCGCCATGGTGATCCCAGTTCAATATCCATTATCGGACATCAGGACCAGCACACTAGCTATTGGTTAAACATGAGATAGAAAATTAAGGTGTGTTGCACTGGAAGTGGAGGTGTTCGGGCAAAAGAGGAACTTAAGCAAAAGGGATGCGCGAGCAAAAGAGATACGCGTGCAAGCAAAACAAAATATTGTAAAAAGTCTAGATATTTTCAGTCACGTACGTTCTATAGTAGCCAGCGCATAATTACACTGCATGATCAAAAGTACTATAGTATTCTAATAAGCCTTATTTTCAAGGACAGTCAAAGGGAGAAGCTCAGATCAATGTCACGTGGTCCGGTTGGCAATTCCTGCGGCAATAGTGAACAACAGCATTTCAAAAAAAAAAAAAAAAAGCCTTCGTAAGCGACACAAAGATTAGGGGCAGAACCATCGAAATCAGCTTGACGCTTACCGGTTTGGGTGAACTCGCAAGTCTAGGACTTTTGGTGCATCTCATTTAAGTCTAACCACACAACCACTCCGCTGTGCCTGCCGCGGCAGCATATGTGCCATTGCATAGCGGCTACTGTTTCTGTCCAACTCCCAAAAGTTTGCGAGCTCGGCAAAAAGGGTATAGCGTCTGACTTGCTGCCGTTACTCACTGCTGGATAAGCATCTGTGACCCCCTTTAACTAACATTGTAGCACTCTGGGCAACCAAAACCGCACGGAAAAGTTTTTCAATGTAATTTTTGCTTCTATGACAGCCTAAGCACTCCAGCCACAGCACTTCATTTCTACAATCAAGCCATATCGTTGTGTCCATATCTCAATGTCATCAAAATCGGGTCAATGTGAAATGGTTTTTTCATATCAATCTTCGAACTGAGCCCCCATGTAGGCCACCTCAAGCCCAACATCTGAAGCAATTGGTCCGTCGTGCTTTTTATCTTGGTCTTTTCGCTTTTTCTCGCTCCTTCTAGACCTCGGTGGTGAACCAGAACGGGCGACCGTGCTCGACGCATCAAGGTCTGGATGGGATAGCGGGGCAGGTCTGTAAGAGTAGATGGTGTTAGTGATACTACACACTAGGAGGAAAGAAGTGAGAAGAGTGGGCGGAGAGACAAAACATACATCGGGTTGTTCTTCGTGCTCTCGGAAGGCATTTTGTAGTACTCTGACGGAATGGCGCGAGCGGAAGCCTGTGAATGGATAGTTGGAACAAGTAGAAAGGGTGGGAGTGTATGACTGAAGAAAATGACACTGACGAGAACAGGCTGAGGAACCTGAGAAGCAGAAGGGGGTGACTGATGAGAGTTTTATACTGCGGAAGTGGAAAAGACGTATCTTATCGGGCTGAAGTAACTGTTATGTTGTAGTGATGGTTAAGTGTCCCTCGTCCTGCCAGCGTCATACGGGGAACCAAGTCATAAGAGCATCGGTCATGAAACCTCTGCCAGGCCGTTGAATCCAGGGTTATGCAGAGGGTTTACAGAGCCACGCAATCCTTGGCATACTAGTTCGGTAGTGTGGATGCCGCGCTGCATCAATCCAAGAGATACGCTCATATAATTCGCTCTTCTCTCTTTGTCTGCCCTTCAAGGCAAAGGCAACCGACAGAACAGCAATTATCATCTAACAGGATGAATGATCACCTACCCGATGAGCCGGAAAGTCGAGAATCTAGCCGTGTCCCATTTGCCATTGCTGTCCCACCACATAGGTACGTAACTACAGTGCGCGACTTGTACGGATACCTGCTCGCATTTATTTTAGTAGTCATGAGGCTGATTAGCTGGTTACCTGATGGGTAACAGGCAAAATAGGTAGATGTTATATAACCACTCGTTAATCACTGTCAGGTGCCGAAGGGAGACCCGCCGCCGCCGCCGCCGCCGCCCCGGGGCGGGACATCACTAGACCGAAAAGGTGTATAGGAAGGATTTTTCGAAGCGCTGGGATTAAGTGGAAGGGCCATATGGGAACGGCTTCCTATACCCCTCTTGGATCTAATGATGTCCCGTCCCGGCGCCGCCGCCGGGACGGCACCTGGGTGCACGAAAGCTGCTACTGCATAGTCTAACGGTAAGGAGGAAAAGTGGCCGACCGCAGGGCATGTCAAAGGGTGGTCAGCCAACAGCACGCACACCTTAACCTCTGCTGATGTACCGTAGGCACTGATGAGATTGAGAGGACGCTAATAGATAGGCTAGCTGTTAAACGTAGTCGGCTAGCTATATGCAGCTAGTATACATTCGGCGCGCTAATCTTCATATAGAAAGCGGTTAACTAGTTGACCTATCCACCTTGTTGCCAGCCTACCCAGCCCACCCAACCACCGCATTAACCAACCCATTAACCAACCCATCAACCAACCTATTAACCAACTGTTACGACCCACCAAGTAACGACTGACGCACCCCCACCAGGCAATGCAAGACACGGGCGGCACAGCACTTAAGGATCAGGGTGACACAGGATGACTACTCCGGAATGGAAGAAGTAAGGAGGGACACGGGTCACGTGATGATAAGGAAGGACCGACGTACGATAAGCGGTCCAGGACAAGGTACGGTGGTACATTAGTCAAACCCGCCAACTCGCGGCCTGAAGTTAGGCCGCGTCACTTTGTCCCCTCAGCTCAGACATTTTTTATGAAAATCTAGCTAATGATGTAATATGATTGGTCAAAAAAAGATAATAGGTACTAGCAACAGTGAGCAGGCACTAGCAACAGTGGGTAGGCGCTGGCAACAGTGGGTAAGTGCTGGCAACAGTAGGTAAGTGCTGGCAACAGTAGGTAGGCGCTGGCAACAGTGGGCAAGTGCTAGCAACAGTGGGCAGGTGCTAGCAACAATGGGTAGGCGCTGGCAACAGTGGGTAAGTGCTGGTAATAGTAGATCTTAGGCCTAATGATTGGTTAAATAATTAGCCAGGAGGAATTTTCAACCAATAATATTTTTAAATAAAAAAAAATGTCTGAGCTGAGAGGACAAAGTGACGCGGCCTAACTTCAGGCCGCGAGTTGGCGGGTTTGACTAATGTACCACCGTACAAGGACCGACAACGCCAAGGCGGTCCAATCAAGGAGGACCGACATTTGGATATCGGTCCCAACAAACAGGAGACAAGATATAAGGACACTCATTCCCATGTAGACAGAATCCCTTCCGTAGCTCTTCAGTAATCAACGTGTGATATATTCTCTAAACACCTTTCAGTATTCAACCTTAGTGATTTAATTATGGAACTTCTTTCGGATTGCGGCAACAGTTTGCACTTGAGTCTCTGGAGCTGTTTAGAGACATACGAAACAGCATCGATTCCAGGTCAAGAGGGACATGAACCCACCAAAGTGACCACAAAAGGTATATAGCTTTATATACAATGCTCTATAAAATTCAATTAAAGAAACACTAGAGGTAAGTCGGATTCATAGCAAGGCGCAAAAAAGGTTAAGCCTATAGTATGTCACTAACTGATATTGCTTCAGTAAGTCTACCGTCTGTATCGATCTTAGGTTTGTTTAATAAAAGTCAAACAGTAAACACATGTCTAGAAGTAGCAAAACATTATGCAAGAGCTCGGGAGGTAGACAATCAAGAAAGCCGAGTCCAAAGCTAGAATTCTGCCTCCACTACAAAGATATCGTTATGGATAAACTTATACCGACATGTTCGCAGGGCGAGAACCATATTACAGACTGGACAAAGTCTTTGCGATGATAGGCAGCGATTTGTAGTACGGAATCGGAATGCGCCTCGTCGTAGAGGTATTCGGTGTTTGAGCGGTATGCGCGAGGCAAAGGGGCAGCCATTCTCAATCGTCTATCGATCGCTCGCGTGCCAAAAAGCAAAGCCCGAACAGGCTCGTCATTCGTGCATAGCGATATAGAGGATCACGCGAGTGGTCGTGTTCGTCTTTATACCATGTTTCGTACGTGTCGTCCAGCTGGGTGGTGAATGGTGCCTGCTTCGGACGAGGACGCCGTCTGTTCTCTCGTTGGGCTGCGTTTAGCTTAGGGGCTTGTAACTCAGATGTATGCAGTGTCGCGTTAAGGTGATGTGAGGGATGAAGGACGAGCGACAAATCCGCAGGCGGCGATATTGAAGACGTGACGGCTCCGTAAAAGCTGAAACGGGACACTACAACAAATAGCAGTCTTGTATAATAGCGCTTATCTAAGAATAGTTGTAGGGCAACAATACAGTTATAAGACTAGCGCCTCGTCCATGCCGCTATTGGCTCGACAGTAGCCAGCCTGCATGTGCAAAGCCGTTGCGAATGCTTCAAGATGCATTCGCAGTCTTACCAAAAACAATATCAGCATTCACGCTCATCATCTCTTGCTGTCGGCAACCTCAACTAGCTTGTGGGCGTCATGGGACTATCGGAATTTATCTAAACCTTGAAGAGCTGTCCACGCTATGGGAGAAGCAATACGCATAAGCTTCCCACCCGTGACGACTGATCCGCCTTGACACCCGGCTGCTCGGTTACTAGTGTATCCCAAGCATTGTCATCTCTGCCGGAGCGAGCCTCGCGCCCTAATCCAGATGGATTCCGAGCTACAAAATCACTAGCCTCTACAAGGCCCAGAACTTCGGGCCCAACAGCCTATCGCATCACGGCGTCCTAACAGATGATAGATGTCTCTGCGAATCCCACTTCGACAGACAACATGTAGCGGAGGCCCTTGCTCTTCGCATCTGATAGAGGGTACGATATGGGAACATCTTCTGCCATGCGCTTATCAAAAGTCTTCTTAAAAATGGCGTTAGACGTTATTGCAGAGCAGCTGCGTCGCGCCTTGATTTAAACCTCATTCCAAAGCGTTAACCTATCTCGTCACGGCTAGGTCGTACTGCCACAAAAGCACAATTACTAGCGAGGCGGCCCGCTCTTTTGGCTATCAGCGGCTGATCGATTCAGCACGCGTCATCAAGGACCTGGTCATGGCCTCGACCAACTTGGAGTATGTGTCCAAAGCCGTCACCAAAGTCCGGAAGAAAGACGCCCAATGTTCTGCCATCCTCCGCACAGAAGGCTGCTCCCGGTTTCTCATCCCAAACAATGCGCTCACGCTTCGAAGCTAAGTTGGACATGCATGTCGAGCTGAAGCGGATGCGGAAAGTGTTCGACTCTTCTAGCGTATCGTTCAAGTGTAAGTTCTAGTCGTTGAATTATGTTGAAGCTATTCTGGTTTCGAAACATAGGGGTTTGCATTTAGTCAGGCGGCAGACTGTCCACATAATGCGATAGACGGAGAGTCAGGGGAAAAGGGATAGACATTTTACTATCAGTCTAATCCTGCACATATATTGTCTTCTGAAATCTCCATACCCCCAGGACCTAACCTTGCTGGAAAGGTCAAAGCTCAGCTTTGGCCGTCCTGCTAACCCCCTTCCCTTTGGAACTTTGTAATCTTCGCGACCAAATGTCATCTCAATTAATGTTGCACTGTTTTGAGATGTACAGCTGTTGCGACGCCTCTTGACTGGTGGTCGAGCGACATCATCGTCAGCTATACGCTTGCCAGATTTCTTTACTGTTCTCGAACGGTTTTATTATCTCATGATTCCTGCACGCCCATCCCAAGCCCATCACTCTGCCCATTTGCCATTTTCAACGGTCTAGTTTACAGACCTTCATATGTTCCGTGTCAATGATATATATGAACTTCCCGTCAGGTGACAGGGTCTCCCTATGCGTCCCATTGCTTGCATCTTGCAAATGTGAGTAATCATATCGCCATCATTGCCGGGGGGTGGTTGTAATCTGGTTTTAACTACCGCATCAGACACTAGATCACACTCTCGCTGTACAAGCTTGTCCTGCCTGCCGCTGCCTAGACCTAACATTGCTTATGCGGTCGTCATTAATGCCACCTTATCTAAAAGGACTACCAGTGCTTGACAAGTTCACTATGGTTTCCTCTGGACATTTCAGTGAGCGTGACTCATGGCTGATAGCTTGTCCCATGCCGACTTTGTGTGACGCTGAATTTGGATGTAGGTTGTTCAGGCTGGTAGTAGATAGGTCTGCAGCTTTATTATTTCAACATCAAACTCTCAAATATTTCTCAGTTTCATCCTTCTAGCTGGATACTTAGCAATAGCAATAGTCATGGTCAAGTAGACGGAAATAGATATTGTCTTGGAAGAAGATAGAGACAGGTTTACCTGGACTAAAGGTGAAGCTTTCACCGCTTCTGGCGCCTAATTTACGATATATGGCCTCAGTGCTACTTGAACACCGTGCTTTAAGATGGCAGAAAGTGCATCATGCGCTCCAATGCCTTACAGTACCGGTAGACCTTCACTGACGCCATAGAAACGTCCATGAACGCCGGCTAGTCAATCCTTGAATGATTGGTAAGCCAAGAAGCGCCACAAAATTTGCAGACATGTCAGCACTAAAGTCTATAAAGAAAAAAGGAAGCTCTTCACCAGGGCAGCCCATAGCTGTTCCGTAGCACCAAATAGACCTGACGACCCTAGACAGCACCAAAGGACGTTGCAGACTGTAAACCCCGGCTGAATCTACCTGCCTATTACGGTAATTCGTTAAAGCAACTGAGTTCGTGCAGGGATCGATATGTCTCGATACGAAGAATTTGAAGTCTCGCCAGGAGAATCAGGGAAACACGTCCATCATATGTCTCGTTGATAACGTATTAAAGCTCCAGAAGCAGCCCACAGGATTTGACATCTTCCGGCTTTTCTTACAACTCAGTCAAACTCCTTTTCCCGAATTATACATTCCTGTAAGACATCACTGGTATCCGACATCCGCACCTACCCCATTGCCCAGTGCACACACAGAGACACGATGAACCCAAGTCATCTCCTTGCAGCAGCAGCAGCAGCCGTCCTGCTTGGCACCGTTGCCGCTGAGCCAATGCCAAACTCAGGAGCTGCAGGCCCAATCTACTCTGGAGATCCCGGCAGGCACTGTTACTGGTTCCGTGATTGACGGCGTCGAATACTATCGCGGGATTCCCTATGCCCATCCGCCCATAGGCCCATTACGTCTGAAGCCTCCTGCACGACTGGGGAGACTTGGGACATTTGACGCAACTGGAATCAGTCCTTCATGCCCACAAATGACCTTTCAAGAGTTTCCGCCGCTTCTCGGGGAGGTGGTGACGAACCCTGTCGTCAACAGGGCGCTGTTTCTGGGAGCAGCGTTAGGCAATGAGGGCGAAGACTGCTTGACCGTCTCCGTTATGCGACCGGAGGGCACCGCTCCCGATGCGCGCTTGCCGGTTCTGTTCTGGATCCACGGTGGCGGGTTCGAAATCGGCAGCTCGCAGCCATGGAACGCTTCTGTCCTGATTCCCAGGGGCGTATCTCAGGGCAAACCGCTCATCCTCGTCTCTGTCAACTATCGTCTTGGAGGCTTTGGTTTCCTCGGAGGCAAGGAGCTGCTTGCGGAAGGGTCTACGAATCTCGGGCTTCTCGACCAGCGAGCCGCTCTCGAGTGGGTGGCTCACAACATCGCAGGTTTCGGTGGCGATCCAAGCGCGGTCACCATATGGGGCGAAAGCGCCGGCGCATTCAGCGTCTTCGACCATCTTGCAATGTATGACGGCGACAACACCTACAATGGCCGCCCTTTGTTTCGGGCCGGCATCATGAACAGCGGCAGCATCCTACCGGCTGATCCAGTGGATGGTCCCAAGGCCCAGGCTGTGTTTGGCACTGTCGTGGAAGCTGCCAACTGCTCGACACATCCTACCTTGGATAAAGTAGCATGCCTAAGGGAGACTGACTACGGAACTTTCTTAGCGGCCACAAATACCGTCCCTATCTTCATGAGCTACAACTCTGTAGCTTTCAGTTATATGCCGCGGCCCGATGGGAAAATCCTGACGGCAAGCGGAGAAGCTCTGGCGAAAGCCGGGAAGATTGCCCGAGTCCCCGTTATCGTCGGCAACATGGAAGACGAGGCAAGCCAAAAACTCCTTCAAGTCGCTATGAGCTTCGCTGTGGAAAATGCTCGTGTTCTCACACATGTATAGGGGACCGTTTTTTCCATATTCCAAGCCAATATCACTACCGAAGATGCGCTTATTTCGTACCTGAACGAAGTCATCTTCCCCGGCGCCCCTCGGCAAGAGATCAGCGCTCTAGTCAACACGTACCCATACAACAACGGCACGGCCGGTAGCCCCTTCGGTACCGGCACAATGAACCAAGCCTACCCTCAATTCGAGCGGGTGGCGGCCATACTCGGCGATGTCGCCTTCATTCTCATGCGACGGGCTTTCCTAGACATGTTACCCTATTCCATGCCCGCATGGTCCTTCCAAGCCGCCTTTGAGGGTGGAACACCCATCCTGGGGAGCTTCCACACATCGGACTTGCCACGCGTGTTCTACGACAGCGATGACGCTAGCCAAGCGATGCAAGACCGCTATATCGCCTTCACGACCTCACTCGACCCCAACAGCGGAGTCACTTCTCCTGCCGGATATCAGACTCACTGGCCGAAGTGGCAAGAGTCCCAAGAACTACTCGAATTCGGGCCCAACTCAACCCGGCTCGTCCCTGACGACTTCAGGGCGGCTAGCTTCGAGTATATCCAGACGAACTTGGACGTCCTCCGCCAATAGACCCGGATCCTGGAGCAACATCCTCCCAAAAATTCTGACCACCTCAATCGTGGCATTTAGCTTGTTAAGCTTGCGTTTTACAGTTAAGCCTGCGCGGAAATGCCTGACTGGACTTGAGTGTCCTTCACCCTTTTTAGGGGGCTCCCGGGCGTATACGATCACAGTCGAACAGATCAAAGCTAGGAAGAAGGGTGTGGGGGGTTCTTGGAACAAGGTGTAGGCTCATAAAGGCCGTCCCTCGACTGAAACATACAGTGGGTACCAGAATGTGATTTACCGCCGGTATATATTGGTTCAGTGTGTCCACTGTGCTGTATGAAAGATCCAAAACAATATTGTTCAGAGAAAGAAGCTTATCGTCCATTACCGTCTACTGGCCGCTGCCAATTCTACAAACATTTTTAGGGTTTATCCATGAGTCCGATGCCGCAGCGTGTTGTTCAGATAATGGCCCCATGTCGACGCTTGATCTGGTCATCTTGCTTAGCTTGACTGTGTCCAGCCAAGGTTCTGATTAGACTGAGTCACAGCGTAGCCGCCCTAAGCTAACCATTTGTTATTGGCCTTCCGTTCTCACCCCGCAACATCCCCAGAGACCCCATTGCTAGGGGATCGTGCCCAAGAATGTGGCTAAGGTGATCGATTACTGGTTGAAACGGCCCGATGTACTTTCGAGTAGTGCTCATATCAATGTTGACGACCTCTGGATGGGAGCGAGTACCGTGTATTCTCTCTGGTCGCAGCCATAGCCTGTTTACCTCTCATGCACTAACGCCCGATTGATAACACAACTTCACGAAACGGGCCGTCCGCTGATATCTTTTCCGAGGGTCCTTATCTGCGCCGCCGCCCGGTCTCCACTATCTGGTGTCCCGCATCGGACCGTCCGACTCGCGCCCACTCTTGAGGGGATTCGGGCGGGTGCCGACACTTAGATTGCTTCGCAGGGCAGGACTGAAAGTCGTTAAAAGAGCACCGGCTTGAGATTCTCGCGTCCTTCTTTTCGCGTAGAGGCGATCGCCAGTAAACAGGAATCTTGTACAGGAGAAAGACAACAATGTCGGCCAGGCTCGAGGACTTCATCAGCCCGCTGTGGCTCAGCAAATTGCAAGAGTCTCAGGAACTCGTCCTCGTGGTTACGGGCTTAGCAGTCGCTGGGCTGACCTATCTCATCTATAATGTTGGTTGCGCCTCGCTCGCAAGAGATGCTCCAGATCGATACTTACCATGGCAATAGGTCGCTTTCAAGACAGACATCTCCTACATCAAGGGCCTGCCAGAGATCCCCGGCGCGTTGCCCGTCTTTGGTCACCTGCTCCAGCTCGGCCAGGACCACGCCAGCGTGTGCGAGAAATGGTGGCGCCAGTACAACCAGTCCGTCTATCAGATCAAGCTGGGCAACACGCGTGCCGTCGTGGTCAACTCGTTTGAGGACTGCAAGAAGATGCTGCTCGGAAACCAGAACGCCGTTATCGACAGACCCACGCTCTACACGTTCCACGGAGTCATCAGCAGCACCCAGGGCTTCACAATCGGCTCGTCTCCGTGGGATGAGTCGTGCAAGAAGAAGCGCAAGGCCGCGGGCACCGCGCTGGGAAGGGCTTCCCTGCGCAACTACCATCCCATGTTCGACCTGGAGAGTTACTGCATCCTGCGGGACCTGGAGAAAGATAGCCAAAATGGCGCTCTTGAGATCAGTGTGCGACCCTACATCCAGCGGTTCGCGCTCAACACGACCCTCACCCTGTGCTACGGCATCCGCATGGACGCCGTGTACGACGACCTCCTCCGGGAGATTCTGTACGTCGGCTCGGCCATCTCGCTGCTTCGCAGCGCGTCGGAGAACATGCAGGACTACGTACCCATCATGCGATACTTCCCCAACAACGAGAAGAACAAGCGGTCCAAGGAGCTCCGCGACCGCCGCGACGCGTACCTCAACCTGTTGCTGGACAAGGTCCGCGAAATGATCAAGCTGGGCACCGACAAGCCTTGCATCTCGGCCGCCATCCTCAAGGACGAGGAGACGAAGCTCACGGGCGTCGAGGTCTCGTCCATCTGCCTGTCGCTCGTCTCGGGCGGCTTCGAGACGATCCCGGGAACGCTCACGTCGGCCATCGGATCTCTCAGCACGCCCGAGGGCCAGATCTGGCAGGACCGCGCGTACGAGGACATCAAGCGGTACTACCCGGACATGCGCGACGCCTGGTCCTCCAGTATCTCGGAAGAAAAGGTGCCTTACATCAACGCCATTATCAAGGAGGCCGGTCGCTACTACACCGTCAGCGCCATGAGCTTGCCTCGCAAGACCGTCACAGAGGTGAACTGGAACGGGGCCAAGATCCCGGCCAAGACGATGATTCTCATCAACGCCCAAGCCGGAAACCACGGTGAGCCCCCCGGTTCGTCCTTTGCTTTTCTATCCCCAAGCTAATTCGTGACCCAGATGTCGACCACTTTGGTCCCGATGCGGGCAAATTCGACCCGGAGCGCTGGCTGGCTTCTTTGGACCCCCCAACAGAGCGCGAGTCCGTCGGGCTCAACCACCTCAGCTTCGGCACCGGCTCGCGCGCGTGTTCGGGTCAGCACATTGCGCACCGTCTCCTATACACGGCGCTGCTGCGGCTGCTGGCGTCGTACAAGATTGTGGCGAGCGAGACGGAGCCGCCCAACACGGACTACGTCGACTACAACCAGTTCAAGTCGGCGCTGGTGGCGATTCCACGTGACTTCAAGGTGAAGCTTGTACCGAGAGACGTCACAGTAACGGAGGAATGTATGAGGCTAGCGGAGGAGAGAACAAGAGATCACTACAAGGAGTAAGGGGCTGTGCTGAGTGCGCTCGAGAGTTGTACTGAAGGGGGAAAGTGATGATGGTGTCACGTTCCAGGCAGTAAACTGGGGGAGGGGGCAGCATAATAGTTCGAGATATCATACATATTACACCAAAATTTGGGCCAAAATCGAAGCAAAAGTCACGAGGCATTATAACATCTCCCGGGGGGGTTGAGTGCGCCAGTTATAATATCAGCATGCTTCAAGTGACGGAATGATCTGGCCAAGGATAGAACCTAAGAGACCCAGTAATGCATGATTGGGTAGTAGCCAAAGCCCGACGAATGATATGTCGGGAGCTCCGACACAGTCAACAGAATAACTATCGATAAAAGCCCACAGCAATCAGCAGGCAGTCTGCGCATAAGTTCAACTCCGAGCAAGAACCTGCGAGCCCGAATCACTCGTAATCAACAAAACATAATCATTGAACAAAACATGGCTTCACTCGACGTCTCGCAGCTCTTCGGCGTCAAGGGCTACGTCGCCGTTGTGACAGGCGGAAGCAGTGGCCTCGGGAACATGATCTGCAAGGTACGAAAATCCACGGACACGCCCGCTTGCCCCGTCACGTTGCTGATCATCATAGGGACTCGTGGTCAACGGCGCCAAGGTGTACCTCGTAGCACTTCCCTCCGAGCCCATTGAAGACAAGGTCTCGGAGCTTAATGATCTTGGTAAAACCTCCGGAGGCAGCGCAGTCGGGTACTCTCACCAATCATGTCCCACCCCCTCTCTCGCAATAGCCGCTAAAAGGTCATATCCAGGTACGCCTGCGACGTCTCATCCAAAGAGGCCATCTCCAGCCTTGCAGAATTTGTCTCGCAGCGCGAATCTCATCTTGACATCCTCGTGTCTAACGCCGGTATCCGCCGCGACCCCGTCATCCCCTGCGATGTCACGTCCGCCTCGCTCGCGGAGCTACAAGCCTCGATGTGGTCGCACCGGCAATCCGACTGGGCCGACACCTTCGGCATCAACACCGCGGCGCACTACTTCCTCTCTGTGGCCTTCATGCCCCTCCTGGCAGCAGCGTCGCAGCGAGACGTGGGGGCCGGGATCAAGGGCAGCAGCGAGGGCAGAGGGGTGGTGGTTGTGACGAGCTCGTGCGCGAGCATGCACAACGCGACGAACGTCGACATGTCAAGCTACGCGGCGAGCAAGGCGGCTACTGACCATCTGGTTAGGCTACTAGCGGCCAAGTTTGGGCGGTGGTACATCCGTGTCAACGGCATCAACCCTGGCTGTAAGCCCGCCTCATCCCTTTCCTGTGCCCCCCTGAGCGCCTAGCGACTGACGACTTTTAGTTGTCCCGAGCAAGATGAACCCCGTGGGAGAAGAAGGCAACATGTTTGCCAATCTCTTTGACCAAGTCCCCGCCAAAAGGGCGGGCAACGAGGAAGACATTGCAGGTGCGGTGCTGTATCTAGCGAGTCGTGCTGGGGTAAGTCTGAGAAGTCCGATGGTAACCTGGAGAAAAAGAAAAGTGACTGACAAGAAGACGTGCAGGCATATATCGATGGGGTCAATCTGTGTGTAGATGGAGGACGTATTCTAGTGGCGAACGGACAGACATAGTAATGATACTAGCGTGCCTAGCATTCGTTGTGTATTAAGACTTTTTGAGACATAATATTACATATATACTCACTCACTTATTATGCGAACACCAGAGTATTCATGGTTACCTTCTATATCTGACTGAGTGTGTTTCATACATCTAACTACCGCCATATACTCAGGGAGACCTGTTCCTGGAAATGAAGACGTTCAGGCTGAACCATGAGGTACGACAGGAGCATTTTGCTGGCCGTCGGCATTCCCGCCAGCGAAAGCGATTAGTTGGGACCTTGCGGCGGCGTATCCGATAGTGCCTGACTTGTGCACATTAGTAGATAGATACGCATGAAACTTGGAACGTTGAACCTACAAGAAGCCTCCCGAGGCAAAGACTGTGAGTGAGACTGGGACAACTGACGCAATGTCCATCGTCGCATTAGCAAGTGACGATGCACCGTAAGTACATGACAAACCCGGACCCAAGCTCTCTTTTCCTCTGACATCCTCAAGGTCGGTTCTCAACGAAGAAGAACTACATCGTCTCGCCGCCGAGCTTGGTTTCACCATCTCCGACCCTCATGATGCGCAGTCTTATCTCCTCTTGCTCAAGTCTTTCGAGACCGTCATGCTCCGAGTAGACACTGGCGACGACTACGCCCACCCTGCCCTGTCCCCGGTGCCCACCACGAAACCTCGGTCGTTCTGGAAGCCGGATGCCAAAGACAACCCCCTGAACGCCTGGAGCCACCGTTGCGACATCGCGGCCGCTCAGCTGACCAGCAATCTCCTCAGGGGCCGGACTGTCGCCGTTAAGGACAACGTGTGCGTCGGCGGCCTGCCAACCACGCTGGGCACGCATCCCGAAATCCTGACCAGGGACGGTCCCCTTCCTCTCTCGCCCATCGACGCGACCGTCGTGTCGCGGTTGCTCCGCGCGGGTGCCCTGATCAAGGGCTCTTCGACATGCGAAAACTTCTGCGCTTCGCCCTTGGCGTGTACATCGGTCACCGGACCGGTGCATCACCCTCTGCTGCACGGGTACACGACCGGCGGCAGCAGCAGCGGCTCATGCGCCCTCGTCTCCTCGGACGGCCTGCGCCGGTCGGGAAAGGGCGCTTTCGGGGAGACGGCCGAGATGGCGATTGGCGGCGACCAGGCGGGATCTATCCGCATCCCGGCCTGTTACACGGGCATCTACGGGCTGAAGCCGACGTTCGGGTTGGTGCCGTACACGGGTGCCGCTTCCATGACGCCGATGATTGACCATCTGGGTCCGATTGCGTCGAGTATAGAAGACATCGCGGCGCTTCTGAAAGTCATGGCGGGATGGGACGGCATCGATTCCCGGATGACGCCCGAGACGCCTCTCGTGGCCAATGTCAAGGACTATCCCGCCCTGGTCGACGAGTACCGCCAGGCAACTTCCCAGCCCGGACAGCCTGTCTTGAGGGTAGGATTGCTGACCGAGTCCTTCGACGTGACGGGTCTGTCGCAGCAAGTACGCGAGCTAGTGCGCAAGGCAGCCAGAGAAGGCTTCGAAGCCGCCGGAGCCGAGGTCGTCGACATTTCGGTCCCCATGCACTCCGAAGGCCCCATCATCTGGACGGCTGCTACCCGTCCATCCATGGCTTCGGGTCTCCTACGGGGGAAGCCATCAGGCCACCTATCATACCTATCACCGCACATCAAGACGCAGTGGCGTCCGGGCCAGGACGCCTACCAGCTTCTAAACCAGTCCAACCCCGCCGTTGTCAACATCCTCCTCAGCCAAGCCTTTGACATGTCCCACCTGGCCCCCTCCATCGAAGCCAAAGCCCATCGGAAGGTCTTCCAGCTGCGCGCCGCCTACGACGCGGCCCTCGCGCAGGTCGACGTGTTGGTTACGCCGTGCGCGCCGACCGTCCCCATGCCCCATCCCGACCCAGGCGCATCGATACTGGAGGGGCTGAAGCCCGCCATCGGACTGACGAGCAACACATGCCCGTTCAATGTCACGGGACACCCGGCGATGAACGTGCCGTGTGGGGAGTTGCCGCTGGCGGAGAGGCCGCATGTGAAGATGCCCGTGGGAATGCAGGTTGTTGGCAGGAGGTGGGAGGACGAGACGGTGATGAAGGCTGGGGTAGTGTTTGAGGCCGGGCAGAAGAGGCTGGCAGGCACTTGAGGTAGAGATAATAATGCAGAACGGCAATAAATATCTTTTTTGTATAGGACTATTACCCTCTCGCCGTTGTCTCTGCATCTGCATTTTCTGATAAAAAGACAGCAATCTTCTCGTCCATCCACTCCACATCCGCCGGGTTGGACCCTGCGCCAGCCAAGTGCCCCCAAACCGATGGAATCACCTTCAAACTCCCCCTCTCCAGCATCGCGACCTCTCGCTCGCTCGCGTCGGGGCGGAAGTACTGGTCCGTCCGACACGGCATCAGCAAAACCCGCGCTTCGATCCGCCCCAAGGCCTCTTCCAATCCGCCACCGTCCGGCAAACCGCCGACGTCGCCGTTCTGCCACATGCGCAGCTTCACGAGCAGGTCGCTCGGGAACCACCCGTCGTACCGCGGCCCAGTGGTCTCGCTGTCCCACGCTTGCAGGCTGTCGTACCCCAGGTCCTTGTAGAGGTGCTGGTCAAACCACTCGGCGCTGGTGAGCCACGCCGAGTACGCCTTGCCGAACGCGCGGACGCCACGCGGCGCATGATCCCGGGGCTGTCCTGTATAGTCGACGGAATTTTCCAGGGCGGCAGACGGGCCTTCGAGGAACTGTCTGTTATGGCCGCTCGTGCGAGCCGAGGAGCAGATGATGACGGCATTGCGCACCATGGCCGGATACATGACAGCCCAGTGGTAGGTGGTCTGCCCGCCCATGGAGAAGCCCAAGACGACGTCTATGGCATCCACGCCCAGATGGGCAAGCAACGCATGCTGGGCGCGCACGCAGTCGCGGTAGTCGAGAGAGGCGGGGAACGAGGGCGTGTTTGAGGGGCTAGAAGACTCGCCGTTGCCAAAGAGGGCGACGACGATGATCCTGTGGTTCTTCAAAGCGCCAAAGGAGAAGTTGAGGGTGGATTGGAGCGAGCCCTTGAAGCAGGTTGGGATGAGGGCGACTTTGGTGGCAGTGCTGTTTATGTCAAGGTACGCCAGGCGGGCGAGGGGCAAGGTGGTCCCATTGGTGAAGGTGAAACCGGGGAGGTCGAAGTGATGGACTGGAGATTGATTTTGGGCCATCTTGGCCATGTCACTGCCGAGTTCTGATGGTGAAAGGTGAAGCTTGTTGCTGTTCCAGTTTGAGGACGAGTCGCCGTAAGATTGCCAGGGCGGGGGGGGGGGTCACTGGTGATGTAATGGCGTGTTGATGTTGACCATTCCCAAGCCCGAGTTTATGGCGGAGCCCAGTTACAGTCCGAGAAGAGCATGAGCATGAATTAGGGGTGTTTGGCCGACTCCAGAGGACTCGACTCATCGGCATGCATCGTCGGGACGTTCCCGTCAATGCTCTAATTATTAAATCGCAGCGGCCGATCATGACCGGGGCGGCGACCCCGAAAGACCATCCACCCATCCGGTCGGGTCGCCCGCCATCTCGTCGGCTATAATTATATTATCGTCACTGGTGTGCTGCCGCCCGAGGCCGGTTTTTTTTCCCTGGAAATAGTGATATGAACCCAGAAGCAGACCCATTGGCTACCAAAGAAAACATCAAGCAAAGAATTCCACAAGTCCCCTTATTATTGCTCCCTCTCGCCGTACCCTTTTCAGCCCACTCTATCTATCTACCGCAACGAAGATATACCCGCACCAAAAAAAAAAAAAAAAGCACCATGGCCCCCAACGGTGACGCCTTTGTCATGAACCCCTCCGCCCCGGAGCCGCCCACGCGTTACGCCCATGCTCGCCTCGCCCCTACCACTCCTCACCGCACCATCTACATATCGGGCATCGCCTGCGTGCACCCCGCCACTGGCGAGTGGCCGGGCGCGAAGGACAACGGCGACGGCACGTACGACCTCGACGTGCGGGTACAGACGGCAGCGGTGCTGTCCAACATCGACCTCATCATCCGCGAGGCGACGGGCGGCAAGGGCAGCGTCAAGAACCTGATTGACAGCGTCGTCTACGTGGTCGACATGAAGCGGGACTACCAGGGTATGAACGAGGAGTGGAACAAGGTGTTCACGACGAGAGCCGAGGCACCAGCCAGGGCGACGATTGGGGTCAAGGAGCTGCCGGACCCGAGGATGTTGGTAGAGATCAAAGGTGTTGCGGTCGTTGAGATGTGACCAACATATTAATATTAAGCCATAAAACAATATATTACATTAGGAAAGTTTCTTTTTCTCCCCAACCATCTCTCTAGGCATGCGCGTTGAGTGAAGTTGGGCCTGAAGCTTCATGGCCGGCGTGCAGCAGAGTCAAGCAGAACCGCCGAATCATCATCATCTCCTGATTATTGTTTTTCTCGCTGCTGTCATCATTGTTGAGAGTCGATCTCTGTGTACCGAGCCACAATCTCCTCGACCATTCTCTTGATGTTCTTGGCGGCCGAAAACTTCACGCTCAACGTATCAAACAGCTCGATCGCCAGCTGCAGCGTCTCGATCGCCTTGCTCTCCCTCAGCACCGCCGCCAGGCTATCCGGCCTCGCCGTCGTCGCGTACGTCAGCGATAACGTCGACGTGAAGAGCGCGAGCAGGTTGAGCCAGTTGTACGCGAACCGCTGCTGCCGGTGCATCGTGGTGGCTTCCCGGATCGCCTTGCCCGCGGCATCGCCCAGCGTCTCGACGCGGGCCTGGTCGAGCGTCGGGAAAAGCGGCGACGGGCGGTACAGCATGGCGACCTGCATGTAGTAGTTGAAGTCGTACCAGTTGCTGCTGAGATGGGGGACCTGCGGGTGCGTGTCGGGCAGGGGGAAGGGCATGCTGCGGCGCCAGTCGATGAGTTCGCGGTGGAGGGAGTGGATGACGGCCTCGCGCTCAGAGACGGACATCTGGGCGTTTCGTTTGTTGCAGTAGACGGATTTCACAATCTTGCTGGACAGTTGGCGCAGGCGGAGGATGTGAAGGGGGACTGCCATGGTGGAGGGCTGAAGGGGGTTACGCTGACGAATGCCGGTGGCATCGATGTCTTCGTCGTCGGCGTCGGCAAAAGGCTTTCTGCATTAGCCGTGGGTGATTCCTCTGGTTTTCATTTGCGCGCAACCCACCTCGACATCTATGTCATCGTCGTGCAAGGCAAAAGGCCGACCGAGTGATGTTGATACGACCCTCGAGACACTCTTTTAGCGCAAGAGCATGCTGACGATGTGTCTTGCCATAGCTTACCGATCCATCATGTACACTGAGTAAAAGACACGCTTTCGATGCTCGGCGACATCGACAGGAAGCGCGTCGTACAAGGACGAGGTGTGCAAGCCCATGCCGACCGATAACCTCGCAGCGAGGCCTACAAGGAACCAAGTATCTAGAATCACGGGTTAATAAAACCGTCAATCGAATCTCGGACGAGGGAAGGACGTACTTGGCCCGAGCTGGTTGAAGAAAGAGTATGACACCTGGAGCATGATGACCTCCAGCGCGACCTAATATCACCAGTCAAGCTCCGCATCATTCCCCCCCCGGATCGTGCAGCGCAACATACCATGTCGCCGTACCCAAGAGCATCCTCCATATAGCCAAGGGCCTTGTTGTAATACAGCATCGATTCGGACTCCTCACACAGAGCAACCGAGCAGTATGTGGTTGATCCAATCGCCAGTATCATCCACAGCCTGAACATCCACAGCGGGGATTGCGCCACCGGGTCCTGAGGGTTGCTCAGGACCGTGGCCAGCGTCTCTTCAAACTCACGCCGTCGCACGATGGGATAAAGCGTGTGAGAGTGGGCGAAGTAGAAGTCCACGAGGTGCTGTAGGTGACTCTGCGGCGGTATCTGGACATCCGCCAGGGACGGTTGGGGGTCTGTGATATCGGACAACGTGATGCCGGAAAAGAAGGGATGATGAAAGTCGGTCGAGCTGTCAAAGCCGTGATACAAGGTCGACCCGAGCAGGTCGGCCGGAGATCCGCCCAGGACCTGCTGCGTGGAGTCGGCCTCGAGCTCTTTGTGGAAGACGAAATCGGCGCGGTCCGGCGTGAGCCTCCTGAGCACCGCCTGCGTCAACTTGGCAAACGATAGTCCCGAAGCGGACCCCAAGTGCCGTTCTGCCGCGGCCTCGAGCGTGAGCAACCGCAACTCGTCGCCGAGCGTCGTCGTGACCGTCATGGCCGTCATGGGCCGGGCTTGAGAAGGCGATTGATCCGCCGCGGCCTGCAGTATCGGAAACTCCGACCCCGACAGCCCCATCATCTGGCCCTCGAGCATCGGGTCCGGACGAGCACCGGCCTGCGCGTCTTTCAACGCAGCCGCCAGCTCGCCCTCCAGCTTTCGGATCTTGTCTTCCAACAATCGCACAAACCTAGCAACAGGAACCCCACATCAATACCAGCGCGATTGCCAAACATTCTGGCCGGGGCGGGGAGGGGAGGGGAGGGGAGGGGAGGGGAGGGGAGGGGAGGGAAACACACGCAATCGGGTACGCCGCCGTCTGCTGGTCGTCATTGAGAAAACTACACGGAAACCGGGCCATGCGGCAGTTGCCACACTGGGGCAAGACGCGGTCACATTTCTTCTTCCGCCGGTGGCAGCGCTGGCACGATGTCCGGGCCTGGGCCTCGCAGGGTCTCGTTGCTGATGCGGCGGCGGCGGCGTCGACTGCTGTCGGTGTCTGAGGGGGCGGCATGGCAGTAGGAGGTACTTGTGCTTGCACCAACTGGTCACTGACGGCTTCTCCGACGGGGTTACGATAGTGCTAATCTGTGATCTGGGAGTGATCGAGGGGAACCGACGACCCTGGCGTTGTCGTGGAGTGCGGATGCCCAAGAGCGGGCGGGAGATAAGATAATAGATAGATATTAATCACGACTCTAAAAGCGGCTTGGATTGTGGAGAATGCCTGCTGGCTGCATCCCAGAACAAGGATAACGAAGCAAGCCCCAAGTTAAAGCCGTGGTGCAATCCGATCACTTGGAGTCTTTTTTAAACGGCTCAAAACACGACTGAAACTATCTTCGTGGTCTTCATGCCCGGGTAGATGACCAACTGAGCTAGAAGCCCAGGTGATTGTCGAATGTTCTCACAAGATTTCACAGTCCGATAACGGGAAACTTGTCATGAATTGTTTGCCAAACGTCTTTCGGAGCCTAGCTTCCTCCTAATTACCGTGCAGTTATTCCAGCATCCCTAGGTCACACCTACAAGGTATAGCCCCCATCAATCACAACATTGACGCCCGTTATGCTTCTGCTCTTGGCAAGCATATACACTTGTTCAGCCACGTCCTGTATTTCGTGCTTGTTAGTCTTGTTCTTCGCCCTGCTAGACCGGGTCATTATCCACATACCTCAACCGTCACGGCTCTCTTGGTTTTGGTCTGTTGAATATGCGCATCTTTGATCTCATCTGAGAACTTTGAGGCCCAATCCTACCGCCCACGTCAGTCATCAGTGTTCCCGGTGCATATTCATCTAGACATACTGTGAGGAGTAGACCTGGTGATACGGAATTGACTCGAATCTTTGGAGCCGCGATAACCGCAAGCACCTTGGCTAGGTGGATCTGGGCGGCTTTGGTTACAGCGTATGCCTAGGTTCTGTGAGCCGTGGAAGGTCTTGACACTGACGGATGAGTTATCAAACAATACCAAAGAGCTTCCACTGGCACCAACGCCCGCTATGGATGCCGTGGTGATGAATGCACCCTCCGTCTCGTCCAAATGTTTTTTGGCAGCATGCATGAGCCAAACGTGTGACTTGACATTCATTTTGAAGCATCTGTCCCAGTCATCCTCTACGACGTTGTCTAATTAAACCAAACCATTAATCCTTGTTCAGTTGAATTTCGGCGGCAGGCCATAATACGCACCGTCCAAGTTCGTAATGCCTCGAAAGCATGTCCATCCGCCATTGGAAAAGACGACGTCTAATCGGCCCATTGCCTGAATAGTCCCATCAACGAGTTTTATGATTGCGTCGCGGTCCCCCAAATCCGCCTGAATGGCGGTCACATCGGAGCCTGGGGACTGCTTGAGTTCTTCGACCAGCTTTTCCGCTCTTTCCACATTGTTACTGTAGTTGATGACCACTCTGAATCCGTTCGTGGCGAACGCATGGGCAGCTGCGGCACCTAGGCCAGCACTCCCAGCTGTGATGAGGGCAACAGGTGTTGAGTTCATGGTGAGTATTGTGGTCGCCCTCTGTGTCGGAATTCTTAGTGTATCCGCAGGGTGTACAGCAGTCTTCTTTGTTTGGAGTCCGTAGATACCGGCTCTTGATGGTCGCGGTACAATAATACCAGAGGCTTATCTGCCTTCACCTTGTTACATCGCGTCTTCCGATGTCGGCTGTCTCCGCCCACGCTTAGTGAATCGGATCTTCCGAAATTGCCGACCCCGCGGACAACTTCATGCCGGGATTTGGTGACCGACTGCAGGCTGAATATTTGATACGCCCTGAATCCAACCCATGGTGATAGGTATGTCACTTGAACCTGATGACGATCAGTAGCATAGCGCCTCCATGACCGTCCTGGGGTAATTATTGGCTTGAAACGTGATATATTATTATTGGCTCAGTGTTTCTAAACCAGTCGAAGACACTGATTGGATATTCGTTTCTGTTGAAGGAAAAGTGATTCTTCTCATCAGATCATCGGATGATTAGGAACCGTGGCAAAGCGAGCTTGACGTGGTAATAAAATAAATATGTGGCCAAAATCCTCAGCTCCGATCCAGTTTACTGGCTGATGTTGGGTCGGTCAGCCGTGATCTTGACAACGCATCTCCTCAGTATTGTTTCCTGGAGAGGGCGGTTATTGATCCAATGTGTCACAAAAGCTGGGACTAGTTCGATCTTGCGACGGTAAATTGTGCCTCTGTGAGGGTAGGATTGAGGAAATCTCGTATTGAATATTCGAGTTGCCCTAGGCCAAACATGTAATTAACTAATTAGTCTGGTTATTGGGGACTGGATAAGCCAAATTCCACAAGGGCACCTCACTTGCATAGTCAAACTCTATGCATGATGTTCCACGAGATGCAATGTGCTATTTGTATTATCAAGAGATGCGTAATATAACATAAGAATACAATTACTCCCCTAGGCAAAAAGCCTTCTGTTTAGCTGATGATTTGAACCCTCACTCAAACACCTTGTTGATCAGCCTTCCCACCCTTCCCGGCTCTGGAGCTATGTACAAAGTTTCGTACTCATCAATCTCCTCTTTGGAGCCGCCCAGGTTTACGTCTGCAGTGCCAGGTCTGACATAGCGTGTTTTGAAAAAGAGCTTCCAGCCAATAAAGGCCAAAATGAAGAAACCAATCATTCCGTAGTCCAAAAAGAACCACATCACATCCCATCCCCCAGTCAAAAACAGCTCGTACCCGGCAGCTAGAAGCATGAACAAGGTGCCGCCCATAGCGATGTATGAAGTATACGGCTGGAATCTCCCCTTGTAAGGCAGAGTATCCCGCGATATTCCTTGCTTCATCAGCGCCGCGTAGAAGTGTCGATATGTCAGTGCCGTGAAACCGTAATTGAGGAGTTGACAGCAGGTGATCAGGTACACCAGGTAGACCAGAACCTCTGCCGATGTGCTACCAAGCTGCAGGAAGGCCAGCAGGCTGAAGGATAGAGAGAATAGCAGAGAGTATAATGGCACGCCGCCCTTGGTACACCAAGAGAATACCTTTGGCGCGTAGCCACTGAGAGACATGCCGTGGAGAACGCGCGTGGCAGAGTAGAGCAAGCCGTTCCCAGCACTGAAGATGGACGTCATGATGAGGGCGTTGACAAGGGAGGGAAGAAAATGTATCTGCAAGCGGTTCATAGCAATAATGTAGGGCCTGTACCAGAAAGTTTAGCGTCCTCTCTCGCCAAGTTCCCATCGATAATAACAAGGACGTTTTCCACTTACGATGCTGCACCAGTGCCTTTTCCCTCGCTTTCACCTCCCAGGATGGCTGCCAAGGTCGGATCGTTGTATGGAACCACGATTCCCATGCACAGCGCGGAGCCGACGAAGAAGAACAAGATCCTCCATACGAAAGACCTGAAGGCCTGTGGCAATATTCGGCGAGGGTTCTCCGTCTCAGCAGCCACCATGGAAATGTACTCAGGTCCGCAGATCCTAGATAGCACGTCAGTAACCAAAGTTGGCCGGGGAAATTCTTCGAGATCAGTATAGCACGGGCGGGAAGGGCATACGAAAAGCTCGCCTGGTAGATGCAGGACAAGATTCCAAGGAATCTACCCGTATTCCCGGAAGCGTTGTGCTCCACGAAGGCCCCGGGGCTTTGCCAATATCTGAACCCATACGCGTCGTGGAGCGGATTGCCACCGACCATGGTAAAGAAGGTAAAGAAGAACAGGCCAATCATCAGCAACACCTTGAATATGGAGAGGTAGAACTCGGAAATTCCGAACCATCGGACGGTGATGACGTTGAGGAATGCGTATAAAGCGATCATGGGCACGATTATTGCGACGATTGGGACCGCGTCCGTCCAAAAGGTGACCATGATGGTCATGGCCACAATCTCAAAGGGGACGAGGATCGCCATGTTGAGAAAGAAGTTCCAGGCCATGGCGAATCCCAACGCCTCGTCGACCCACTCGCCTGCGAAGCGGACGAAAGGCGACGGCACGGGCACGTAGGTCACCATCTCGGCGAAGCACTCATTCACCGCCCACATGACGGAGCCCCATATGACGAAGGCAATGAAGAGGCCAGCAGGGCCGCCCTTGGGCAAAGCAGAGCCCATCTGAACGTAAAGGGCTTTGAGGTCGTGGTCAGCGTGAGGCCACTCGAGCCGACGAGGCTTCGGACTCCTGGGCGGGCTGCAACGTACATGTGCCGATTGCTCCACCAATAGCAAAGAGCTGGACTTCTTTTCCTCGAAGCTTGCGGTGTAACGCCTGGGAACCGGCTCTCGCGTTCAACATGCTGCCAACGGCAATGTCCATATTGGAGCCATTTCCCGAATCATTGTCAACAGAGCTGAAAGGAGGGCCCTTCTCGGTATGCTTGGAGGTATCCATGACTGCATATGTTGATAGCAGCGCGTCTCCCTTGCTTGGGCCAGAACTGTGCAGAATGCCGGCATTAAGATGGATTTCAGAGTGTGGGCTCGAACAGCCATAAATGACAATTCGTCTGCACCGACATCCCCCTTGGATTGACTAGGTCACCAACAAGTACGGATATAGATACAGATACACGATGGGACCGCGCAGCTTATCAAGATAGCACTGATTGCGGACTGTTTGGGATTGGGCGCCTGAGCATGGATAAAGGGGCGGATATCGCCAGCCGTTAGTCACTGTCGGACTAGCACCCGATGTGGGGAAATGGTCCATCTTGTTATCGGCCTGCCTGAACAAGACATGCAAACGATCAAGATACAAACCAAAATCAAGATTGCACTGAGAAGGCGGCCGATTATCTTATGAGCACTTTATTAGCTCTTGGAAGCATCCGGCTGTGTTATGTTGTTTGACATGCTTGAGACACCTATTACTTGCAGAGATGGCAAAGTTGCAAAACGCCACAACAGGGATCCGCCCGAAATCTTGGGTCGAAGTCGAGGCTGCAAATCTTATGACGAGTGTCATAGAAGAATTGCCACGATATGATACAAGGCGTTAATTGCTGCCCGCAATTAACGGCGTCGTTTTTGCGCGACAGTTATCATGAGCCCAGTTCGCTCTGCAAGCTTTTGTGCCACAGTAGTCAAGAGTGCAGAGTTAGCGTCTAAGCGTTATAGACCCTACGGGTTTGAATCCCGTAAAGGCTGGGGACAGGTCGCAAATACTCCACCTAGATAAGTGGGACGGCAACCACAAAGAGTTGTGTCAGGTATCCGCCCTAGGGGCAGTGCGTACCTTCGGGGGGCTATAGGCTTCCCTGCCCAGTGATAATATAGGCAGATAGACCACAGAAAAAAGGTTTCTACGATCTGGGGGGGGGGTTATGTCACGATATGATATAAGGCGTTAAGTAATTACTGCCCGCAATTAACGGCGTCGTTTTTGCGCGACAAGAATCAAGTGGCCTGGGTCAACAACAGAGTTATTAATCCGCAAGCAGCTTCCTAGGGCTTCAGAGAGGAGTTGGAGAAGCTAATCACTGATGCGCTGGTTGGAAATTCTATTATTGGCTACCGGCTGAATGTCGAGAGTTGTAAACGGGTTTCCTGAACTTAGGTCTTGTAGTTCCCTTGGCACTTGTATTCTTCGTACCTCAGGTGAGGCTGGAATTCACAATACAGCGTTTCCTTTTATTTTCAACACGCCCGTCAGTTCAAGAACCATGCCCGCTTGTACTATGTTCTGAGACTTACCGGAGTGCTCGCCATCCTGAAGTTATACTCTGCCTCCTCGTCGGAAACAAAGTGCTTCTCGAGTCCGGCGGCCTCGACTGCGAGCTGCACTTTGCAGCTCCTCTCCATCAAACAGAACAGGTACGCCGCCTCGTCCACCGTCTGGCCCACGGTCAAAAGTCCGTGGTTCAGCAAAATCGCGGCTTTCCCTGTTCCCAGACTGGCGGCAATCTTCTCGCCCTCCGAGGCTTCGATGGCAATGCCGCCGTAGTCGGCGTAGACCGAGTGCGCATTGTAAAAGTAGCAAACGTCTTGGTTCAGCATCTCGAGCGGCTTCGCCAAGGCCGACCACGCCCGCCCGCAGACGGAGTGCGTATGGCAGATGGCGTGGACGTCGGGCCGGGCGCGATGCACCGCGCTGTGGATCTGGAATCCGGCAGCGTTGATCGAGCCGGCGGTGTTGCCGCCGGTAACTTCACCGTCCAGGTCAACGCATATCATGTCGCTCGCTCTGAGCATCCCAAAATGGACGCCTAACGGGTTGATCCAAAATCGATCCTCGTACTCGGGATCCCTCACGCTGATGTGGCCCGAGATGCCCTCTGCGTACCCCTCGCTCGCGAAGACGCGGAAGGCCCCCGCCATGTGTTCCAGCTGCCACTGACGCGTCTCGGCATGAGAGGCAAATTTCGGGATCGACGGGAGGGCTTTGCCTCGATGAGCCATCGCTGACATTGGGTCGACATCTTTGGAAGCCGGATTTGATGAAGTAGGTAATGAATCAGCGACTGCCGAGGGAGCCATCGTGTTGCGTTTGCCAAATTGCTCTGGTCTGTATAGTCAATATTAGTCCCCTGGATGCCGCCTTGGAAAAGTCGATTTGGGTTACTGGATTAATAGTACGAATGCTCTGGACGGGCGGGAGATGATACCTTTTGTCGTCGGACAGGTCTCACGGCCGGCTAGATTCTATCTGCATCGATTCATGTCCATGCCGCTTTCGGGGCCTCCGACACCGCCGTTATCTTCCCGCCCGCGGGGAAAAATAATTTTATCGGGAATGCCGACGACCGGCAGCCAAAGCGGGGAAAGAATCACTGGGTTGATTCACACCATAACATACACCCATAGCCATTTGTACGTTTTGTTCTGATGATTCTCTTGATGCCGTTAACTGTTATACGAGTGAGATTGGTGTCAAGTCAATAATAACCTTATTATCTACCATATTTTTGATTGGTGACATACGACAGTGGCATCGAACGACCTACTCACAGTACCGTGGGAATGGCACGCATTAGCATTCTCCATGAGAGTAAGTGGCAAGAAATCCACGGGGAAAAGGTTCCATCAGTTGTCCTGACCTGGTTAATTTGATTAGTGGCGCTAGCTGTCGCTGGCCATCCAGTGCCGATTCTCATGGTCGTCGTCATTGCAAGCGCCATCTACCACTATATGTACAATCCGCTGGCGGTATCCCCTCTGCGGCTCATACCTGGCTCCAAAGTCTACGCAGTGACGAAATGGCGCCTGGCGTTGGATGATTACTGCGGCACAAGGACACGAAGAATACATCAGCTGCACCAAAAGTACGGAACAGCCGCTCGAATTGGCCCCAACGAGGTCTCGTTCTCATCCCTCTCGGCTTTGCGTACCATCTACGGCGCCGGCTCGGGGTTCGAAAGGACGAGCTTCTATCGCATGTTCGACGTTTATGGACGGCAAAACTTGTTCACGTTTGCCGAAGGGAGAAAGCACAGCGAGAGGAAGAAGCTGCTTGCTCACGCTTACTCGAAGAGTGTGGTTCTGTCCTTGACTGGCATCGCCAGACCCCTCGTGGAGAAGAACGTCAATAGCTTCCTCAATCTTCTCGAACAAGAGAAGAGTGTCGCAGAGGAAATATTCCACAGTCTGCATTGGTTCAGCCTTGACAGCATTACTGGCTTTTTGTACGGGGACAAACACGGTGGAACTCATGCACTTGAGGGAAACAAGGCGGACAGGATGATGCTCAACGATATCATCGACCCCAGCCGCAGAAAGCTCAGTTGGTTCGTTGTTCACCTCAAGACATATACCAACTGGCTCTACACAAGAACCGGCGTCGCGGAGAAGCTTGTCACAGCTCTGGGTCTCCTTCCCATGAAGAAGCCAGCAACATACACGGGCATTCGGGCTCACGGCTTGCGATCGTGGGAAGAATTTGAATCCTATACCGCCACAGACGGTGATTCATACGACGATAAAGCAATCATCTCAAAGCTATGGCAACATAGCAAGAGCGAGAAGGAGCCTAGGCTCGATGGTCTTGACATCGCATCCGAGGTTGCAGACCACTTCTTGGCCGGTATCGACACGACCAGCGACACCTTGATGTTTGTGATTTGGGCTCTGTCCAGGCCTGAGAATTCGAAGTATCAGAGACAATTGATAGCGGAGTTGGATCTCATACCATCCATCTCTCGTAACCAAGACGGGAATCCGACGGCGGAAGTCGCAGACAAGCTACCTTTTCTCGATGCAGTCATCAAAGAAGCTCTTCGACTGTATGCCCCATTACCGGCATCGGAGCCACGCTCGCTGCCTACGGATGCCACAATCGACGGGTACCACATTCCTGCCGGTACGGTTGTCAGCATGTCACCGTACACCCTGCACCGGAACGCAGCTGTGTTTCCAGAGCCTCTCAAGTTCAAGCCAGAGAGATGGCTGGGAGAGTGTGGGGATGTTGCAGAGATGAAGAAATGGTTCTGGGCATTCTCAAGCGGTGGAAGAATGTGCATTGGCATACAGTATGTCTTGTTCTTTTCAACAGCATTCACAAGTAGAGGACGCTAACAGGCAGCCAATAGCCTTGCCATGGCCGAGATGACAACTCTCCTAGCAGCCCTCTACTCCAAATACACAACCAACGAGCAAGACAGGCAAAAGAACGTAAGCCCCGGAATTACGAGCCGATTCGAAGTATTCTGCGACGAAACCTTTCCTGTAGTCAAGGTAAGCTACGAGATGGTTCGGTGTTGTCTAAAGCATCTCCACTAACCTTTTTTACAGGAGCACGAGTGCTGGATCAACTTCACCAAACGACAAAGGGAATGATGAGGTTCTCAATGTTTGCCTACCAAGTCGAGGTGCATGTGCCATTTCAGCTTCAGTATCATACAACTCTTTGCATAAACCCGATTTCAATAAAATGATAGCTTGAAAATCACCGGTTACAGCTTTATGCTTCGATCCGGGTGCAAGTGCGTGTGCTGCCGGTGTTTGCTTGATATTTTCACCGTATTTAGGAACAGCGGGAGGGGGGATGCTCTTGGGTGTACCTGACTGCTGACTTACGATAATGTGCTTGATGAGCGGGGTTACCCATATGGGCGGCGCTGCCAAGACCAGAGCGCCGTCATCTTTGAGATCCAAGAGAGGAACCAGGGTGCACGTCTCCTCCCGCAATGACTTCAGCTCTCAGAACAGTGTAAAGTTGACGCTCATTCTATCATCATTGAGATGGAGTTGACGAAGCGTTTCAACATCTCCATTTGCTTACAATCCAGGATTCCAGCCATCATGTTGCAGGCGGTATCCTTTTTCTGGTCGAGCTTACCGGCACCATGGCTCGCGTACCTTATCAAGATTGTGGAACGGTGAGATACCAACCAAAATGAACTTGAGTGCTTTCAAATGCGACATGTAAACTCTATCAGCTGCCTATTCTGTAGGTAAGGTGTTGGAGTGTAGGTTTTAACCAGATAAATGACCAAGACTCCCAGGTTATAAAACGGCATTAACCCCTTCTTCCACTTTACCAAGGAGTACTGTACATATTACTTCCCCTTGTCCATCTCAGACCACTATACTTTTGTCCACACACATACATACATACATACGCACCTGATACTGAACCATGGAAGCACACGATATGTCCGTTATTATGGAACGGGCTATGGCAATCAACCCCAATTTCACAATGCCATCAGCAGCCAGCAATCAACTCTTCTGGACGCTTAACGCCCCTCTCGAGAGCGCAATACAGGTCGCGCCTAAGCCTTATTATGAGCCAGGCGACATCATGGAACCCTACTTTCACCCCGGTGCCCCAGACGATGGCCTCGCGCCGAGCTGGCACCCTGTGTCTTAAGAGTCTCTCATTTATCCCTCGATCACAACCGTCACTGTTCAGATCGAGTGCCTCCTCTCCTGGGAAGACCTCTGGGTCGAGCTTAACCGCGACTGCCTCGATACGAAAAACGACCCTCGGCGGCCGCGGGTCAAAGACGTCAAGCTTGAGGTGACGACCGGCGGCGAGTTTCTTACGATTCACGAGTACGTCTCCGCCGTGCACCCGTGGGTTATGGGCATGCGCGAGAGAATCCTGGACGCCCTGAACAACCTCGGCGCCGTGAGCGAACACATGATAAAATCGACATCGATGCCGCGGTGATCGCCCGAGACGAAGCTGGCTGTTCTGCAACCCGGGCCCTGAGCGCTTGGACATTGGCACTGAGGACAGTTGGGCTTACTGGCGAAGGAAGCTCGACCTCAGGCCACGGGTTGAGATGACCATGGAAGAGAGTGAGGAGGCCTCGCGAAAAACCATGGAGAGGGCGATGGCGAGATCCGCAGCACGGATAGGCGAGTTGGAAAGGCTCCGTCAAGAAGGGAATCAATGAGATCGACCGGTTTTATCTCATGTGTATACTGGTAGTTATCCCGTCCTCCTACCTTTCCCCTTTCTCCATAGTTTTCGGGACATTTGCTCCGGCAGACATTCATGTTTCCTGCCTAATTACTGCAACCACTCTCTCCACACCTTCTGTAACTTCACTTTTAGGCGGATACTGACGGCAGATTACTACTATGTAGCTCTACATAACTCCAGACCGTTGCCTAGACAAGGCATCCTACATCTGGCGTAGTGCCTTGGACGGATTCTACACTAAATGAGTTTTCGCAGTAGCTTATCCTAGCAATATTTACAGGCACCGGACGGACAGTATCCGCGACTACAGGCAAACTCGCAGAGGTCCGCATAATACCCCAGGTCCTCAGTGGTATTATCATCTGGACAGCCGTGGCGTCCTGAAGGAAGAGCTCCCAAACGTGGAAGATTGTTTTGACAAGGGACGCATCTATGGTCTGAGAAGTATTAACGCGTATCCCTCAGAGAGCATCTCATGAATGATGATGGGTCGATCAACACGCGAAAAAAGGAGCTGCCTTGCGGTAACGTTGCACAATGTGTCAATTCCGCTCATGGCTAATTACAGGTGGCACATGAGCTGGGGCCGTCAACCAGAACTGGGGAACTTTTGGGCTTAACCACCTTCTCGAGGCTTCGCGTGCTTTGAAGCCTCGGACTCTCTCGTGCTGGTGTCAAGCGGACAGCAGGGGTCCAGGGATGTCAACGCCAGGGATTGATGCCAACGCGGCTGCTGCAAATGTGACTTATACTTCTTCTTTTTTTTTTTTTTACGTGGAAAAGAAAAATGCTTGTCTGCCAATCCATTGGCCCGCCGTCGATATTAAGGTCCGATTGATGGGTGACCAAAAAAAAAAAAAAAACGGTCTCTATTTGAAGTGTCGTCTAAGAATGATGGGGAAGGGGAAAAAAGGAAAGAAAAAAAAACCCCCATCCAGCATAGTGCGGTTCATTGCTGACCTTTGTGCACCTATCAGAGATCAGAGCGCTCCTGCCCGCAGCCGTGTCGATCAACCCCCCGCCAAAGCTTCGCACCGACCCACTTATAAGCATAGTAAGCTTACTCCCCTCCCCTGCGTCGCTTCCTAGTCGGACAGGTGGCCTGAGAACGAACTCCGCCCTCCACTTGCTGGCTTTCCGTGGTAGGGGAAGCGGCTGCTTAGGTACTGCTATCGGACATGGCCCCGATCAAATGAGCGTCGGGCGCGGGTTGGATACAATAGTCGGTAAGCCGTGTCCTAGTTGGCCGGTAAAGATCAACGCCCTATACTGACCTATTCAGGAAGGTTCACGTGGAAGGAAAGTTCGCATAGAAAGAGTTCAGGGCAACACTTGTCACTGGCAACACTTGGCAACCTCCGTCGACACAGCTTAGGCAGAACTGATGGATCATCAACAACACATTAACAGTGGCAGCAATCGTCTCGCAGTAATAATCATGTGGAAAGCGGAAGCTGAAGCGTCGCGGCCAAACAAACCCGTTTTTGCATCCGCTAACCACATCATCGCATAACGCAACGAAATTGGATAAAATCTCATGGTCCAGAACTTTGGGCATCCCCATGGGTCGGAAGTGCTTCGCCACAACGGCTAAAAGCACAAAAGTTCTTTCCTACAAAGACTAAAGACCAAAAGTCCTTTCTTTCCCATGTCGACCCCGTGCTCCACACTATACGCGAGGTTGCATTTCGAGGCATGCCAAGAAGTCTCGAGGCGGGCTCAGAGGATGATACGACTACTGAGGTGGCAATAGTAGGTAATAGAACATCGTGTGCGGTAGACACGACTCTTGACTCTGCTCATCCTGGTCCGGTCGTGATGTCTAATAGAAAAGAAGCCAAAGAGAGAGAGAGAGAGAGAGAGAAAGAGAGAGAAAAGTATAAGTATCTTCACCTGCGCTGGCTTCTTCTCGACTCTACTTCCATAAGAGCATCAACCCAGCTTTCCTACTCTCAACTCTCCAAAATCCATTCACGCTCCCCGCACCACAAAAAAAGCCTTTCTTCTCTCCTCCTTTTTTTTGGGGGGGGGGGAACAAGTTTTACTACACAAACAGCCACCATGCAGACCGGAAAGCTCGCCGCCCTCGCCGCCAGCCTCGCGCTGCCCCTCTTCGCCGCCGCCGCCCCGGCTGAGATCGAGCCGCCCGCCCCCGAGGGTTTCGGGACCACCGAGCAGCTCGAGAGCCTTCGGGCCAGCGCGGCCGGCACCCTCACCGTCTGCCAGGACAACAACATGTCAGGCCCCTGCATGACCTGGAGCATCCCGGACGGCCAGTGCTGTGAGTCCCTTCCTTACCCCCCGTTCCCCTTAACTCGGCCCTCGGTCTAGGGGCTGTTTTCCCGCCTATATTTCTTGAGTATTTCAAACACACACACACACACACACACACACACACACATATATATATATATATATATATGTACATACATATACATATAAGCCCACGCTGACCCTGAACCCGAAAGACCACATCGGCGACGCATGGAACGACAAGGTTTCCTCCTTCGAGCCCAGGGGCCTCGCATACTGCTGGCTGTTCCGGGACGCCGGCTGCAGGGGTGGCTCGTACGGTAGCAACACTCGGGTCAACGATATGGGTTCGACGTTCAACGACCAGACCACCAGCTTCCAGTGCATCCTTTAGAGCACTTTTTTTTTTTTTATCTTTTCAAAAGGGACCTATTCATGAAGGCGGTGGCAGTGTCCAGGGACTTGCTCGTACACGGCCGGCCGCTCTTGCTTTGCGGTTTCACCAAGACTGTGGTAGTAGAGCCAACCAAACCCCCCCAACCACTCGCAATCATGTAGCTTCCATATATTGTTTTCGACACGGTATTTTAGCATAGTTAATGTTACCCGAGTTACATACTTGCAACATCTTCTACATTTTCTGATGCTAAGAAGAACAGTACGCAACATTTGCTATTAAAAAAGTTGTTCTATCAATATTAACGGTTAATTCGACCTGCAAAAGTGACCACCCCTGACAAGAATTGAAGCCCAGTTTCGATGCCGTTCATTGTGATAGGCATGGGGGCATATGGTTCTCGCATCGTGTTCTGAGAACTTCTGCCGGTGACGAATTCTCTCTTCGATATGCTAATATACCAATAAAGAGCACCTCCGTCACGCACTTTAACAGGCAATAAACACCTTGTTACCCTGTATTCAAGCCGCTACGATCCAAATAATGGGTTCAGCAGCACTGTATTTACTAATATGTTGAGCTACAGCCTAGCAACAAGTCTCCAAAGTCATCGCTGGTACTCATACAGGCAGGCGTCTACCTACTACACTTTTATCACGGTTGTTTACACAGTAATCAAAGCCAAGTCAAGTCCAGTTTGGGTGTGCCTCTGTTTTGTGATGTATTCTGCAATATATTAAAGTGTTAATATATGACATATGCCTGCGAGATACTGCGAATTAAGTTATACGCATTTGTTGTAATCGTACTTGAACGCAGTTGTAGCGGTGGCAAGTGTGGTTTCACTTGTCATCACAACATTGTAATGTTTGTATAACAGGTAAATAGGCCAGGCCAAATATAAGGGCCTGTAACAATCACAATTGTTCAGCAAAATAGTGGCAGGCATCACTTAGCTTGGGTACCCTTGTGAGACTCTCGATACCGTTCAGAGCAAGTCGCAACTACTGGGGCTATCCATTGCACACTGGAGAGCATGCAGCAGTCTTCTCAAGCAAACCCATCTGGTTCCATTGCCGGGTTACCAGCTGGCTCCTGGCCCCTCCATGACGAGCTATCTAGTAAACGAAAAACCCACCTCCCTAAGACGTGAGAGGAACGCTGTCTGCTATGATACGAATGCCCGCTGGTCATATCCGAGTCTATACCATAACGCCGTCATATGCCTTGCACTTCCTCGTCCTAATCCTTCAGCCGCCTGGATCCCGTCCCCGGCTCATTGCGTCTTCGGCTTTCTAAGCGGAGCAGTGACAGAGAACGCGACGAGGCTGTACTCGGCCTTCTCGGCCTCCTCCGCATGACCCGCCTCCTTCTCGCTCATGGCCTTCTCGTCCTCAGTCTTTTTCTTCTTCTTCTCATCCTCTTCTTCATTATTTTCGCCGTCCTTCTTGATCTCCTTGACCACGTTGCCGTTGGCATCCAGCTCAACCACAATGTCACGCGTGTCCAGGGTACCATCTTCGGTGTACATCCACATCTCCTTCAGCTCACCGCGGACAAGGCCGGTCAGCCACAAGGAACCCAGCACGCCGGGGACCAGGTACAACAGTGCGGGCTGGCCATGCTTGAAGATGGTTAGCATGGAGAGAGTAGCCAGCATGCCCAGGGTATAACCGATCAAGGAAGCGTTGAAGTAGGTCTTGCGGAAGGTTGATCCTCGCACAGTCGGGGGAGCCATTTCTTGTCCTCTCTTGAGCAGGCCCAGCCACGAAGAAGACCAGAACCAATCTCCCCAGCATCCAGTAATGTCAAGGTAAGTGGCCTTCTGGGCCATGTGCTGGGTCTCACTGACGGTTACGACGTCTCCTGAACGGGCGTCGTGCTGGTCAGACTTCAAGTCGGTCGGAATGTACTTGATTTGCTGCTGGTAGTGGCGCCACATGTCGAAACGGAGAGCGAGGCACATGACGATCCCGGGAACAACGATGTCTCCGAGACCGAGAATGCTTGACCTAGCTGCAGACTGGAACTGGAGCTTAATGGGAACGTCAAGCTTGGTGGCGACGGTAATCATGTAAGGCCTGGATAGAAGTCAGCGAGTGCTTGGGCAGAAAGGGGCCGAACGACTTGCGTATAGAAGACCATGACAATATCGTAAAAGAACAGCCCAATCAGTACCAGACTGCCGGTAGCGAAAGTCGTGGGGGACATGATCAGGAATGATCCGTAGCAGAAGCCGTAGCCCATCAAGTTGGAGAGGAAAGGCGACCCGGACATGAAGTAGGCAAAGACAGCCGTGGCAGCCAAGTTAAAGCCGATGACGTGGAGGACGGAGATGTGGAACTTTTCCCGGAAGAGACCGTGGAGCTTGGCCTTGACTGTCCACTCGTCAGTCAAGACATGGCGCAGGTCCCAGAGGAATCGGTTGGCTTTGATTGTGTTGAAGGGGATGAGGGAGCGAAGAGCGAACGGCAGCGGGTTGCTCTTCTGGAGGAACTGTGCGTTGTTCGGATCCGCCTCCTCTCCCGTAAACTTGATGAAAGATTCGTCGTCGTCGTCGACGCGGTACAGCGAGCCATTGTGGCGGAAGTAATTGGGAAAGAGGAAGCCCACGGCAACGCGCAGCGAGTGCGCGATCAAGGTGGACAAGCTGGCAACGCCCATAACGGACATGTACACCCTTAGGATCTTGTTGAGAATGGCCGGGTCCTGGAGCCATTGGATGAGATAGTAGAGGCCGATCAGCATGGCACCGGCGAGAAGCGGGAAGAGAATGGCGTCCGTCGGCAGGAGACCCTCGGTGATGGGTTCGTCCTCCTTGCGCTCAGGTTCCCCGTCCTTGCGTTTCGCGGGAGCGGCCGAGGGAGGACGGCGAAGGGAACCATGGGCGCCGACGTAGATGGTGGCCAAGGCGCTGAAGATGAGCTTGGCCTCCATGGTCAAGAAGCTGGCGTAGAGGTAGAGGCCCCACTCAGGCGCGGCAGACGTGCCATTGCCGGCGGTGATGTTACCGGTGATGTTCTGTGTGATCTGATCGAAGAGAGGGGTGATCGGGCTGGGCACCGCTGAGGAAGCCATGCTTGCAAGTTGGTGCAGAGACCCAGCACAGCAAAGTTCTGGTGGAAGCTGAACAGTATGGTTGAAGCGATGAAAGTTGAGGTCCGTCCGTTGTTGCAGGGACCGAAGGTGTTAAAACCGAAGTTGTGCAAGCAGGCTGCTAGAGTCAATGATGCTGATGATGATACAGTCTTGTCGAATGGATACCGATGAAGTTGCAAAAAGACCCTGGGATTATATACCCCTCCTCGGACGGGTGGCGGACTGGTGACGATGTCGGAAATCGAATGTCTGGGTGAAAATTATCCTCAGGTCGTAAAAACACGACCTCCGAAGCTAATGAGAAAGAAAGGCCACCTGTCGACTCTCAAAAGGGCTCGTTGAAAGACCGGTTGGGTTGGGAATGACGGCAACGTGTTACGAGCGGGACGAAGAACTCAGGTCTCAAAATCCACAGGAGCCGCCGAATGGTACAAGTCACTTTTTTTTTCTTATTCTTCTTTTCTTTGGCCCTCACCGTCCTGACCTTTTGGGCTTTTTGGGCTGGGTTTATCGGCCGCCGGAGAGATGAGGTAAAATAAAAGAAGGGAGGAAAGAAAAAAAAATGAGAAAAATGAGAAAAACCCCGTCGGACGTCCCGGACTATCGTCTCGAGAGGGAGCAGCTGTTCTTGTATCTCTAGGTAGTCCGCACCTTCCGCTTAGCAAAGTGCGTGCGGTGTAAGCGTTGCTGCTGTAGCAGTAGGAGTCGCTTTGTGCCGGGCCAGAACAGAACAGCAGCGCTATGTGTGTGTGAGATGCGACGATGCAGTAACGCACGTTAGTAACCAGGTACCGGAGGGAACACAAACACAGCATGCTGGTGGCTCGCTCCACAGCGCCCTGCAGCTCTCTCAGCTCGCCAACCAATGGGCACATCGAAATGCCACCGGGAAGGTGGCTGAAGCTTGACCCTGGCCCGGCCTGGCCTGGCCTGGCCGGCTGTGTTGCCGCAGACCTCATCGCGGTCGCAATTCGACATCGCAGCCTCGTTCCAAAAAAATAATCCGCGAGAGCCCCTCCAAACATCTCTCACCACCCACGACGTAATTCATACCTCTCCTCCCCTCACAACGGGACCTGGCTGCTACACCACCGAGAGAGCCGCCCAAAATGACCACCAACGTCGCCCTCGAGACCTCAATGGTACGTCTCAACCCCAACGCTCCCAGCCGCGGTGCCCAAAAACCACAAACCAACCCTTCCCCCCGCTTCCCTTCACTAACCCATTCTCTCAACCTTCGGGGGGGCTAAAAACAAAAACAAAAAAACACAGGGCACAATAGTCGTCGAGCTCTACACCGCCCACGCCCCCAAGACCTGCGCAAACTTCTCCACCCTCGCCTCGCGCGGCTACTACAACGACACGGTCGTCCACCGCATCATCCCCAACTTCATGGTCCAGGCCGGCGACCCCACGGGCACCGGCCGCGGCGGCACCTCCATCTACGGCGAAAAGTTCGCCGACGAGATCCACCCGGGCCTCAAGCACACCGGCGCCGGCGTGCTGTCCATGGCCAACGCCGGCCCCGACACCAACGGCTCCCAGTTCTTCATCACCCTCGCCCCGACCCCCTGGCTCGACGGCAAGCACACCATCTTCGGCCGCGTCAAGAACGGCCTGAGCGTCGTCAAGAGGATGGGGCTCGTCAAGACCGGCCCGGAGGACAGGCCCCTCGAGGAGGTCAAGATCCTTCGCGCTTCCGTTGTTGACGACGGCGGTGCGGAAGAGGCGTAGTACGGTTTTTCAGACGGCTTTCCCGCCCTCCCTTTGTTTCATAATTCAGATGCATGGCACGGAGTTTGGTGTTGGGTCATACAGACACAGTCGGAGCATATCGAGTCAACGGATACCAGGATCATCAGGCGCATCATGACGTCCAAACCTTGTCCAGAGTTCATCTTCGTGCCTGTGTGTCCCTGTATTCGTCTGCATCGTGCCACCCCCGCCTTTGCTACTCTCTCGTATATGGATGTACAACAGGACTTTCGTCCTCCACACGGCACGTCACAAATTACAGGAATAGGGCCCCAAAGACGACTGCCACGGGTCAAAGGAGGATTTAATATCATTCAGTCAATGCCTATAGTAACCACAATCTCCAAACGCCGCCATCCGCCTCGCCGGGTGATGCACGAGTATGTACAGGGGAAATCTCCCCATTCCTTTAAGAGAACCCTCCCCGACCGACTCCTAGAACCATGCAATGTTGTGGGTCTCGTGTATCAAGTGTTGGTGGCAGACGTGCTGAAAAATCAAATTTTGTGTGATGAATACAAGGTGGTGAATGTGCAGTCTGGTATCCGACTCGGACGGAATGTCGATCCATGACAGCTTCTCTGGTCGTGCTCATCCAGACCTGCGGCTGAAACCAGGTCGTGAATGAAGAGAAAATAAAGATGATGGGAGTAGTAGACACAAAGAGATGACGAAGTTAGGAGCGGCGCCTCTTGTTGGCCTGGCTCTCGCTATGGTCCGAGGGTCTTTTTCTGGCCTTTGTAGCAGACTGGGCCTCGGAGACGGGCTGCGGCTTGACACAATATTGGCTCTTGATTACGGAAGGACCGCTATTAGCAGGCGTGCCTGTGGTGGCAACAGGGGGAGCACAGATGATCATTTGACCTTGAACACAGGGCTCCTTAGGCGAGAACCTTCCCCGGGCAGAGGGCTGGTGTACTCTGCGTTGGGTTTTGATGACGGCAGTCTTCTTGCTGGTGTCGCCATCGTTTGGCCTTGGGGATTCGTCGCTACAGGACGAAGGCGACGCCGACGTCAACGACGAGGACGATGGCACGGGGTGTGGGCTGTTGGCCCCGTTGCGCTTCTTGGCAGTACCGCCAGACTTCTAGTTTGGCGGCGAAGACAGGGTGCCAGAAGACTCAGATTCGGCGTCTTCGTTCCGTCCGTTCTTGGAGAGCGGCGACGAGAGCGGCGGCTTCGCGGCGCCGAGCTTGAGCTTCTTGGCCGGGCTGATGCCTTTGGCCTCTTTCCTCTCCTTCTTGGGCGCGACCTCGACGGTGGAATTGTCGCCGTCATCAGGCCTCGCCTCGCGGCTCAGCAGGGAGCCGGACTTGACCTTTTCTTTCTTGGGGCCCTTTGTCTTGAGAATGACCTTCTTCGTCATCAAGGGCGTCGACTTGAGCTTCTTTTTCTTATGGGCGTCGGTCGATTCGTCTTCCTCCTCGGGCGCCGCCACCTCCTCGCTGTCACGCTTCTTGGGGCTCGAGGCCCGCGACGCGGGTGCCGGCGTGGCCTTTTGACTTGACGGGGGCGTGCCGTCAGGCTGGCCAGCACCGTTGTTGCCGTTTGAGATCTTGGCCGCCGCAGCGCGGCTCGCATTACGGCCGCTCATTCCTATGCAGGAGCCCATGTGGTTGTTAAGTCGTGTGACGAGAATGCATCGTTTGCATTTGCTGCAGGTTGCAGAGGGGAACGAGAGGACATTGGGCGGGCGCGATTCACCGGGGGCGGGCGACTCGATGTTGGGATCGGGCTTCATGTCCTTCTTCTTCTTCCCACGGCCGGGACCGGGCTGAACCCACGTTTGGCCGTAAATGTCGTAGCCGGGCTTGTCGATGTAGGGATGTTTTTTGCAGTAGATGACGCTGGGATCGGGCTTTCTCGCGCCCTTGCCGTCGGTAGGATAGAGCAAGCGCGGTAGGTGGCATCTCGGGCAGATGATCTCGGAGGTGGTCTTGAGGGGATTGCCCTTGAGCAGGACTTTGCCGTCCTCGTATATGGCGGCATCGGTCTCGATTCGCACGTCGGGTTTCGCTTCCGGGGTCGAGCTCTCTGATGCGTCGGAAGCCAGCTTCTCGACTCGTATAGCGGCGGTGGCGGCCCTCGCCATCTTCTCGTCGCGATGGACCTTGAGTAGCAGATCGTGAACGATGTTGTACATGAGGTCGTCAAGAACGGCATGTGCCTGTTGCCGGACAACAGACTACGGTCAGCATCACGTCAAAGTTATCAGCCAGGGGCAACACGGCGCCGACTTCACCCGTGTGTCGGGACGGGCATCCATCCAGGTGAAGGTGGTGTGGGGGGGAAGATGGTGAAATGAAATCACACTTACAAGCTTGTCCATACTGCCAACATCATCCGGAGCGACGATTACTCCAGCCTTGCCCGTGTTGGAAGCCATGTCGACGAGGCCGATGGAGCGGCGCACAAAGGCAGGGGGAGAAAAATGCCGTTGTGATTGTGCGTGCGGCAGCTTCTAACGTCGGAAAGCTTCGTTTGTGGTGCAGAAAGGATGTGGTTGCGAATTGTGGAATCGATCTGAAATCGGGTTGACGGGACTAAAATACGGAAGGTGCCACACGACCGGACGAGGGGGGTGGTGGTGGCTGCCAAGAGGGTAGGTGCTGCCGGCCGGGCGAGAAGGAGAAAAAAAAAAAAAGTTCCGAACTTTGCGTTGCTGATGGGAAGGTCCTTAAAAAGGGTGCAACAGTGATGGCGAAAGTGACTTGGCAGATGGGAAACTGGGCAGCTTTTTTTCCCACGGATTACCAAGCTGCTGCTAACGTCAGAAGGAAGGGAACATACAACTCGGGATGGAGAAGCGCAACCTCGCAAAGGTCCAAGTACCACAACTAACTACCTACGTAGGTACCTAATTTTGGATCGACGACCGGGACAGCAATCAAGATATATGATGGAACACGGAGTGTGTGTAAATGACCCAGCCATTACATTACTACCTGTTGGGGATAGCGATCACTGTCACCTTGGGTTGTCCCTGAATCATGACATTATTCTTATCATCATGTGGCCTGCGTGCGTAGGTACAAGCAACGGGCATGAGCCGCCCGAGCGTCCCTTTGCAGAACCGCCAGCATCGGACAATTGCTACTATCCAGGTAGGTAGGTAGGTAGATAGGTGGGTAGGTAGTTACATTGATTGATTGCATGGCGCGGGCTTAAGCCCCTTGATCATATCCAGTTGGGAGCCGCTACGGCTGCGTTGTTCCATCGTGCAAAGCCTTAACACCAGGGAGAGTAGCATGTCTCCCCGGACCATCGGGTTCGTCACAGGGGGTCAAGTTACGCATGCCATTATTTCTCCTTACCATGAGCCAGCCAGCCAGCCAGCCACAGGGCGGATACAGCGTCCCCATCAGCTCATGCATGTGCCTGGGTTAGTGCCCCCTTAAACCCCATTTTTTAGGGGACTCGACTCACTCAGACTCCGTGGCCCACGATCCCACCCCCAGCCGGCAGAAAGTTTGTGTACACCATCTCTCGGAGCAGGTTCGCTTTCGGCCTTTGACCGCCCAGCACGTCAGCGCCATTGGCCTTGGCCACCTGGCCAGAGTCGCGCGCCACTTGAGATGACCATGCAGTTGAGGTGCGGTGCTGTTGGCTGCCAACGCACACGGTCGTTGGGTGGACTGACGCTCACTCTAGTACTAATACGTACCCAACTGGACGAACGGAAGACTAGAACCGCATCCATATTTCATAGCACTGGACCTTCTGAGACGACCTCGTGGGGCCGGCCGCTTTCCCGGCGGAGCCTTCAACACCGCAACTTTTGACCGCACCTGCACTGTTCTGCCCTGCGTGTCCTGCCCCGCACCTGCCTGCCCCCTCCAGAGGGTTCTTCCACTCTAAACGACGGTACATACAGTACTATACCAAGGTACCTACGATAGTTACTCAAGTACGTATACCTGGTTACCCATTCACCTAGGTAGAGTTTGCTATCTGAAGTACCGGTAGGTAGGCAAGTAGGTAAGTACCTAGGGAAAGGGTCTCCCTCACCACTGTCCAAGGCCACAGGGGACAAGCACCGGCAGGGGGCCCTTCCTTCCTCTCCAACCAAGCGAGTCACGACTAACTTGCCTTAGGTAAGTTGCACAGCTATTAGCTACTAACATCTTGTCCTCCCTCCCCAGTCCGTCGCTATTAGCAGGAAAAAAAAAAAAAAGACAGCAACCATCCAAGGGACATTTTTCGTCTCAATTTTCTTGCTTTTCCTCTTCAAGCCTCCTTTCGACGGCTCCGGACGGACACGCGGCATCATCACACGTCCCCGGTCCAGGCTTTTGCCGCACGCGTGTGTAAATAATGCTCTTCTGACGTTTTGTAATTTACTTATTCCATCTCTCCATAGACCCCCTCCCCGCCCTCATCCATCCATCCCAAACAAGAAATTAAGTCTCCCAGTCACTTTTCCATTCCTCGCGCTTCTCTTTTGCTCTCTGTACTACGCAACCACCCCCCCCCCCAATAAATCCCGTACCACTTGTCTTCGACTCGACCTCAGAGGACGTGCCACCTTCCCGCCGCAAAGGCCACGACAGCCACCATGTCCCTTCCTCAGACCACGACGATGAAGCCGACGCAGTCGTCCATCAAGTCCTTCTTCCAGCCCCGTCAGCAACCCTCCTACGCGCCCCCGCCCCCGACGTCAAAGTACGCGCCCGCCCCTTCGTCGACGGAGGCTCCGACTACCGCCCCTCGTCCCCCCGCGACGACGAAACCCCCCACCTCGACACCGATAGCAGCAGCTTCCACTCCGACCACTACCACAACAACACCACCACCACCCTCAGCAGCGGCGGCGACGACGGCACCGTCGCCGGCGGGCTCGACACCCATCCATCCCAATGCCACGATACGCCCCGTCGGCGACCACGACCTGCAGCCCCTCCGCCGCATCAACTCCCTCCTCCTCCCCGTCGCCTACCCCGAGACGTTCTACGCTGCCGCCCTCACCGGCCCTCTCTCCCGCGTGATCACCTGGTCAGATCCCTCCGCCCCGGGCGGGGAGCAAATCGTGGGCGGTGTCGTGTCCCGCGTCGAACCCTCCCCCTTCCCGCCCGCCTCACCGGGCGCTCGCCCCGAGCACGCCCTTTACATCCAGTCCCTGGGTCTCCTCTCCCCCTACCGCTCATACGGGCTGGCCACTGCCACCATCGACCATCTCGTCGCCGCAGCCGCCGCCCTGTCGCCCGAGATCAACCTCCGTCACATCTACGCCCACGTCTGGACGGACAATGAGGAAGGCATGCACTGGTACACCGCCCGCGGCTTCGAGCGCTACGGAGAGCCGCTGCTGGGCTACTACGCGAAGCTGCGCCCGGACTCGGCTTGGATCGTCCGCCGCACCGTCGGCCCGTTGTCAATTGGCGGCCCGGCGCGTCACCCCGAGAAGGCGTCCGCGCCTACCCCCGGCCCCACCGCCGCCGTTGCGAACCTTCCTCCCATGAGCGGCGGCCCTCCTCCCCAGGCCACGGGCGAGTCGCTCTCGAGATCCAACTCGGGTCAGTCCTTCCAGAACCGCCGTGCTGCGACGGAGTGGAACGACCTGCCCGAGGAGATGGCGTCGGGCCTGCTAGCCCCTCCCCGGACCAACGGCAGCTCCGGGGGGAGCTCGAGGAGCAGCTCCACGGCGAGGAAGAAGAAGGACAGATTGTACCCTGCCGCGGCATTCGCGGGCTAGAGCATTGGAGGCCGCCGGAAAGATGCAATGAATAAGCCAGCTCTCATCAGGCGGGCCACCCAGGCAGGCTCAAGATCTTCTTCTCCACCTTGGTAGCTAAAAAAAAAAAAAAAGCACATCGGGATCTGCGGCTGGCAACCCGAGTTCTATTGTGATGTCTGTCCATTGGGGAGGTCTCGCTGATTCGCCTGAGCCATGGGTGAGCACAAGAGTGCTTTTTGGCCCCCCCTCCTTGCCCTTGACTGAAAACACTTCGTTTGAACCCCGCAAAATGCTGGATGGACTACGACGTCTTTTGGAAAAGCACGTGGACCAAGCACCCAGACAGAGACCATCAGAAAGATGAGGCAATAGAAATGCCGGAACAGGATTGGATGACCAAGACGGGCAAGGCCGCCCTCACCAAAATTATAGACATTGGCTTTTTTGTTTAGATGATGGAATGGGAAAGCAAAAAAGAGCATCATACAATTATACCGCTTTTGAACAAAACAGTCGCATTTGCTGCTCAGCTCAAGCTCAAAAAGAAAAACACCCCCCAAAAAAAAGACCCAACTCCGTTTTTCCCCATCCTTTGTGGAATTATATGGAGCAAGAGAAAAACAAAAAATGTTCGAACAGAAATTGTCCCAATGCTGAAAAAATGCTGGAAAAAAAAAGATCTAGAAAGGGGGAGTAGCTGGCATAGGGGAGCGATAAAGGAGCAGTGGGGTCTGGCCTGCTCTTTCTTCGCTTCCCCGAAATGCGTCTTCTTCCACCAAGGTACCAAGGTACAGATCCAAGGCGGGGGCGCCTCTTCAGGTTACAAATGGTACACGTACCTTGGAAGTACCTCGGTAGATGAGAGACGCATTTCTCCCACATCCCTCTCTTCATTTCAAACAAGCCTCATCCGGATTGTTCCCCTCGACCTCCTTTGCCCAGCCTGCCCACCCCCTTTGGTATCTTTCCTTCGTCACCCAGGGCCGCTTCCTTCATGATTGTCGGTTATAACGCGACCACCAGATAGCCGCAATGGCTGCGACGCCAACAAGCCCACCAATAATCAGAGCGGTGTTGTTTGTCGATAGTTCTTCGCCTGTTGAAAAAGAAGACGCACAAGGCGCGGTTAGCCAATGGTCTCGCAATGCATAGTGACGGGGATGTTGTCGGAATGGACGTCACGCTTTTTCTCGGCGACGTCGGTGGCCAACAACTTACGAGGTGAAGGAATCGAGTTCAGCTCTTTCTTGACGTTTTGCCTGAACTCGGTCAAAATGTCGCCCTCCTTCTCCATACCGGCCGCCACAAGGGCAATGAGCGCAGCGCCCACTCCGCTACCGTCCTTGGCAATGCCAATGCGGATCTTCTCTGCCCCCTTGGCTCCGATGCCGTCGATTGCGCGTAGGGCCTCGTAGATCATGTCGCGGAAGAAAGGGTAGTGCTCAACCAAGCTGCCGTCAACACCAACATCAATGATATCCACCTCAGGGTCGTCCAGTTTGCCGGACTGCAGGACGATTGCGCCAATGGCAACCGCAGACAGGCGGGCGGCGCGGCGGCCGACGGCGCCTGCAACGGCTTTGAAAGCCTGGGCGTCCTCGAGCGAGGGGGTGTAGACGTGGAGGATGGACTCGAGCTCCTGTCTCAGGGTGGACAGCTCCGGGGTGTTGTCGGCGGCGGCAACAGACATGATGGCGCTGTCAAGACCCCACTGCTTGAATATGCTGGAGTTGGGGCTGATGTCGGTCGTCGACTTCCAGTCGTTGAAGCTCGAGTTCACGTCCTTGAACAGGGACAGCTTCTCGTCTTTGAGCATGTCGAGGATGGTCAGGCGGACAATCTCGCCGAGGAACATGCCAGAGACGCGCTTCTCGAACATTTGGATGCCGGGGTTGACACTGGCCCGGTCGAGGGCCATGTCCCACGGGGTGTTGGGCAGCACGTTGAGCTGGTTGTCGAAGGAGCCCCACTCGGTGTTGACGACCATCTCCCCGGTGGAGGTCTCGTACTCGCCGGCGATGGGCTTCTTGATGTTGGAGAGTTTCTCGAGGTAAGCACCGTTGGTACCGGTGCCGAAGATTGCGCCGAGAATGGAGCCCGACTTGCCAGTGGAGGTGTAGGATCTCGCCATGAGAGTTCCGACGGTGTCGTTGACGAGAGCGGCGACTCGGACGGGGAGGTGCAGCTTGTCGATCTCGACCTGCAGGAGAGCGCAGACATCCTTGCCGACGGCATCGGGGATGTCGAAACCCTTGGTCCACCGGATCAGGTTGCCCTTGTTGATACCAAGCTGCTGGACGGGGAAGCTGAAGGTGAAGCCGAGACGGAAGACGTGCTCATCGCGGTAGCCCTCGGGAGCGCTGTAGGTCTGGCGGCGGCGCACGTGCTGCTCGAAGTGTTGGGCGTGGTGCTCGCGCAGGAAGAGCTCAATCTGCTTGGCAAGGAAAGAGAAAAGCTCCTCAGCGGTGCGGGCGACCATGAGCTCCTTGGGAATCGCGACCTTGCTGTAGGTGAGGTTGAAGGTGGTGTCGCCGTTGAGCTGAACGGAGCACACGCGGAAGTTGGTTCCGCCTAGGTCGACGGCGAGGTACAATCCCTAGGGTGAATGTCAGTACGAGGAACGCCACCACCTTATTGCTCGGGAGGCGGTGGGCAACAGAAATGCGATGCTGCATTGCTGCGCCGGAAGTACCTTTTCAGTGCCATTGGGCACGCCAGTGACGTACGTCGGGATCTGGCTCATACTGGTTCCGTCCTTTTCAAGTCCATCGTCTGCAAGCAAGCACCAATGTCAGTTTCGTTCAAAGAAGGGGGTGGGGGGTGGGGGTAAGCAACTTACGCATCTGTTGGAGAAACTCCTTGACTGCGCCATTGATGTAGGCATCTGAGAGCTCGAATTGTTCGACAACGCGTACTGTCTCTGCTTCGAGCGCCATTGTGAGAGGTTTCGAAACGGGCGGCGTGGTGGGGAAGGGCGCTGGGTTTTGGCAGACGGGCTCCTGGTAGATTTGGGCGGATGGGGAGAAGAAAGGGGGAGATGGATGGAAGAATTGGTGGGAGGGGAAGAAGGAAGAACGAAGCTGCAGCTGGAGGTGCGGCGGTAGAAGCTTGGCGTCGCGTAGAAGAAGCTGTGTGAGCTGTTGGGTCGAGGAAGGGTACGGATTAGTACGAGGTCTGCAGGACTATCTCCGTTACGAGATATGGAGGGTGTGGAGAGGGGGCGGGGAGAGAAGATTGGCTGGACGAGTCGGCTGGATGGTTTTTTGAGTTTGAGGGAGGGAAGAAATGGTGGTATTGAACACGGGTAAATAGAAAACAAAAAGCCAAGCAAGGTAGGCTGGGTAGGACGAGGCAACGGGGCCAACAAAAAAAAAAGTCTCAGGTCCAGGCTGAGCAAGACTTGAGGAAGTTTTGGGGGAGGGCTCTGCGGATGATGTAGGTGACGAAATCGTACTGAAATGTGCTGGGGGGGGTGAAGGGGGGGATTGTGGTCAATTGGCATGGAGCGAGAACGTGGAGCATGGAGCATGCGTGGAGCTGGCCATGGGGCAGGCAGAGAGCATGGAGCAGGGGCGGGCGGCCAGGCATGGGTCTGGCGTCAGTCGGAGTACCTCTTGAATCCAAATCCAGAGGCAATGAGGTAATGTTGGTGGGTGTGGGGTGACAGGCCTCGTGCTGCTTGCTTGCTTGCTTGCTACACATACGATTGTTCCCAGCTAGGCCGGCCCACTGGATATTGGGAACACGACATGACATTTGACCATTTGACCATCATGACAGGCGTCGCCAAGAAAGAGCCCAGCCGACTCCGCGGATAAGGAACGGGACGGGAGACCGAGGACCATTTGTTAGTCCCCCAAGTCTGGCGAAGGCTGCGGCTGCGGCTGCTGCTGATGCTGATGCTGATTCTGGTGCTGATGCCGATGCATGCCAATGGGCCATAAGAACGAACCACCAAACCACTGGGTCAGTGGTATCATGGACCACGCCAGGCCTTCTCAAGGAGTTCGGGCCGTACGGAGCTACAGGCTGCGTGACGAGAATCGGGTTTTCTGCAGCACGCACGACGCCAGCTTGGTAAAAAATGGGTGACGGGGACGGGTGGATGCAGCCAGCGAGCAGCACCACGACACTGGGATTCGCGATGTGAGGCGAACTGCTGGCGCTGCGTGACCCCGGGAACCCTGAACCCAGGTGGAAGGATTGACACCTGGGCGAGTCTGCGGGGAATGTCCTTTCCAATGACCATTGTCAAGCCGCCAATTCAGCGATGAACCTGTACTCTTGGAACTCAAGATGGCGGCTGGCTGATACCACACATCTAGGTACACCAAGCAAGGCCCGTCTCAGGCGGCAGCGGCGCCCGGTCGAGCGTCCCGAACATGGCCTTGGACGAACTGACAGCGCATGAGGCAATAGGGAGGAATTGGGCCGAAGGAAAAAGCTCGGCGGGCCGGATTCAGCTTTTCGTCGTCCATCATTGGTCAAAGCGTTGGACTTTGGTGCCCCAGTTGTCTCCAATTGGCCCTAGCAAGGTCCCGATCATCAGAGTCGTCTCCCGCCTCGATTGTCCTTCAGGTGGTCTCTCGCCTGCTTTTCTGTCCTGGTCTCCAGTTCTGTCTGGTCTCCCGCTAGTGCAGTGCAGGTAGTCCGCCGCAGTGTGTCGTCGCCCGTCATATGCAGTCTTCCCAGTTCAAGTTTCGCAGGATCAACGCTTGTCTACTGCTTACAAGACAGGGAAGAAAAAAAAAAAAAAAAGACCTGGGGCCCCGTGGAAATCCGCAGGCTGCCACCCCCAGGGGTATCCTTCCCCAAAAATGGCTCCAGAGGAGAGAAGACTCCAAAGCAACGGCCACGCGCCACTCGGCGCTCATGGTGGTTCATGCCAGACAGCACGTGCAGGGAGGCTGACAGGAGACAATATCCCCGTCCCACGGCGGCCCACTTCTACGCCGAAGAAGCTCCCGTCTGCATCCACCAACGCCCACCCGGGCGGGCCACCGAACATGCCGGAATTTGGAAAATGGAGAGACTTTGATCAACCAAGAGGGAAAACCCGGGCGGAAAGTGTGCGCGTGCAACAGTGCTTGTGGGAAGAAACAAGGGGCAAATGGTGTGCTTGTGTTGCAGGGTGGGGATTTGGGGAAGGGGGACCGACGGGGGGGAACAATTTCGACAATTGCAGTGTTCGGTCAAAGTGGAAAGAGTACTTGAGAAAAATCCGCATTGATGCAGAGGTACTGTACTTACCAGGACGAGCGCTAGGAACGCGACCGAGTAAAGGCCGTACCAAAACGAGGAGACCCCATGGGAGACCAGGAAGCTGCTCCTCCTTCTCCGGTGTCTCGGAACCCCGACTTTGCTTTTGGCTTTGGATTGTCGACTGCCACCTTTGCGGTTGCCGCCGGCGGTCTTTGGCTTGGTCATGACCATGGTCATGGTCTTGTTGGGTTGGGGCATGTCGCTGCCGTCGACCGCCAACACCACCATCTCGTCGCATGCGCCGTTGTCACCATCGTCGAGTCCGGCATCCGTTACGTTGGTGCTGTCAGCGCCCTCTTCATCACGCTGTGGCTGATGAAGCTGCTTTTGGCCGTCGGCATGCCGCCTTGTATCGTGTCTTCGGCCCTGCCGCCGCCCATCGAGGTCTTGACGCCCAGTATCAAGACCGCCCGCGCGCCAATCGGCGCCTCGCCTCCGGATGTAGGCCGTCAATGTGCCGGTGTTTGCTACGTTCCAGATGCAGGACTTCTCGCTGCCGGCGCGTCGCTGCACCTCACTGCGAAATATCCCGCTTTCTGCTGAAGGGGTTTTACGTGTTCCTAACCGAAACGATGGCTAGATGAGGGGTTTTCTTCTTTTTTTTTTTCCCTTTCCCACTCTGTTTTCTTGATAGGAGAGGTCAAAAGGCCCAGAACAGGCTCTGCTTCCGCAGAGACCGGCGAGCGTTGTCGCCCCGTGTGCAGGCTGCGAGCTGCAGCGCAGCGTCGCAGTGTGCGCCTTTGCGGCGATTCCGCTGGGTGCGGGATAACAGCGACGTGACGCTGGTTCTGCCGCTGAATTTCTTCCTCTCGGCCCTTTGGAGGAGACAGCACGCGCTCAAACGGCCCGTCTGTAATTAGTTTCTCGGGTGTGACGCTGAGGATAGACGAAGATGACCCAGGCCTGTTCCACCACCAATGAGGTCATGAAATGGAGATCCCGGGTGCGTAGCTGGGTTCCAGGCGACAGGTGGGGAAGACGGCCCTGCAAGGGTAGCGCCCAAAACTCTGATGTCCGCGTGGGCGGTTTGTCGTGGAGTTATTTTCGTGGATTCGCGGGTTGAGTGCCCGGCGGCCGGGTCTAGCGGGAAACAAGATCGGAAGACGATTATGGGCGTGTGGGATGGAGAAGTAAGAGTACGGAGAAAGTCAATGCAGGAGATCGCCGCCGTCTGCCGAGTTGCCCGTGATGCTCGTGGGCCGATCACCTCAGACTCAGTCAGGGTCCTTCAGGTCTGACGCCGGGTCTTGGGGGCTTTGGGTCTTGGATCTAAGCAGGTCGTTTTTTTGGGGGTTTCCAGCGTCCAAGTGGTTGTCTTTGGGACGACGGTGGCTTGTCTTGGTATTAATAAACCGGGCGCTCCCTGGGCTTTACGGCTGCGTTTTCTCTCGATTTCAGGTTTCAACGGCGCTCGGTCGCAGTCCCCTTTGTCGCAGTTGCTCCCCCAGTTGGCGGCTGCGGTCTTATGTCATGCGACCGCCCAAAAGTAGTGTTTTTTTAGGCCAGTCAGCCCTTCTTGTTTGAGGAAGTTGGCAGGTGCGGATGTGGAGTGACGACGATTTGCTTTGCCACGCAAGTATGCGGCGCCGGCCAAGTCCACCTCGCCTTGGGGCCGGGCACGTCAAGGTGCAGAATGAATCTTGGATAAGCAATCAATCGCTCTTCCCTGTCGCAATGATCGACTTCCCGGTTTGAGATTTGGTCGTTCGGGTGTGCCTCAGCGATGGTGGTAGTGGTGGTGGTGGTAACGGTGAGATCCAGTCAATGAGTAGCTTTCTCTGATTCGCCGGCGAGGTTGTGAAGGTGTTTGACGCAGGTCTCGACCGGTCGGCCGATAAGACAGACAAAAGACAAATAAATCCTCGGAGGAGGGAAGGAGGGGGCCGAGAACTGATGTCGCCCTACCGAGACGGACAAAGAGGTGAAGAGGAACACCAGGGCAACAGCAATATCGTTCGCAAGATATTAACAAAGAGGCTGGCTGGCTGGCGGTCCTCCTCCCGTTAGCTCAAAGGGGGGAGGGGAAGGGGAAGGAGGGGTTCTCTCGGGTGTGCCTCTTCTTTCGGCTGAGGAAAGAGCTCGTGAGGAGTGGAGGATGTGCCAGACTTGAGAGGTCGAATTGACCACTCAAGAATGCCGTCGAACCGTGGCAGGGTCCCGCCTAACTGTGCAGTGAGTGTGTGTGTGTGTGTACCTACGCGCGCTGGCGCGAACTGCAGGGCCCGGGGGGTCTGGAATTCCGGGTCGTTATAGGACCTCCCAATCGCTGTCAAAGAAACCGAGCGCCGCCCCCGAGCCGGGGGGTATCGTGCGTTCCTTAGCTATCTGACGGCTGGGCGAAGAAGACGACACATGCAAGCGATATGGAAGAAATCCCAAAAATATTTACTCCAGAAAGAGGCCGGCAGGCGCAACGTCTTCCGCCAGTTCTCCCGTTCTCAACATCGTTTCAAATGGGGGAGAGCCTTGCACATGAGTCAAACGGTGCACATTGCTTCTTCATAACGTATTCCAGAATTTTCTAGACCAGCCAGTCTATCCTCAGTGAAACTCTGCCTCAATTCCAGATATGCATGCCCCGTGCTCCGTTCCCTATGGCATACCATGCTATGCTATACGGACATGTTGTCAGATACTCCAGATTATACATCCCCCCTCTGCCTCTCTATGCTTTTTCTTCATGCTGACGTGCATTTCTGGCCAAGATGAAGGACAGTCGGGGCCTTCATGCCGTCCGATCTCGGCCATATGTTTACTTTACGCTCTTGGTTCAAAGTTTCTCTTGATGATGAAAAAGGAAACCATAAGCAACGCAGCACAGGTGATGAAGACGCTGTTGCGGTGTCCGTCACCTGTTCTCTCTTGTTAGCTCGTCGCCGAAATCAGCTTTACGCAGAACTCACCCTCTTCATCCAGGCTGTGCGCCACGACAACGAAGACGTTGAGTGGAAGTCTCAGTAGGCTATATACCCGCCCTCGCACACCGTCCTCGACAACCTGGCTCTTCAAGAATGACATGCTCGGGAAGTAGGCGCCGATGCTAGCCTCTACCATACACAGCGCCCAGAACAGAAACATCTCGCTCTCGACTAGTACAGCCGCCGAGAGACAGCAACTCACCAGGAGCACCACGACCATCAAGATGATCGAAGTCGTCTCCTTGGAGTGAGACTTGGTGTAGAGCGAGAAGAAGGCCGATCCAGCCATCATGGCACACATGAAGCTAGAGAAAATGAGTCCAAAGGGCAACTCATCGTTCGAGCCGGCCTTCGTTCTCGCGCTCTTCAACGCCGCGGACCAGAAAAACACAAAGAGGTACATGGTACCCTCAAAGACGGTCGAAGTCAGACCCAACGACAGGATGCGCTTGTCACTCATGATCATCTGGATCCCACTCTTGACATCTCCAAAAGAGGATGTTGCCGGGCCGGCTTGCTTGCTCCCATAGTTCTCCTTCCATCTTCCTAGGATCAGCCACATGGCCATCGTGGAGCATGCCACGCTTGCCATGAACGGCCAGACACGGCCGCCCAGGGCGTTCACCAAGACGTCGCCAAAGATGCCAGAGGCGATGGCAACGATAGAGCTAATGGTAGTCATGTGACCGAAGACGGTTCCCAGCTTGAGCTTCGTCCGCGACAGGCCACGCTGGTTGTATTCCGTGATCAACCATGCCTCGAAGACGCTGTAGAGAAGGGTGGTTGCGATGCCGCCGCAGAATCGGCCGAGGAACAAGATAAAGAGGTTGTCTGTGAGCATCGTCAGGCAGGTGAAGATGTACATGATGCAGTACGTAATGCAGGCGAGACGACGGCCATATCGATCGGCGAGTTCGCCGGCAAAGGAAGCCGAGATGGCGCCGGAGACGAAGCCAGCAGCGTACAGCGCAGCGACAACTTTTTCGGCTATGTTCTTATCGTACTTGTAGATGGCATAGATATGAGGGCCCTGTGTCGTTGTCAGCTTGGAGCCAATGAGCCCGTGATGCTTTCTGCTACCTGCAACCAGTCCGCCGCCATTGCCAGAGCGTAGACGGGGAAGAAGTCAAGCTGGAACTGACGGACCGCGGCCTGCGACCCGGCGGGCTCCGCGAGTAGCTGAGATTGCTCGATATCGTAGCCTTCAGCGTCATCGTCAACAGCGGTCGCTTCCTGCTTCAGTTCTTCGATTGCCTCTTGCTCTTGGCGCCTGTACTGTTGGTACAACAGATACCCATTGCCTGCCGCGAAGGCGGCCAGGTTCAGCTTATAGAAGGACATGTCGTCGGAAAAGTGCCTTTCTGTGAGTGCAGAGATGTGAAAGGCAAAGCGTTGCCGTTTGGGACGTTCCGATAATCTAATATGGCTGTCGACACGATGGGATCAGCATTCCGCTATCCAAGCATCAGCAGATGTTACGTATCGGGATATCCCAACATTCCACGCGTCTCAGCTGCCCTTTAGTTGGCGGCATCTCACGTAGACAATCAATGAAGGGGCCCCGAGGATGCAGCTGTGGTAGAAGGGAGAACCAAAATACCTAGAATGGAATAGAATGATAAAAAGATAAACGTCGATAGAAAGTGGTCGACGTCCCTGGAAAGAAGAAGGATCTGCAATTTGTCCTCCATCGTTCTTTCCAACCTTGGCCGAGCAGCCATGACGGACAGTGAGGGGCATCAATGGGCATTCAGGATAAGCTGGGAACGGACTAGGACTGGATACAGGCCCCTCAAACCGGGACGCCATGCTGACTGGACTGCTCCTGATATCCCGAGTTTAACCCAAAACACCATGCTTGACGATCCAAACTGAGCGGCCTGAGATGTTGGGGCGGAGACAGGCCAATCGGAGCCACCCATGAATCCAACTTCTGTCCATGCCCAGGTGAGGTATGGTGCATCGTAGTCGTGGTATTCAGGTGGTGACGCGGTGATCTAGCACCTTCAACAAGGCCCGCGCCATCATGTTTGCGACCGCATTCATTCCACATGAACTAGAGGGAGTTACCATGAAAAATGATAGGCTGGTGCCAAACGCTCCCTGGCAATGCTGTATTACTCCAAACCCTCCCTCAAATGCCACGACGCACTTACCTGCAGCTGAGTTGTTTACATGCCGTACAATTCTCTTGCACTGTGAACCTGCAAGTCAAACCTGTGCGAGTATGGCCTAGGGGTTCAGTGCCAAGGAAAGGGGAGACAAAGAGTAAGGGATTCTCCATCGTCCTTGTCGCCTGTCAAAAGCCAACTTGACAGGTCTACTGCCTTTGAGTGCCTTGGGCGCCTCTCATGTGTAGCTACTTCGACCATGGCCAACGGTGTCTTCATGGACTCCGAGTGTTCGACTCCGAACTCATATTTGCGGAGGGATAGATGGTCGGTCATGCCGGATATCTGGCAACTGACAATCACGGCCGGGGTTCCGGAGGGTTCTCACGGGGCACATGTCGACGGCGAAAACGGGGTCCTGTCGGCGCTCCATCCAGTGTACACTGGTAAGCACCCATACCCGCGGTGCATACATATTGCGGGCCTCGCCGGAGCCAATCCGGGGCTTCTCGGTGCGCCGCAGAAACGGGTCCACCCAGCCAACGGCACAGCAGAGCTTCGAGGCAGTGCTGAATGAGGGGGGCTGGACTCGAATAAATTGGGTACGTGACCCCACGGTCGTGGCGCCAAAATGTCGGCACAACCGAGGACGCATGGTACCCTCATCCCGCCGTCGAATGCGGGAACGAAAGCACAACGGTCTTGGGCCAGAGTCGATGCGATGCGTCTGGCCAATGTCGCTTCCAATGGGGGGCGCGGGCAGTGAGTTTTGCACCCGAGCCCGCCGGGACTCTATGCCGGACAGAAAGACACCGGCTCTTCGCCGTGTCCTCCGTTGATTGACGGACATGTCGGCAGGACAACACATCACTGGTCGATTGTTTCTTGTTTCTGATAAGCATGCTTTGCATTGTCAGCTCTTGTACAGGTTGGAACTTGGCGAAGTGCTCGCCCTATACGAGCTGGTGCGGCTGAGCTTGCGAACGCCGATCAGTGGACGAAGTCAGTAAGGATGCACCCTGTCGGACCTGGGTGTCGGACGCATCCGGGGCTCAGCACGCCTGTTGTGCTTCGCCTTGCAGCAGCGCATTGGCTGTCCCATTGTGCATGGCAGGTATTGTCCCGTGTTTTGTGCCGGGTTTCCTCTCGATGGTCGAGCAGTGGCATCACTAGCTCACGCATTTTTTTACGAGAATGGCTTGGAGGCGTCTTCTATGGCGTTGGTGCGGCCCAGCGACTTGCCGTCGCAATCAGCGCCGACAAGGCTCTTTCTCTCCAGCTAGAGAGAGTGCGGCGGTCCTGGAGACTCAGAATCCGGTCGAAAACTCGGACCATGTGCATGGAGCTCCTGTCCTACACGTACACGTGTAATGGGTGGTGAATGGGTAGGACTGTAAGGGTCTGAATGGCGGATGTCGACACGAAGTGTGAAAACCCAGACCTCGAGACATGGTGGATGACAGGACGAATCCTTTGCAAAGCCGCCCCACCCTTTGCTGGGAGGTTCGGACTCGCGCACCGCCCTTGTCGTTGTCGGTCATTCTTCTCGGCCGACGGGATGATATTCTGTGGATGAGAATGGGCAAGTCCCGAAACAACCCGGCCGGACACTGGCGCTCTCATTGGCGGGTACTCAATTGAGCTACGGTGCCAACAGGAGAATGATGGGTACCTAAGGTTGGTTCCATGCTTCCATCTCGTCTTTCTTGAGTCAGAGAACATGGAATGGAAAGACCCCCGAGGAAGGAGGACTCGGAGTCGGGAGGGGCCATTCGGGGGTGCCTGACAGGCGAGCGGCGGGACAGGCCCAACCTAAACTGGCGGGGTAAGCACGACAAACGACGAAGGCAAGAGCAAAAGAAGAGTACCGGTACCTATTCTACCACCTAGGGACGTACCTACCTACATGGGCTTTCCTACCTAAGGGTGAGTACTCCGTAGAGTACCTACCTAAGTACACCACACCGCCCACCCCCACCTTCTTCTGCCCTCTCTTTTTTGTTCCATTTTTTGTTCCAGCACAAAGGCACCGCACAGAAGTCGAGGACTGACTGTTACAAGATTTGTTTAATCAAAACATGAGGTCGCAGGCAACTAGCTGTAACGCCAATCCAACAGAGAAAGAGTTCTCGCGCAGTTGGGGCCATGGACGCCAATGCTGGAGAGAGTGAAGGAGAGAAAGTGCTTGCCTCATCGCCTTCAAGGACTCTCCAGAGATGTACCTACCTACTATGTACATGTAGGTAGGTATGTGGACCAAGAAAAACTCCTACGCCAAAAGTCCTACATACAGGTACCTACTTAGGTAACAGCTAGTGTAGGTGCCGTCCCGTTCCCCAGCCTGTGAGAGACTCTCTTGCCGGGCCGTCTCTTACCCCCGTTGCGAGTCGCTCGTGCCCCACGTTATGCTGGGCCAGATGCCCCCCATCCCGGCCAGCTGGAAGGAAAACTCAAAACCTGTTCATTGGGGACGACGAAACACGGGCTACTACCAGAACCTTGCATATCCGGTGCTGACGGTTTCGTGAGAATATCACTGTTGGTCGCCAATCGGGCAGCCGTGTTTCTTGTGCTGTGCCTCATGACACGCGCAGGGAACGAACCCCACTCACTGATGACTTTTGCAGCAGAACGTGGGATCCCCGGCGAGCCCGTCCACCGCGACTTCCCTTGCCTGTCCCGAGTTGCGGTCGAGGGCCGACATCGAAGTGATGGAACGTCGGGGCGGGCTGGCGGGCTTGCTGGGTCCTTGCATTCAAAGCATTCGGTCGCAGACCGACGAACAAGCCAACGGAGCCCTGTCTTGCAAGTACCCCAACGCTGACAAAACAGCGACCCGCGCACCGAGAGCACCATCCCCAGTTCTCCGCGGAACTGGGGAGATAGACTCTCGCGAGGCTTCCTCCCCGTTCATGAGCCCGTCTCACCAGGTGCTTGCATCTCTTGTTTGAAGACCATCCGGGGTTGAGACACAGCTTCAGCTCCTAGGTACGGCCTCATCTAACCACCTGCCTGCCAGTCTCGGGCCGCTAGCAATGTGACTTGGCGAGTGTGTGTGTATGTGTGTGTCATTGTGTGTCGAAAACAGGAAAATTGGTAGACCAAGTACCAACGTCGTCCAGTATCGGCCGTCTCTCCCGACACGGACAGCAGCGGCGTCAAAGGCCACTCCCGAGATGGATTCCGTGGAAAGCTGCCGATGCCAGCGTTCCCCATCTCCTAGTACCAGATGCCAGACAACGGCAACGGCGATAGGGGACGGGACGAAACCCCTTAGGCTATCTGGTGATTTGACCGCAAAAGAGACAGCGGCCCAGGTATAGCTGGCAACGAACGGCATCAAGCTAGACATGGACAGGTAGGGGTAGGAGGTGCAGGCAGTAAGTGTTTGGTCACAACAACACGCACGCACCCACCCACCCACCCACACACACACACACACAAACAGCAGAGTCACAGTGCCTACATATCTCGGTTTCAGATGGTGAGAACAGAGAGAGCAACAGAAAGCAGGATACTATTTCGCAATTTTCCTTCCCCCCCCGCCGCACCACACTGCGCCTCTAGCTTGTTGCCGGATACTATTTCAGCGTTGTCCAATCAAAGGGCGGGACTGGGCGGTGACCTCAGCCTTACACTGCCCAAAGGGCAAGCCGGGAGGTGTACGGTGTATGTACACGCCCGTCAGCTGCTGGCGCGGGAGGCACCTAGGTAGTGTACCTACCTACTGTAGCATCAGCAGCCACCGGGGCCATTTTGTGGTCCTGGCCGCCGCACGGTCGCTCCCTAACCTAAGTGCAGAGATACTGCCCGCCTCAGACAGCACTGGGCGAGTTGCGACGGCGCAAACAAAGAAGGATAGAAAGAAAGAAGGAAAGGCAGGACGATCAAGATCGCAGCCAGTTGGAAAAGCAAACCCGTCTGACTTCGCCTCGTCTCGTCTCGTCTCGTCTCGTCTCGTCTCGTACATGGCTGATCCATTCATCCATCAAGCCCAGCCCAGCGTCCGGACCTGACTGAATGTTTGAACCTAGGACCCGGTCAGTGTGTGCCAGTGTACAGCCCTGCAGCAACCGCCAGAGGCTCCAGTCTCTATCTCTCTCTATCTCTCCTTATCTCTCTCTTTCCCTCTCCCTCTCTCTCTCTGTGTGTGTGGCCCGTTTCTCTCTTACCTACTGAGTGGACACACTTTCTTTGTCTCTCTGTTCCAGGGATATCCTCTTTTACCATCTCAACTCGACTCGAACCGACCGGCCTTCTCTCACCTACCTAGGTAGGCAGTCCTCCAGTCTCCTCTCCCGTCTCCTGCCTCTCCCGTCTCGAGTCTCCATCTTTCTATCCATCCATCCAGTCTTCCGGTTTCCGCGTATTCACCAGGCTCAGGCTCTCGCGTGTCTTGCCGCAGATCAGATCCTTTGTTCTCGTCATCCTCCGCTGCCTGCATAGGTATCCCGGCGCCTGCTTACCCGCTTGCCTGCTCGTCCCTCCTGGTGGTTCTTGTACTCACTCAATCTTTCCACCCGTCCGTCCTCTTGGCCTCTCATCATCCTCTTCTAATCGATGCCCTCGCTTTCTCGGCAGTATCGACCCGAAACGCATGATCACTAATACCGGCGGCTAGACTTTGAAGACCCTGCCGCTTATAACGGACAAGTCACTAATAAATCACTGAAAAGAAAGGTACATACCAACACACGTCTTACGTTTTGCTGCAACTGTTTGTTACCCTTACCACTCTGGTTCCCCCCACGCCAGGTCTCTACTCTCCTTCGGATCATCACTCACTCCACTTGACCTGAATGGTGTTGGGGGAGAAAAAAAAGAGAGAGAGAGAGAGAGAGAGAGAGAGAGAGAGAGAGCGAAGAAGGAGGAAAAGAGAAAACCCCACATACCTACCCCAGTCGACCGTTCCCGTCCCAGCCGCTCCCTCGTCTCACAATCGCCGCCTTCACCTACCTACCTATCTACCACCTACCTAGGTAAGTACTACGCAGCAACAGATACGTAGCAACAGACAAGCGCTGTGCTCCGTTTCTACCTAGGTATACCAATCTCTCTATCTCGATCCACACCGCATCATTCTAGAAACAGCGTCTTCATTGAAAGGCTCCCGAGGCGGCCACACACTTGCTCTACTTTGCCTACCTTAACTACCTACCCACCTACCTTACCTCCCCGTAGCTATCTCGACACCAGAGATCACCAGCCACGCTTTCACGCTCCACCCCCCCCCCCTCCCCAGTTCCCCTCGAATCAATCTGTGCCGTGGCCAAAGAGCAGCGCACTTCTATTTTCTCACTCCTCCCCTACCGTCACCCCTTCCTGGCCTTGTGCTGTCAAGCGTCAAGACCCAAAACCTCAGACCCGTCGCAGCAGCTGAGTCCTAAAGTCTTCCCAGTTCCCCCTCAAGTCACCATCCCACACCCCCCAAAAAAGAAGTCCTGACTTGCGGCCTTGTCGACTGAGGAACGAGGAACGAGGGCTGACTGACTGACTGACTCCCACCACTGACTGGCCTGTCTGGGCTCCATTCTCTCGCTCCCTCACTCTCTCTCGCCCCCCCTCCCCCTCTCCCTCCCCTCTTTCGCTCCTCCCCGGCTTCGACACCCCACCCAGCCGCAGCCCACCAGCCGCAGCACCCAGTCCTAAAAGTCTAAGCCCAGGCCATCATCCCGCTGCCGATTACCACCACAACCTTTCCACCAACTTGCTGGAACCGCACCGCACCGCACGGCCGACGCCTGCAACCCAACCCGATATACCCTCTGCTCATCCTGCCCACCCGGGCCCTCGCTCTTCTTTCCTCCCTTCTCCCTCCTCAGTATTCCCTTATGAGCTTTTCCAACTCCCGCCTGAAAGGCTTTGGTTTCGGTAAGCGCAAGTCAACTGCCAGCATCCAAACGCCCGATCCGAATCAGAATACCAGCCCGACCCCTCCTCCACAAGGTGCCCATCCTTCTGGCGCCCCTCAAATACCGCAGCAGATTCCCCTCCGACCTGGCTCCATCGCATCGACATCGTCAGCCTCAATCGCTCCGATGAATCATTCAGGCCCCGGCAACCGTCCCCCGAGCTACTCGGCCAACTACCCTCCCGGCGGTCCTCCTCCTCCCATCGGCCGTACCAGCCCCATGACGGGTCAAGGTCCGGCTCGCACCCCGCCCAGCCAGATGGCTGGCGGTCCTCCGCCCATCAACACCGGTGGCGCTCCCGTCGCCGGCTACCCGCCTCAACTCCCTCCTGTCGGTGGTCAGGGGCATCCGATGGGCGGCCCTCCTCAATACGGCGGCGGCGGTGCCGGCTACCCTCCCCCGGGTCCTCCTCAGGGCGGAGGGTCCCTGGCGCAATACCAGCGTGGAGGCAGCGCGGCCGAGGTCGAGGGAAACAGCAGGAGTAAGGCTCAGCTGATTGTCGGAATCGATTTTGTACGTCGCTCAACGACTCGGAAACCTCTCGTCGTGCTTTAGACTCGGTTGCTGACGTGAGCGATAGGGCACCACTTTCTCCGGTGTGGCTTTTGCCTTTGCCACGAACAACGAAGCGAAGGAGGACATTATAACGGAATGGCCCGGCGCTGGATCGTACACGAAGCAAAAGGTTGGCAACATCCTCCCCGTACCTCGTCACCCCGGTCTTTCCGGCTTTGGCTAACCGCCTTTTGTTGCAGATCCCCACTGTTCTTTACTATGACCAGTATCAGAAGGTTGTTGGCTGGGGTCCCGATATTGCCGATGCCCTTGCGCCTACCGGATACCCGAAGCCCGGCGTGCAAAAGGTCGAGTGGTTCAAGCTGCAGCTTATGCTGTCCGGCAACACGTATATCGACCCCATCAACCTGCCCCCTCTGCCTCCTGGCAAGTCCGAGATCGATGTCGCTGCCGATTACCTCTTCAAGCTCCGCCAGGCGATGCGTTCTGCCCTGCAAAAGACTCTCGGCGAGGTCTTCAACCGTGAGGAGCGCAACATTCGCTATTACCTGACCGTCCCTGCCATCTGGAACGACGCTGGCAAGGCCGCGACCAGAGCCGCCGCTATCCAGGCCGGCTTCCTCCGAGATGAGAACGACAACCGGTTGACGCTGGTTTCCGAGCCCGAGGCCGCCGCCATCTTCTGTTCCAAGACGGGTCTTCTGAACCTGAAGGTGCACGACGCCGTGCTGATTGTCGATTGCGGTGGCGGTACCGTTGATTTGATTGCATACGAGGTCGAGGAAGAGAACCCCTTCACGGTGGCTGAGTGCACGGCAGGATCCGGCGACTCTTGCGGTTCGACAGCGTTGAACCGCAACTTCAGCAACATCCTGCGTACCAAGATACGCAAGATGAAGCTGCCCGACGGGTCCAAGACCGCCGGCCGTGTGTACGCAAAGTGCATCATGGACTTTGAGAACCGCATCAAAGCCGACTTCCGCAATAACGGGCAGAAGTGGGCTGTCGACGTCGGCATCGAGGCAGAGTTCCCCGAGGCCGGCATCGAGGAGGGTTACATGACCTTCACCAACGAGGAGATCCTGCAGTGCTTCGAGCCCGTTGTTAACCGCATCCTCGAGCTCGTCAGAAACCAGATCATCGCCATACAGGCCCAGAACCGCACGCTGCAGAACATTCTCGTCGTCGGTGGTTTCGGTGCCTCCGAGTACCTCTTCCAGCAGATCAAGCTCCACGTCCCCCCTCAGTTCCAGTCCAAGGTCGTTCGTCCTATGGACTCGGTCGCCGCCATAGTCAAGGGCGCCGTCACCGCCGGCATCACGGAGCGTGTCGTCACCCACCGTGTCGCCCGTCGCCACTACCTCATGGCCACCCTGCAGCCCTTCAAGGAGGGTTACCACCCAGAGGCCTACCGTGTGCCGTCGCTCGATGGCAAGGACCGCTGCAAGTTCACGCGGCAGATCTTTGTGCAGAAGGGCCAGAAGGTCAAGATTGGCGAGCCCGTCAAGGTTTCCTTTTTCCGACAAGTCGCCCCCGGTGCTACGCTCATGTATGAAGATGTCCTGTACGCCTGCGACGACGACGTTTGCCCCGAGTACACCAAGGATCCTCGTAAGTTGCATTGCGTTGCCGTTGATACTCGACTGCTAACACCAACCTCTTAGGCATCAAGGAAGTCGTTACCCTCACGTCGGATCTGTCCCGCAAAAACCTCGAAAAGGACTTTGAGAGGATGGACACGCCACAGGGCACATTCTACCGCGTCTACTTTGACATTTACCTGACACTGGATGGATCCGAGTTTAGCGCAGAGCTCGTCTGCCAGGGCGAGGTCATGGGCCGCTGCAGGGCGCGTTTTAGGTAGAGACGGCGGAGGAGGAGGAGCGGGGGGGGGGAGTGGTGAAAAGAGAGAAAGATTGATAATGTTTGCCGGCTTGCATTGGGCATTTCGTTTCCATACACTCGGATGATACCTCGAAAAGGTGAGGGAGACGGGAAGGACAGCCGAGGCTAATAACGGCCAAGAGTATATATCACGAAAAGACCTCCCAGACAGATGACTGGAAGGCGAGGGTCGGAATGGGAATGGCTTTTATGACGCTGAAGGATAATGGTCTATTGTTAAGTATAGATGTACGACATTCCCAGCCCGGGATGAATCAAGTCATTTCAAAAGATTTGCGGTGTAGTGCCGATTGTCGTCGCACTGGGGGACGGGTCAGGAGGCTACGTGAGCAAGCAAGAATTTCCATGGGCAAGGGGGTGCAGCAGGACGAAGTCATCAACAAAGCGCGGTGTAAGGCAAAACTCAATCAACTCTCTAGGTCCGAGTCGTGGCCAGTCATTCTGCTGAGAGGGACCAGGAACCAGGGGTGCACCATGTGGGGATTCAACTGTTACCCATATTCTGGTAGCCATCGATTCCTCGCGAGAGATCTCCCCCCTGATTAGGGTAATGGTGCGATGACCAGACCAGCAGTGAGGTAGATAGTTAAGTTGAGGCTGTGCGTGAAGAGATACAGTGCCTATGATCTCGCAGACCGTCCTCAGCCACATTACCCACACTATCCCCGGATGGAGTTTGCGACCGGGAAAACGGCAGAGACAGCGGCCAACCAAGCAAGGAAGGCCCCCGTCGCCACCGAGCCAAGCTGGACCCTGCACAGACCGAACGGGAAACCGGGCAGCCAGCCAGCCCAGTTGTGCCTGCCTGCCTGCCTGCCTGCCTGCGTCATCGTCTGAACCCAATCCAAAACTGCAGGCAGAGTTCATTCCAAGGTCGGGCCCTGCATCTTGCAACATCGACAACGGTGAATGGGAGCAGGTAAATGGGACAGGCCAGTGCCCTTTCCCCCCTCCGTCGGGTTACGATGTGATGTGAAGCGATGCAGTCTTCCCTTGTCGTCTTGTAGCTAACCATCTCTATCTCCTCCTCCTCTTCTTCATCTTCTTCGTCGTCGACCTCACATTAAGGAGTCTGGGTTCGTCGTGCCACGAGCCTTTCTCTACGTCTCCTAATCTGAACCGTTGTTTTATATACAGTATCATTACTTGCCTTGGACCGTCCGCTTCTTTCAAGCATAAGAAACAACCCTATTTCCTCTGCCCTACGACCCAGACCCAGTTCCTGTTCCCACATCGCGGCGCCGTCCGACCAACCTGTGGTGGCCGCTGACGCTGCATCGCGCCAGCAGGGATAATCAGGTATTGGCCCTGGATCAAGCAGGCCGATCACCACTTGGAATTGAGCCCGCCCTTGCTTCCATTCGCTCTCCCACGCTCCGTACGTCACTCGACGAAGGCCCGTCACCGGCTATTGGTGGCGCCTAATCACCACCACGCTGGCGCCGGTCGCAGTGTATATCTACACCACACTGTCGCCTCTCGGGAACATAGGAGCTCGGGTTCCTGTGAATCATGCATTGTCTCATTATCCTGCTCTAAGTCGTACCTTTTATTCATCGAGTCGTCCAACCATACAATTGGTTCTTGCAACCATCCTCCTGCAACCCTTGAGCCCTACCAGCAAGCCGCTCAAGGCGGTCACCACCACCAGCCAGGACCATGAGACAGTCGTCGTCGTCGTCGTCGTCGAGAAAAGTCGATAAGTGCTCGAAGAGAGTCGGTCGGAACATCTTGGTTGCGCTGGCCCTCGCCTCGCAGTTGCCAACCACAAATGGAATCGTGTTCCCCAGCCACCACCCGAGTTACAAAACCGATTACCTTCAGCTGAACAAGAGGTATAACCCCGCCAAACGAGGACCGCCTGAGGATTGGAACGGGAGGATACCATTGAAGATCACCAACTCATGCCCCGACACGATCTGGCCAGGCATCACAACGCAGCACGGCATCGGTCCCGGGACCGGAGGCTTCGAGCTCGCCTCGGGCGATAGTCGAGATTTATGGGTCGGGCCGACATGGCAGGGCCGTGCCTGGGGAAGGACAAACTGCACGGTCAACGGGGAGTCGGCTGGTTGCTCGACGGGCGACTGCTTTGGAAAGCTTGACTGCGAATTCAGTGTAAGCCCTACGCCACACCACGCAGCACCGGATCAACCCGCGCTGACCAATACGTACAGGGCGCCGTTCCTGCGACCCTTGCCGAGTTCAATCTGGCCGGAGGTGTCTCCGGGAGACAGACGTTCTACGACATTTCCCTCGTCGACGGCTACAATATCCCCGTTGGCATCAACTACATTCCCGCCGAGAACACCACGTTCATTCCGCCCAACCTGACGAACTGTGCCTGCATCGCAACGTCAGGCTTCATAGCGCAGCGTGCAGCCAGCGGTGATGTCTACACCAACAGCACATTCCCTGTCCCTTGGGAACCAAACGAATCCAACGACAGTGTCCAAGACTGGTGCCCTTGGTCCCTGCTAACTAACCCGCCCGACAAGCCAGGCGACGGCGTCTACCCTTACCCCGACGACCAAATCAAGCGTCCCACCTTCAGCCCGTGCAAGAGCCAATGCGCGGCAACCAACTCGGACCACGACTGCTGTATAGGCAAATGGCATGATCCCGATAAATGCAAGCCGGGCTTGTACTCCAGGAACGCCAAGGCTATGTGTCCTGACGCGTACAGCTTTGCCTTTGACGACCAGACCTCGACCTTCATTATTCCCTCGGGTGGTGGCTGGGAGGTTGTCTTTTGTCCCGCCGGCAGGAGCACTAACATTCTCCGAACCATGGGGCCGCAGCTGTTCGAGATCGCGAGCGCCGGTTTCCTGAGCCAAAAGAACCTGGAGCTGGTTAAGAACCGCACTTACATAGAGTCTGAGAGCGCGAAGAACGCTGCCCCAGGCCATGCTGTGTCGTCGCACTGGGCCATCTGTGCGATTATCACTGCTGCGCTCTTGATAGGGTGGTAACACGGAAACTGTCTTGCTTTACTTTTATTTTTCTCTTTCACTGGGACAAACATGGCGGGCAGGACCCGCGCAATGAGTCGTACTTCTTTGGCTTGGATTTCTTAGCATTGGGATACCCTGGGACGACTATACGACGCATGGGACGATGTACGAGAGAGACGGAGACTGAAGACTAAACAGGAGTAGGCTCGAGGTTGTGAGCAGTCGTAGACAGCAGCGCCGCTGCACCCTTCCTTTCGAGTACCTAGAACGCTTATACCCGTATCAAGCACAACGTAACAAATTCTTTATACTTTGGGTTGATTGCTGGCTTGGCTTGATGATGCCACCCGCTTTGGATACATCATCACTGTGGCCGGCTCGACGAGGAGACAGAAGAAGTAGTAGCGGTCATTGTATGTCGAATTCCTGCATGATAATGTACGGCAAAGTAGGTACGCGATGCTCAACGCCGGTCTAACCCGTCCCGTCCTGTCCTGTTCGTCCACTCCATCCCGAGCCCTGTCGCTCAGCACCTCCCGCCCCGCCCAAGTCTTGTTTGGCCTTTTGTAGAGGGGGCTTTATATCCGCCCTGCTTTTTACACATGTATATATGTATGTATGCCTTTTCCTTTTCTTTTCCATTCACCGATCTACCCCTACCTTGCACTGCCTCGTTCAGCTCGTTTCTTTCCCTTTTTCTTTTCCTTTTTTTTTTTGTCGTCCTTGATCTTTCCTCAAAAGTTTTCTGGAGAAGAATTCTCTTGCCCCCAGTTCCCACGAGAAGGGCGATGGGGATTGCTAACCCGGTCTTGACATGTCGGCGCGAGGGAAATAGGGTCTCTCTCGCTCTCTCCAGCGTTTCCCGGGCATTATGTGTGTTTATGCATATAGGCTTGAGCGAATAAGAAGAATGGGTTTCTTCCCCCGGAAAACAAAAAGAAAAAATATAAGGAATCAAGCTTCCTTTCTTCTTTTATCTTTTTTTTTTTGCCTCCCGGATACGACCCCATCTGCCGCGTGCATTTGTACGCCAGACGACATGCACACACAGAGAGAGGAGGGAGACACACACACACACCTACACGAAGAGAGAGAGAGAGAGCCGAGGGGTTCTCACCACTGGCAAGATGGCAAAACGCGATGCAAAAGTCCAAAAGCTGAGTACCGAGGAAGAAGAGGAGCAGACAATGCTAGTGAAAAAAGAAAAAAGGCCAAAAGAAAAATGGGCGGGCAGCTGCTCGGGTATGATCCTTCTCTCCCCCAACTCTCCATCTAGCATCACACAAATACACATACACACATGCGAGGCGAGGGAGTTGAGAGACAAGGTAAAAAGATCAGCCCTTGCGGGCGGCGCGCTCTTTCCGTCTCCGTTCCCACTCGGCGCGCTCCTCGTCGTCGCTCCCGCTGAACTCGGCGTCCTCGTCGCTCTCGTCGTCGACGGCGTAGCCCGGCGCGGGGGCGGTCGGCACGGGGGGCGCGGCGGCGTTGGGGACAGCGGGGGCCTTGGCGGTGGGCGCGGAAGAGGTGCCGACGGTGATGAAGTCGCCGGCGTTAAGGGAGGCGTACTCGTGCTTCTGGATGAGGTCGCGGAGGCCGGTGTTGCGGGGGTCGACGAGCTGGACGGCCGTCAGGCCGCCCTTGTTCTTGACGCGGGGGTTGGAGCCGGCCTCGAGCATCATCTCGACGAGGGCGTTGCCGAACTCGCGCTGGGCCGGGGGTTCCGAGTTGATCCAGCGGATGGCGGTGTGCAGGGGGGTGTCACCTTCGAGGCGGTTGACGGGGTCGCATTCGAAGTTTGGTTGGTCTAGGAGGAGGTCGATTATTTCATCTGTGGAGAGCGACCAGAGATTAGCACGGCTGCCGGTTTTTCTTTTCTTTTTTCGACATATCTGAAGAAGAACTAAGGCGGGAAGAATGGGCATCGGAAAGTGGGGGGCGAGCGATGAATTGTGAGGGCGCGTGAGGATATTTGGTGAGGCTTGGAAGGTGTAAAAAGGGTGGGAGAGAGAGAACTCACAGTTACCCCGCGAGGCGGCTTCGTGGTAGAGGTGGTTGCCCATGACAGTAGTGGTCTCGTTGAGGAGGCGGGAGAGCTCGTCCTCGTCCTTGATGTCGACGATGACCTCGTTGAAGAGGTCGGTGTTGTTGCGCCGGCAGGCCTCGATGAGGAGTTCCTTGACGGAGGCGCCCTGGAGGGGGGGAGGTCCGTCAGTTTTGTGCCCCTCGTATGTGCTTGTCCTTCGCTCTGGCCATGCGAGGGCGACGACATGAACGGGGATTTGGGGCGGGGGGACTAACCTCGTGTTCCTCGTTATCCGCGGCCATTTCTGTGCTGCAGATGCGCAACTATCTGGATGTCGTGAGTTGAGGTCGTGGGAGTGTGAGAGAGAAAGAGAGAGGTGAGGCGTGTTTCGGGTTGGCTCTGTGCTGAGCCCGGGAAAGGTTTGGGTTTACGTAGGTACCTTGAACCTCGTATGGTGGGGTCGAGATCGGAGTTGCGGCAAGACGGTGAAAGGAGGGGTTATCGGTGGGGACGAGTGCTTTGCATTCGACTAACTGCAAGATGAGTGAAGGCGAGGAAGAAGGTTGAGGATGCAGAAGAAGAAAAGTGGCTCGCGACAAAGAACGCGGAGAGGTGTCTGACCGCGCGTAGATCTATCTGGGTTTCCGGGAGAGGTCAATTGCAGCGGAGGACGTGGAGTTGAGCGTCCGGTGTTCGTCTCAGTGACACACACTCGCACCCATTAGGTACTAGCAGGTAGTTTGGCTTCGTTTGTCCTTAGTCCGGGTACGCTGGCTGTGTGGTGTCGGTACCTAGTCACCTAGTGTATCTAGTAGTGGTGGTGCTGCTGGGGGCTGGTACCAGGATGTGGTCTGTTCAAGGAGGTGGCGGTGATTCCTCAACCCCTGATCTAGATTTGTAGTGTACGCAGTAGTGCTCTTGTCTTAGCGCGCTAGTACGTCCTTAGCCTCAGCGACCAACTGCTAGGTACCTAGCTAGGTAGGTAGGTAGTCTCACAGTGAAAAAAGGCGGCTGCGACATTGGGCATGCCCGGGCTGGGACAGGCGGGAACGGGTAAGGCAGGGTGTAGGAGGGGCACGGATTATTGTTGAAGCGGGTCTCCGGCGGGATGATTCCGACGTAGAAGTACGGACAGGATACTTTCGGTACCTAGGCAATACCTCCCGCCTAGATACGCTAAGGTGGTGTACTGGTGTTGTACCTGCCAGTCCGGTGGGTGACTGACTGGTGACTGGCAACTGCAGCGCTTCGTCCCCCACCGTCGCATTCGAGGCCCGCTGAATTTTCCAAAGAGGATCACGACCGACTCATAGAGACAGACACAAACGCGAGCATTTGCGCCTCGACGCCCGTTTGAACACTCTCCACCGCCTGTCACTGAGACGTAGCTACGGCTTCGCCCCCTCCATCAAAATGCTGCTCTGTAAGGCCTCATCCCCTTCCGCCGTCTCACCAATCGCTCGCTCGCGCACCCACTAACAGCCTCTCTCTTCTGCTGCCAGTCTGCCCCAACTGCGCCAACATCCTCACCGTCTCCGCCTACGCCGGCGTGCGCAACCGCCTCGAGTGCCGCACCTGCCCCTTCGAGCACGCCATCACCGAGCCCATCTACTCGCGCCGCGAATTCGAGCGCAAGGAGCGCGAGGACGTCTTCGGCGGCCCCGGCGAGTGGGACAACGCCGACAAGGCCCGCGCCCAGTGCCCCAAGGAGGGCTGCAACGGCGAGGAGGCCGCGTTCTTCCAGGTGCAGATCCGCAGCGCCGACGAGCCCATGACGACCTTCTACAAGGTATGGACAACCGCCCTGCCCCTTCGTGTTCAGGGTGGCCGTGGAACAACAATGCTAACGCGTGTCTGCAGTGCATGACTTGCGGTAACCGGTGGAGAGAGAACTGAACACGGAGACCGGACGCTGATCTTTCACGGTGCATTGCGAGGCGTTGGGGAGAGGACGTTTGGGTTTGCTTGGTTCATTCGATATCTGCGGCCGATTTCGGTCGCGCTACCGGTCGAGCTTGTTCAGCGGGACGGCCTGTGCAGGGCTGCTCGGTGCAAATAAGTATCCAGTGCTGGAAAAGCATCGTTCTTTTGCATACGACTGATGACGTTGCCGCAAGCTTCCTTTATATTTTGATCATGATCTCGTGATGTGTCTACCGTAATGATTTGTAACTCTGGGCATCTCCCGACAGGCGGCCGTCCGCACTCCTCGTCCCATCTCATTTAATGATCCGCAGTGCCTCACACTCAAAAGGTCTTGTCGTCGGATCGGACCATGCAGCCCTGGTTTTTCGGTCCTGGACGTCCTTGAAGCTCGGATGTGTGCCATCGCCGCGTGCCGGTCTCAATCGCAACTATTGAATGGCTTCCTCCTATCGCCCCCACCTCCCTCTTCTCCCCTTCACGCATCGCTCCGATGCCAGTCGATCGCCGCCTTCATGCCCTCGTCAATCAACCGCTGCACGAGATCCGGGCTGATGATGTCCGTCCGGAACTGCTCCTGCTGCAGCAGCTCGAGGTGCTTCAGCGTCGGGCCAGGGTACATCAGGTACTTCAGATACGGCGGCCGGGACCAGTACTGCAGGTAGGCGAGGTATGCGACGAAGTCGGGGCGGGTGAGCAGCTTCTGCGTCGCGAGATGGTTGAGGTATAGCGGGTTCGCAAGGGATTGAACGAACTGCGGGCGCGCGCGCGCGCAATGCATCCAGTTAGCTTTTGGTTTTGTGGCTGACGGAGGGGGAGGACGTGGGAGGGTTAAAAAGGTGTCGCACCTCGAGTTCGAGTTCGAACCGCGTGAAACCGCCGTAGACGGGCTCGTTTCCCGACGGCGGAGGCGGCGGTGAGCCGGCTTGTTCTGGTGCTGTGGTTGCCATCGTCGCGGTGTGGTCTTGTGTGTTTTCCTGCAGATGCGACAGAGAGGTTGCTGGTTTGGAGAAAGATAATGTGTTGAAGTGGAATTGCATCCGAGCTAGGACCGGGGTCCGCCGCGATTAGCGCTCAGAGTCGGCCGGCGTTTAACATCACCTCCCGCTGCAAAGTGGGCTGCAGTAGCTTCCGCGGGGAAGCTGCATGGTCCCCTGCATCTACGCCTGCTCGAATTGACATGGCCCTGACACCGCTACCTCTCCAATCGACGCTCCTATGAGCTAGTCACCACCATGGCTCTCTTAATATAGCCCCCCCCCCCCCGAAAATGTGCTTTCCATAGAGTCCATGAGGAAGGTTAATTGGGTGAATATCTGCTAGATGCCCTGCTGGGCAATGATAGATAAAGGATGGAGGGGTTCACAACACGATGCCGACAAAAGATATGGATGTACGGTGTTCAGTATTATGGTCAAACATATTAAATCGAGGGTAAATAGGGCTTTCGTGGACTGCAAACGATCTCACTCGTACTAGCCGCCCTGACTTTTTTGGAAGAAGAGCGACGATATTTGTCAACAGGTTTTGTTTTCAGCCGCAGAGCCTCCTGGAACCGTGTTCCACTGCGGTTGAGGCACTAGTTGGATCCCTTCAATGTTTCTCTCTGGAGAAAAGCACCATAAAAGGATGGGTTAACCAATCAGCCTCCGGTCATAGCGGCTGGGGATACATCCATCCTCCTTGTAAACCGAGACACCTGGCATTCATCACCGATCGCATTGATTGTGCCGTTTTCGCCCGTCAGACAGACTCGTTGTCGTTCTATTATGAACCCTCTCCTTGGAATAACCATAACTATTCCACTGAGCCCTTTGAATTAGATGTAGTGCCATTGGATCTGGGGAGCGTGAAGCTCAGTCTCCTGAAGGCATTAACTCGTCGTATTTGCAACAATGTGCACATTAAGACATGATTTAGAACCCTGTCTGGTCTTCTGAAGCATCTAGGTGACCTATAAATATACTGCTTTAATCTGTTTTGAAAATTGCACGTGTACTAGTAGAACTTGCATTAGATTTGCAAGCTACAATATCATTCTGATGCTCGCAGCTATAGGGATCTAACTTATGTATACCGGGCAGTAGATCTACTAGTTCTGATGTTTCCAGATTTAAAACATATTCTCATTGGATCTAATGCTGTTCCAGCCGATGCGATATCGATATCTTAGACTCTGCTATTGGTTTTCAAAGAACCTTTTGCTTCACTATAATTCCTGATAACACTTAAGACTACCAACACTATTTAGTGTAAATTGTGAGAATATTTATCTCTAAGCCACCTAGAAATACAAATATATTTATGTATCAGCCATTGATCGTCTGAGCCAACCTTTGATGAAGCTGAGTTGATTACCCCGATGAAGCCCGAGAATCATCGGCGAGCCGGTAGGCAATGACCGTCAGGAACCGGCCCCACCCATCAGACCCTTCTCCACTAAAAAGTTGCTCGGGATCAGCGCCAAGGCAGAAAGAAGCTCCCCATCTGCCTGCTCGCCGATATCAGGGAAATTCGCGGCTCATCGTCCAAGCAAAGACAAACTTCCCCGTCGCGACTTTTCCTTCCCCGACCCCCGCGCTCCTACCGCACATCGGCCCATCGCCCTCGAGGATGTCTTCGAAGCGTGACTACGCGGCTTCCGACGGGGACGACACCGCCGAACCGGCGCCCAAGCGCAGCAAGAAGCCCAACCCCAAGACGCGCGACCACCAGAACGCCCACATCGATCCGACATGGGGCCAGAAATACGTCTTCTCATCGGCCCACGGCTCAACGACTGTTCCTGTAGACCCGGACCTCGACTTCGAGGACGACGCAGATGCCATGGCGTATCTCCAATCGGTAAGGTAAGCAGATCTTCCCCGTCCTCCCCCACCCCCCATCCGCGTTCTATTCCATGTGCTGAACTGGTCTCTTTTTCCTTTCTTTTTTTAAAGTAGTCGCAGCGGATGCTGATATGGTGAGCACTCTAGGACGCAAGCGAACGGCATACCCCACCTCCTCGTCGCGCCCAAGGTCCCGATCGGCCCGCAACTGCCCAAGGAGCTCCAGAACGACGGCCGCGATGACATAGAAGAAGGCGAGCATGTCGAGGAGGACCGCGGCATCTACACCACGGGCCAGGGCGATTTCAGAGGCTACTACCACGACGGCGCATACACGGCGCGGCCCGACCGCTGGGACGAGCACCCCCGCGCCCTCGGCGACCACGATCTGGAGGACGGCGAATGGCGAGGCAACGAGGGCGTGTACGACGACGACAACGAGCAGAACACGGCGGACCAGGAAGCTGCAATCCACGAGGCTTACTTTGCCGCCATCCTCTCCCGCTTCAACGCCCTCCGCAGAACGCTGCACGCCGCGCCGCCGCCGGGCGTCGTCGCCGGGCTCCCGCGCACCCACGACTACCACGTGGGCGCCTTCGGCCCGAAGTCGGGCACGTTCGGCATCTGGTCGCAGCGCCTCCGCGCCACGGACCCCCGGCCGGCGCAGGTCGCGAGCATGGACAAGGACGGCGTGCTGCGCGTGCTGCGCGTGCTGCTGGGCGGCAAATTCCTCCGCCGGGGCTGCGAGCTGCGGGAGCGCACGAGCCGGTGGCTGTGGGCGCTGCTGGCGCGGCTGCCGGAGCGCGGGGAGCTGAACCACGCCGAGGTCGGCTGGGTGCGGGACCTGGGCCGCAGGGCGGTCCTGATGATGCAGAGCCTGGCGGACATGGCGGCGCTGCGGGACGCGCTGGAGGGGGAGGGGATGGACCTGGGGGTGCACGACGCCGTCGACGAGAGCTCGGACGACGAGGATGTGCTGCGGGAGATGGAGGTCGAGGAGCGGGACGGGGAGGCGGTGGGCGGGGAGGCGGCGGAGACGCCGAGCGCTGCCGGGTCCGAGGTCTTTCCCGCGGAGCCCGCCGAGGATGGCGAGGTCGAGGACGGAGGGATCGACGGCGACGGCGACGACCAAAAGTCCGAGCCAATGGACGTCTCGGAAGACGGCGAGATCGACGAGGGCGAGGCCGCCGGGGAAACCGCGCCGGCGGCCGAGACGCTCGAAGAGGCGCGGGCTAGGCTCCTCGCGCAGCTGGACCCGGCCACCGCAGAGGACGCGCCCTCCGAGGCGCCGTCGGAGGAGCGGCAGCCCGTCGCCGGGGCCGAAGACGAGGAGATGGCCGACCAGCTGCGCGCTAGGATGAACATGCGGGCTACGCTCAACATGATCCTGACGGTTGCCGGGGAGTTTTACGGACAGCGCGACCTGCTCGAGTTCCGGGACCCCTTTACAGGTATGTAGAAGCAGACAGTATGTAGTGATAACGAGTGGGATGGGGTGGACACGAGGAGCTTCTCGTTAGTGAAAAGGGAGAAAAGAAAAAGTGTACAGTTTATTGGCCCTGAGGGCATCGAAGGAGCATGTTAGAGCTCATGATACCAAAACAACAACGGTGGAAACCGTCCAGCCCAGCAGAAGAGGCTTAATGCAATTCCACGACCCATACCCCAAGCATAACGGGTCTCTTTCCCAATTTTCATCCTGACGATAAAACAAATGTCCTCAAAGCAGCTCTTGCCGAGTACGGATGAAAGCCACTCCCCCGCATGTGTACAACTCCGACTCCAGGCGCCCCGAACCGCTATCTAACACTAATGCATCGTACAAACAAAACCAGAGCCACTACGCATCGCTCATATCGGTGTCCGGGGCGACAAGGAAATCCGCGTCATCAAAATCGTCCACGACCAGGTTCTCCTGCTCCGCCGCGGGCTTGCGGCGGCACTTCCTCGGCACCGCGAACGGACGGGAAACCGCTAACCCGGTCGGCGCCAGGCTCCGCGGGCTGACGGCGCTGTTCAGCCATGCCGTGCGATCGGCGCACATCTGCACGGGATCGTCGGTCTCTTCGTCGACAAAGAAGCGCTTCTTGCTGCGTCCGTCGCTGGCGGTGCTCTCGACGCTCTCCTGGGAGCTGCTCAGGCCGGGCACGTCGTCCAAGCCAGGCACGCCCTCCTCTGCGAGCTCGCTCTCGCTTGGGCAGGTTGGTTGGCTCGCCAGGCCGCCGACCTTGTTGACGTCGCAGAACGGCAGCAGCTCGCGCTGGGCAGCGGCGGTGCTGTGGTGGCGGGCGGCGGCGTTTCGGTTGCCGTAAGTGTTTGTTGGCCGGACGACGGGGGTACCGGGTTCCGTGGTATCGGTCCAAAGCTTAAAGCTGCTGTACGTGCCGGTCTTGTAACCCTCGGGAACGGACTTGCGGATGCGCATGCCGACAGAGAGGAGGTTGGACTGCACGTCGGCGGGGAGGTTGTCGGCGGTCAAGATGGATGATGGCTCAGCTGGGGGCGCCGGGCCGGACCGTGGGGAGAAGAAGGAGGTGATTTGGCGTTGGGCTGGGTCGCTGGATGCACCGGCGAAGGGGCGCTTCGCCCGTGGAGCTGACATGGTTGTGCAGCGGATAAGAGAAACTGATAATGGAAGCTAGCTTTACTGTGTGTTGGAGTATGCCGAAGTCGGCGTCGAGGTGACGTTTGTCGGTGTGGTTGCGATGTAGGCTTTACGGTCTTTGGTTTGGGTTGGAGACGGAACGGATCGTGAGTTGGTAGAGTGGAGAGTCAGTCGTGTTCTGTTGGCCGCAAAAGTCGGGCAAAGGATACGGTAACCGTAGAAACGATCGCAAGCGAGCAATGACGTAGAAAACCGGGAGGGGAGATGTTCTGAGGAAGAAGAATGGGGGTGCAAAGAAGGAGGTTGGGTACAGGAGAGAAAGCGAGATTAAGTCGATGGGTGAAGAGGGACGGATGGTGGGGGGAGGGACCGCGTGGGCGGTGCAGTGCAGTGCACTGCTGGGTCACTGGGCGGTTTCCCGACGAGGATGAAGCAGGAGCCTGCCGACGATCCGCCGGGAAGCGCGTCAAGGCGTGTTTTTTCGCGAGAGTCACGCGGGAGGCCCCACTAGAAAACCACTTTACGGGCTGTTTGCTTTGTGGGGACAACGCGCCCTGAACAGGGGGTGTGTCCGCCACTGTCAAAGCAGCGGGTAGTTTAAGAGAGAGAGAGAGAGAGGGATAAACCTTTGTGTCTCTTGATGCTATTTTGGGTTCCGTCGCATTACTCGTCCTTTGGGCTTAATGTGCCCGCGCACCTTGAAGAAGAAATCCAAAAAGCCGTTTGAAGTCCTGCCAAAGTTTAACACCTTCCTCTACACTATGGTCGGCGACACTTTCTGAAAAAACGATGGCAAACTTCGTGCAGGTTACCGTGGTATGGATGACGCAACGACTAGGCGCTCCCTAGTGAAAACGGCTCTGATATGCGTCCTGATCTTTCAGCCGAGGGAGGACAAAACAGGGACAGGATGCGAGCCGAGAGGAGAAGTGGCGGCTGTGTAACGACCGGTGCTGAGACCAGAATACCGGTATGTTGCTTGGTAGCCAGTCTTGGGGCACCATGCCGAGGAAGGCCATTCAACCAGGCTATCAAATCAGCTAGTCAGTCACGACAATTCTAGACTGCACAGCGCATGCATAAGATGCAAAACTTTTGTAGATTTGTAAGTTGTACTGCAATGAAAAGCACTGCCCAAGCACACGGCCTGTGGCTATCTTGTTGTCCAGAGCCTCAATTCACGATAGGGTCCAACCAAGTAGGTAGACAGTGGGGGCAGTCGCAGATCCGTCAAGGTACACGAGATCACGTCACGGAAAAGAAAAAACCCCCCATTAATAAAAAAAAAAGGCATCATGGCGGGCATCACAAGAAAGGGCCAGAGGGCGTATGTGGAAACCATTGAATTTCGCGAGCAGTGCTGAATCCTCCGAACTCACTGCACTCGGGTATGAAGCGATCCTCAATCAGCAGGTTCCACGTCCTCGCGTCCAGAGGTCATATCGCAGACCACTCGAACGCTCATGTGAAAGGCCGTTTCCAGCTGTCCACCGATGCAGAGAAGACGACCAAGAAAACAAGAATCCCCGTCAACGACAGAAGGACGCAACGCATCGCACAAGGTACAGGCGTGGGACGAGACAGAGAGCGAGCGAGTGGTTTTGACTGATTTGCTTTTTTGTTTTTGATTGTCCGTCGGCCGCGAGGAAAAAAACTGAGAAAATGCGTCGATTGGTGATGCAAAGGATATCCGGAGACCCCCAAACGCCCCTGTGTTTTTTGGTCAAGGAATTTTTGTTTTGGATGTTCCATCTTCTATCCGCAAAGGTTGTCTGATTATGTTCTGTTCGAAGACAGCAGACTCTAAGAGCCCGTGCCAGGGTTGTCTATACGCCCATGCCCAGGTCGCTTGCTTTTGCAGATCCGAGATGTCCCACCAGTGATGAACCGTCCAAGTCGTTAATACCCAAGGGCTACAAAGAAACCGTCACGATGGACAATTTACTTTCTGCGGAAAGAGCAGCCCTCAGTGAGTCTCGCCTTACCACCGGTAGGCTGGCAGAGGACGGTGGTGCATCCCTGGCAGATGACGACGGTCTGGGCGTGGGAGAAGACGGTGGTGATGGTGAAGCAGCCGGGGCACTTGACGTCCATGAAGAAGGACCGGGGGGCAGGCACAAGGGTCTGTCCATTGTGTGAGCACGAAAAAAGTTCGAGGCCACTGGGGGGTGGGGTGGCGAGGTGAGGCCATCGTGGGCGTCTATCGTACCTTGAGCTTGTGCTTGCGGGCCTCGGAGGCCGGGGAGGGGTTGAGGAGATCAACGGCGAGAACCTGGGGGAGAAGCCATCAGCATGATGGTTCCATCATCAAATATCGCGTGCGTAATCGTCGTGCCCTTTCCTCCACATCCCAGCCGTACCGTCTTTCCCTCCTCTTCAAAGTTTTTTTTTTGTCGCCTGTCCGCAGGTTCCCATCTCGGTCGGGTGTTCGGGTTTTTCGTTTCGTCGAGGAATAACAAATCACACACGTGGCGCCACATGCGGGCACCGGCAGCATCGGGAGGTTCTTACCATCTTGACTGATCTGATCGAGTTGATTGATCGGGGGTCGGTGCGAGTGTGGTGGACTTGACGGGAATCTGATGGTATTGGAAAGTAGATTCTGGCTGCACTCGCAGAGATGGCAGATTGTTCGGTGGATGGGAGGAGCGTCGTCGACAAAATCCTCCGCACTTTCCCTCTCCAATGGCGAAAAGTTCGCGTACTAGTCCGTTTACGGCTAGTGGCGGAGGGCACGTCAACCCTTCCACGTGACTCGCTCCTCAGATAGAGGTTTGATTGGAGGGTGTGGATCATACTGGGGCTGGTCGCTGAAAGCTCGGTGAGGCGCGGGGCACTGCCTGCACTGCACCGGTGCAGCAGCAGCAGCAGCCGCAGCAGCAGCTCACTTTAGAGGGACTTGCGCTTCCATGTTCCATGTCATTCTCAGCTTCCACTGTCCTTGGTTAGGCACCTGCGACGTTTCCCTGTCGCCTAAAGCCACACTACTTACCTACTTAGGTGCTCTACCTTGAGACGATCATATTGAGTTCCCATCCCCGGTCCGACTCTGTCCCTACCTCTTTGCGAGCCACCTCATCTGCCACACCCGGAACATTTCGCACAATGGCTGCCCCCATGGACCAGAGAATACAGGTCCCGATCGATGACCCCAACGCAGACACCGAGTGGTATGTTGCATCGTGACAGCTGCTCGACGACGACTCCTGACACGTGCTGCCAGGAACGACATTCTCCGCAAACATGGCGTCATTCCCGAGAAGCCACCCAGCCCGACGCCCATGATAGAAGAGGCCATCGTCGAAGGACGACGGTTAGCGCACGAGAACAGACTGGAGGGCAAGGACCTCGACGAGCTTGACGAGTTGGAGGATGACGAGGATGAGGCATTCCTGGAGCAATACCGCCAGCGCAGGATGCAGGAGCTCAATGAGCTTACCAAGAAAGCACTCCACGGCACCGTTTACCCGGTCTCGAAACCCGAGTACTCGAGGGAGGTCACCGAAGCTTCGAACAGCGGCCCCGTGTTCGTGAACCTGACGTCATCTTTGGGAACAAACGTCGAGTCGCGCGTGCTCTCTGAACTTTGGAGGCAGGCAGCGCGGGAATATGGGGAGATCAAGTTCTGCGAGATGCGCGCAGACAAGGCTATCGAGAACTACCCTGAGCGGAACTGTCCCACGATCCTGGTCTACAAGAATGGAGACATTGTGAAGCAGGTCGTTACCCTCATGCAGATGGGAGGTGTCAAGATCAACATGCTGCACATCGACAACCTTTTGGTCGAGGTTGGCGCTGTCCCCGAATCGGATATGCGCGTAGCCAAGCGCCGGAGACAAGCCGATGATGAGGAAGAAGAGAGGGCGATGGGCAAGGGTATTAGGCAGGGCAACGTGTCCAAGTCCAAGGCGCATGACAGCGATGACGATGAGTGGGACTGAACCATACTTTCTCCATGCTGTTAGTTTAGTCAGGTCAAGCTGGATGCGGCTGCGATGCGCAGCTGCACATGGACGGAGGGATGCGATGCGGCTGACATTCTGACCCTCCACCCTCCGTTCGCCATTGCAAGAAAGAACAAGACGGAACCATATTGGCAATATTTAATCTGATATTAGCCAAACAGAGCTGCGTCCCAATCCCCATCCTACCCATGGTACAGGATGCATGGGCCTGCGCGGCGTACCCGTCGCGGTCAACGAACCCAAATCATAGAACTGACCAAATCGAAATAGAAGCCCCATCAAAGAGTGATTTGATACATGTCATGTAAACCAAAAGAAGAGAATTAAAAAAAAAAAAAACAAGACACCAATGGTACGAACGACGCCGGAACATAATGCACTGGATACTTATATCAGGGCAGGATTGTGGCCATGGCTAGCCAACGTTGGTACCTGGATTTCTTGCATTTGGTGCCCCCCGCGTGTTGCCGCTGCGGGTCCTTGAGACAACGGTACTTGATTGGTCTGTGCGTGTATGGGGTTGAAGGGTATTCGGATTCCGGAATTCCTTGACCAGGCGGGACAAGAGACGCTAAGCCATTTGGGCATACACTTTTAGCTGTTGGCAATGATGGTGTAAGTTTGCGATGGTCGCGTCACGAGGGAAATGATACCTCTCCTCGACCACAAAACAGCCCATATCACACGTCGCTCAAATCTCCTGGAACACCTAGAAGAACACCCTGCCCAGCTTTTGCACATACTTGACGCCAACCAAGGGTTTGCTCGGAGCCATCGTCGGAGATCGTGTGAGTAGACAACCCCTGTGGGCCTGATCCCTGACCGAACGCGTTCCAACCCCCACTTGCGTCACGACGCGCGCGCTGTGGCTGTTTCCTACTCGCGAGGGTCGTGGTGGCAAGCCTTTGAAGCTTCCCAATCTTCCTTGATGTCGGCTTTCAATCGCGCGCACCGTCCTACAGTCCTCTTCCTCTTTTAAGTCCCCTCTTCCAATCTTCGCCATGGCCGATGAACCGACTTTGCCCAGTCTGCCGTCTTCTATCTCGTGGAACGCGCAGACCGAGCGCTTTAGCAATAACCCGAGGAAGCGCAGGTACGACTTGAAGAGCCACTCGGCCGCGCCCCCGTCATGGTCCAACTCCAGTGACCCCGCTGTTTTCTCCAGCGATGATGACCCGGGCCTGGACAACTATGTCGAGGGGAGACGGAAGAAGAAGAAGAAGTACGTGGGTTCCTGGTTTCATCAGCAGCCCGCGTCCTCGTCCGACTCGGCTACCGGGGAGCCGCGGCCGGCGCTGAGGGGCAAGCGGACGTTGAAGCGCGACTTGGACAGTGGTGTGTGGATGGGGAGCGACAGCACAGATGGGGATGAGAGCATCATGATGCCCGATCTCCCGACGCAGTCGAGGTTGCCCCAGTTGAACCTGGCGCCGCCTCGTCGTCGCAATGTCATATCGGTCGAGGAGCTGGAGGCGCGGGAAAGGATCCAGCAGTGCCTGGACTCTGGCAACGAGTACATTGATCTCTCGTGAGTGTCCCGCGTCATGCATTTCAAGCAGTACCATCTAACCAGGACCAGCATGATGGAACTCAAGACGCTCTCCGATGCTACCATTCGCCTCCTGTCCGAGTTCTCCTGCATACCTATCGTGGCCGAGGGCGTTCCGTTCGAACACAAGGATCCGGCGCTGCAGCTCTATCTGTACCGCAATCCACTAATCAAGCTCCCAGGCGCCATCTTCGATCTGGAGCACCTCACCGTGCTGTCACTTCGCGGATGCCGGCTGAGGGAGCTCCCTCCGGCCATTGGCAAGATGCGGAGCCTTCGCACTCTGAACCTTGCACAGAATCTTCTGAGATACCTCCCCGCAGAGCTGCTCGATCTCGTGGCCGCCCCCTCCGCCTTGGAAGAGCTTCTTCTGCAGGGCAACCACTTCTTCCAGGCATCCGAACGGCCACGTCTTGCTGACCTGGAGAACCTCGAAGGCGACGACGGCTCTGAAGGATCGGAGCTTGTCGAGGCGTGGAAGCCGGGAACCGACGGGGTTGCCGCAAGGTTCTTTGCGCGGTCACCCGTCCACTACCTGGACAGCTTGGGTTTCTCGCATTCTGACTTCCGCCTTGACCCTGAGGCCGTCATTGTGCAGACGGAACGGCAGGATTGCAAAGGAAGCGCGTCTTGCAGCTCCCCGCCGTCATCCGTCCCTTACCACTCAAAGTCCGCTGGAAGATGCGTTGCGAGTGCTAAGGGGAGCCGCGTCCCTAGTTTGGTGGAGCTGGCGCTGCGCAGTGCATACAAGAGCTCCGACCTGAACCAGCTTCCCGACTACATCCCTGATTCGCTGCCTCACTTGCAGGCTCTGCTGGAGCGTGCTGCGGACCAGCGTGAGGTGGGCGGGCTTACGTGTGCCTCGTGCAAGAGGCCTTTCGTGGCCCCGACCACTCAGTGGTTGGAATGGTGGCAGGTCTGTCTCGTAGAGAGCAGGCGGAACGAGGAGGGTCACACCGTCAGAGCCCGGCCGTGGACCGACTTGGACGAGGAGAACGATGGTGCCGTCCCATTTCTTAGGCGGGGCTGCTCATGGAAGTGCGGTCCCGCCCAGTTCAGGGAGGGGCAGTGGACGATTCGTGCTATTCGGGAGAGTTAGCAAGAGCAAAAGGAAGAGTGGAAAGGTGAAAAAAATTCATTTAAAGCATTGCGTGTGTTACGCTTCTCTCGCGGTTTTCGGCGCTCGGTTCGGAGTTGGGTAGGAGTCAGACTGTGTAGGTTGAGATTGAACCCTTGATGGGGTCCCATAGGTTGTTTCGTTTTGATATTCAGTCTCTCTAACTGAAGCTCGTTCCGGCCCCCTTGCAAATCGTCCCTTTGTTGTACCACTCCACCGACGGCAGGATTTGCGAGGCCACCCACCTCGCCGTCTGCGAATGCAAGCTACCGTGCCCAAACGGCTTGTCCGCCCTGTCTTTCCTCATCCTCTCTTCGCCCACGTCCAGCTGCGCCACATCCTGCTCCAAGACGTCCACGTCAGCGCCCCCCGCCGAGGGACAACGCGGGAACGACGTGCGGCCCTCGGCCAGCGCTTGGAAGACGACGAGCTGGTCCTGCAGGAACTCGTCGGTCGTGGACCGTGGTACCGCCAGCTCCTTGACCAGGTCGCCGACGACTTTTCGCGAGACCAGGGAAGCGAGGGGTTCCCTCTGCTGCTGCCGCCCCCTGTTGGGGATCGACATGAGCACGTCGCGGCCCCATCTGAGCCCCGAGGCGGACTGCGCCACGAGCAGCACGTAGACTTGCGCGTCGTGGCCCGAGTCCTCGACAACCTTGAAGCCCACCTCGGCGTCGGACAGGGACGTGGCAAGGTCGCCTGCCAGGGCGTCCTGCAGGCCGGCGTGCATGTGGGAGGGGGCGATCATGGAGACGTCCACGTGGGTGACCTCGGAGCTGGGGGTGCCTTCGCAAGCGGCCCCCGGGTCCTGGAGACGCAGCGTCTGGCCCGGCCCGAGGGGGTAGACGGTGAGGACGATGGACCCCCTGCTCTGCGGGCCCAGGCTCCAGCCGCGCTGCTTCAGCCTCCGCGCGACGCGCACACCAAAGCAGGACTCGAGGCGAGGGAGGAGGACCTGGTCGAGGTACTCGTAAGAGAGCGACCACCCCACGTTTGTGCCGCCTGTGATCTCCAGCTCGATGGGCGCGGAGCCGCCGCCGCCGCCGCCACCGTCGTCCGCTGCGGCGTAGAGAAGGAACGGCAGAATGGCCTGGAGGATCAGGAGGGTGCTCGCGGCGCCCGTGTCCGCGTCGATCTTGATGCTGCGGGGCCTGCCGGCGAGGGCGGTCGAGGGGGGCAGCCGCGGGACGAAGGTGAGGGTGCCGCTGCCTACGGAGAGGCCCTCGACGTCTGCCTCTGCCGTCTCAGCGAGCCAGCGGATGGCGGTGACGTGTTGCGCCTTGAGACCTGTGAAACGAGGGGTGAACTTTGGTCAGCCTATCGCGAAACTCCCCGGCTGACGAGTGCGCGTATACACGCTCCTCGAGTTCGTGAATCTCTCTCACCGCCACCACTGCCTACTCCTCCATCGCTGCCGCCGCCGCCGCTACCGCGCGACGGCCGATTGCCACGCACGTTGGTGATGCGGACGCCTTGCGAAGTCACTGCGGCGAGGGCTATGGCGACGCGTACCAACTGGCCCCCGCCCTCTCCCGTCCGACCGTCGATTTCGATAAGCCTTTGGGACATGTTGGTTGTCCTGCTTCGGGGGTGGGGTTGGAAGGAGGCTTGGAGGCTGAGGGTTGAACGAATCGGTGTAAGTCTGAAACAGCTCAGCCGTGTCTTGCAATCTATCAAGCGTACGTAGTAGCCAAGTCCCGGAAAGAATGGCTCAGCCCTAATGTTTGCTGTATCGTGTAAAAGTGAAGAGAACCGGAACGGCACGCCTTCGATCGTTGGCTCACGGCGCATCAAAAAAGTGCCCGTCAACGCTCGATTTTAGGCAGTCGCCTCCAGTCCACTCAGTTTGACTCACACCGAAGAAGGCCTCACGGTCCGAGCCAACGCAGTACAAGGGTGTGCTTCCTGCTGCCTTGCCCCCCCCCGCGCGCGCTTTGTGAGGGAAGATGAGTTCCAGTTAAGAGCAGTGTACAATAGTCATGGCAGACAAAATAGCCGACGATGAGCAAGCAGGTTGGTCATGTGTCATACGTACTCCGCCCCCGTTAGGAGCGGGATGCTTATTGCAAAGGATCAGGCCACCAACGGCCTCCCTGTGAACCGTTTCCTCCGGATGGTATTTAGAGGTTCCCCATCCCCAGAATCAAGCGAGGGGAAAACAAAAAAAAAGACAGATGGACATTGGCATTCGGAAGCTGGGCTTTTCAGGTGCCGATATTCGAAGAGGTAAAGTGCACTCCCGTTTCCCGTTTTCCATCGATTTCATGGATATCTCCGAACCCGAACCCGAAGCCACCCGCCCCCCCCCCCCCGTGCAAATCTCGGTCCGCTTTGACCGCCTCGAAAGTCAATTCAACGTCACCTCTTCTTTTCGCAGACCTCCTGTTTGCTCCTGTTTTGTTGCTGCTTGCCTCGCATCACGGGTTCTCGACGGCTAGGCCGTAGATAAGGACCAACTCCGAGCGAGTATGACAACTCGAAAGTTCTCGGCATACATAACGACGACCTGCACCGACCAGGAATTGCCGGCCAATGACACATCGCGCACAGAACTCCAGGGGACGTCTGCATGCAGGGTAGTCGGCATATTCAACGCTCAACAATGAGCCTGTAGACCGCCCTTCAGTCTTGGACGCAATGCTTCCGCCACCCACCAAAGCCGCCGCATGCGCCACTGATATACGTCTTCGTCGAGTCACACCAGCGAGGTGCATATTGTCGAGGCGAGCTTTGCAGTGAAAATCGGGTGGTAAGTTCGAGATTCGAGAGACGGCGTAAGACAGAGATATCGCAACAAGGCAGACTTTTAATCCAACTCAAGTCTTCATGCAGAGCTGGGAGGTCGTTATGGCTCGGTGCCCAAACCCGTGTTATCGACTCGCCCACGAGCCTCGGATACACATGTGTTTGCCTGCCGGTACATAACTGCAAACAGCCAATCGATAGCACAAAGCCAGCCACATGACAAACAACGCGTCGGCGCGCTGATGCCCAGCGGGCGCACCAGGGCAGCAAGCAGCAGTTCATCACCACATGCTGAAACAAGGCAGGACTGGACAACGGGGCCTCATTAGGAAACAAGTCGCACCAGACACGTGGTGACCCAACGTTAATTAAGCCAAGAATTATAAGACCTCGAACATCTGCCACATCCTCCCTCGCTGCAGTCAAAGATACCAAATCGGACATTATATATTCAACTACACGACGCCTGAGAAGAAACATCCATTGGCAGTCTATCGCGAACAAAGACATGAATCCAAAAATGCAATAGTCGTAAGTCAAAAAATCCTTCTTTCCTATATGTCATACCCCGTGTGGTGGAATACCGACACATGCCAACTCTTGTTCTTTCTTTTTTTATTTACTTTCGTGTGGTTGTAAAAGAAAAGAAAAAAAGCCCTTGTGGAATGTTTTCTATGGTTTTGATGTTCGTGGCCGGTCTGGTATAAGAAAGAAAGAAGTCTATCGTTGAGAGCCGGGTTGATGATTTGCATCAAGGCAAAAAAGTCTAATAGTGACTGGATGGAGTCATTGATCATAACTGCCAACCCGAGAAGCAAAGTTAGTGCTTGCCTCGAAGAGCCCAGGGTGATGATGACGGCTTACTTTATTCATGTCGGAAAGCCTTTCGAAGTCGCAGGGCTACTACTACCGATGATGATGATGCTTGGATTTGCTACCGCTGCTGCTCTTTGAGTGCGAGTTGCGTCTGGAGTTGCTGCTTGGCGTTTCAGAGAAGTCGAGGTCTCGAGGGTACACGATGGGATCTGACTGCTGGCCAAACTGGTCGGCACAATACTGTGTTGGAGCCGCTGCGTTGTATTGGCCACCTTGGTATCCTTGGTATCCCTGGTATCCTTGGTACCCTTGGTATCCTTGGTATCCGTGGTATCCTCCAAACCTGTTGTTGAAGGCATGTATTTGTTCTTCTGGTGTAGGTCGTTGACTTGAAGGCGGAGCAGGACCTACAAGGCTTATGGCATGGTCCTGGCGCGCTTGGCGACTACGTCGCACGTCGTATGATCTATGGTCATCGTTCATATCGCCATATCGATCACTAACGTCGGTCAGCCGAAGTCACTCGCATATTACGTATCAACAACGTACCTCGCGCTTCCTGTTGTACTGTTCCACGAACCTGCGCTCGATCCAGCATCCGATGAAGGAGGGTAATTCGAATGTTGTGGCTGGCTTCTGATAGGCCGAGGATCCGGATAACGATCTGACTCGATATGCTGGGCTAAAGTGCGTGACACTTGCCGTTGCTGATCGGAGCTTGAGGGCGGCGACGATGAGCTTGAACTGTGCCCAGAACCCCTCCGGCCACGGCTGGAAGCTTTGTGGCCCGAGCCAGACTTTTGCTTGAGTTTGTCCATCTCGATGCTAATGTAGAACAGGCTTCAGTCAAGGAATGCCTTGGTGTAATGTTGAACTTGTTTGGCGGTTCACCAATTCGGGCGGACTTGAAGAACCAGAGGTGTGAGAGGTGGTTTTTATACTGGTACACCCATCGTTCTTGACTAACCGTTACGACTTCTTAGGCACCGACGTCAAGTCTCGGAAAATACAGCACTGCTGGCAGGCGCACCACGTTGTGGCTTATCCATTTGGTGCTGACTAGTTCGCCTTGTCACAATATGTATTCTCGCGACCGTGCACACCCTGTGCCTAACGAGTACATGGAGTCGTCGACTTTCTGCCGGTAGCCAAGTATCGGGGCTTGGTAGACTCTGCTGGCTATGACTCTTTCGATGGAGGCGGTGACAAGCCTGGACCCAGTCTCGATCCGGCCAGCAGATGCCTCGCGAAAGGGGAGCTCGGCCGGACGTGGAAGCAGGCAAAGGAAAATGGGTCGCCAATGGGTCGCCTGTCGACTTTTGGGGACGTCGCAGCGGGGGCTAGCGGCACAGTCGAGACGTCAGTCCTTAGGCAGCAGCAAAGGGAGGGCCTCGAAAGGAAAGGCGAGATGCTTGAACTACAAGAGAGAGAAAAGAGACACGGACACGTTACCGGGTGTCGGCTTCATGTAAGTGTGCTCAGCCTCGGTTGGCGGGCCCGTGAAGAGACTGTCAAGGCATTCTTGGTTCAATAGGTTGACATTGGGCTTCAAGCACTGCCCGCACTCACGGTGACCCGAATAGGCAAGGCGACGTGGCTGCGGTCAGCTTCGAAACAGCCTTGGAAACTGCCCGGTGTGGCAGAGTAAGAAAGTGGAAGAAGCCATCGTGCTGGATGCGATATTTCGGGTGGCAAAACAACAGCAACAGCAACAGCCAAACAATCCCGGACTGGGCGGAAACATTGGTTTCTTTATGTTTGTTCGTTGTTGAACGTTTCGAGGGGCTGCTGAGGGGTAAAGCATGTCAAACATGTTTGCCTATCTGTCAGGCTGACACTTTATCAGCAAGACACATAACCAGGAATACGTGCGTACTTGGCGACCTGCAGATTGAGGGGAAACCACCCCCCTCCCTTCCGGTCGTTGGAAGACCAGCAAACCTCGCATGATATCAGCAGGCCGAGCAGAGGGTGAGCTGTCAAAAAACAACCGGTCCACGAGAAGAACGGGAAATGGCTGCAAGGAAATCCATTTCCTTCCTTCTCTGTTCCCAAATGGAGACTTGTAGTTTCTAGAGAGGCACGCCCTCCCGGCTTGCCATGCTGACGGGTACAGAACCGTTTGAGACTCAGAGACCCAACTCGCCTTGTTCGGAGGAGCACAGCCGAATCCGGGCAAGCTTGACGCAGGAGAAAAGACGTCATACTACCTTTTCCCCTCCCGACTGCCTAACGATAAGTCTTGGAGACGAGAAACACTGGGCATTTGGAAACGCCCGGCTGGAAGCATCGCCCGGCTGGAAGCACCGCCCGGCTCCTGAGTTGCCTGGCAGATTCTCTGCAGAAGGGGCGCATGCTGCCCTGATCTTTTTTGCATTTCTTTTTCCTGTGAGATGGGGAACAGTACTGTAGGTGGCAGATGGTAGCGAATACCCTGTAGCCCCCTCCCCCCCTGTTCAAGCCGACAGATCGCTGTCGGGGGGGGGGGGTAGCCTGCACAGCCTATATTTCGCGCAGTGACTTCTGTAAATCGTCATCGGCGCGCAGGCGCAGAAGCGTGCTACGATATTGAGAGCCGGGCCTGCGTTGGAGTTGTATCAGACGATGTCCAGCGAGTATTTTGCGAAGCCATTCAATTAGTCGCTTGAATCGCCTGTAGCTACCAATCAGTGAGGCGGCCGGACTATGCTCCGCCACTGGGCCATTTGGTTCCGCCAACAGCGCTCTTTCGTGCATGTCAATTATTACACCTGGCTGGCTGACATCACGATAACCGACTTTCATTACCCCCGGATGTAGAACGACCGCTCTCTCGACGGCTTGGTATTTTCTGACGAGTGAAATAAAACTTTTGATGGTAAATAGTAGGTACACAGCCTCTTGCGTTATCTCGGTCTTCTATCAGAATCCGACTCGAGTGTCCCGTGCCCATGTTCATAACTGTCTCATGACAACTCAGGATGCAACACGATCATGCTACGAGGGAGAAACAAGAGGTCGAATTCTTATTAGCCCGGGAGTATCAGACAACATTGTCGCAGGCCACAATAAGCATGTGGAATCAAGCCACGCTCACGCGTTAGTCCACATGCCTATGAAACATTTAGTCGACCCCAGTGAGAGGAGGTCAACCTTGATATATCTCAGTTGACTTGACCTATGTTACTTTGTGGCTTCTTTCTTTGTGCGTTTTGGCCACCTATCACATACTATCTTGGTCGTAGTAATTTTCGTAGCAGTATAATGGTGGTTAACATAACGATATTTCGCGGCGACTCTGCTGGCTAATTAATTAAATGGATGGGGGAAAAGTTACCACCTAAAAAGCGGTTTAATCCAAGTCCCCTATCGCGTGAACTCTTAAGTCACTTCTCTCGCAAAGCATTTCGCTTTCTAGTATGCGGCTACTTACTTTGAGTGTCGTGTTATTAATTAGAACGAACCTGGAGGAGCATCACGTTATGCTTTGAAATAACTGTTTGTCCTTTCTTCTTTTTTATCACACAGAACTGACCTTACTTTTAAATCAAAACACCTTATCGGCAAGTCACTAATCCATATTCAACTAAAACTCACAACCTATTGTTGGCGATCAAGCATGTTTGGCTTGAATCTCGCAATGTAGTCATTTTGCCCCCCGCTGTCGAAAGCCAGCCTTTCTTTAGTGAAGCAAAACCCACCCGACAACCCCATGTCTTTGATCGAGCCGTGCGATGTTGTATGGCAGGAGATACTTCGAAATTAAGTACGACAGTAAAAAAGCAATATTCCAAGCTTTGACCAAGTTGGACTGGGCGCTCAACTTATAGACATGTATCAAGGGGATAAAAGGCCTGTTAAGCTGCATCTGGACCTGTGTGATTTATCAGTTAGTCAAAACAAGAGAAAGAGAAAATCAACGATCCCGCAGCGCGCGTCGCGAAACTCAGCTCTGCCCGTAAGATGCGCCGTTTCCCAATTGTGGTAATAGTTTCATACACGCGACGCGTTAAGTGGTTATCGATAGATCGCGCCGGCGATTAGCGAGATGAGAATGGGGCCATATGTGGACCCGGCAAAAGGGAAGCCTGGGAAGGGTATCCACAAACTCGGCATCCGAGTCGGAAGCTCAAGCTCGCTGAAACAGGTAGATAAGGAAATTTTCCACCTCCAGACGCAGCCGCGATTGTCACCACTTCACCCACATCAGCTCTGTGCTCCACGTATCATCTCCGTACGAACTCACATACTCAGCCCACCATGTCTTCCGCCTTCGTTCAGCGCCCTGCTCCTGGCTTCAAGGCCACTACCGTCTTCCCCGGCGGCGAGTTCAAGGACATCAACCTGTCCGACTACCTCGGTCAATGGTGAGATGACTTCCAGAGGATCGATAGGGGGGGGTCTTGGGAAAATTGCGGGCCAGATGAGACAATAAGCTAACGGCGCTGTTCCTGTAGGGTCGTTCTCCTCTTTTACCCCCTTGACTTCACATTCGTTTGCCCAACCGAGATCATCCAGTACAACGATGCGCTCCCCCGTTTCCGCGCCATCAACACCACCGTCCTCGGTGTCTCTACCGACTCCCACTTCTCCCACCTGGCCTGGACCGAGAAGCCCCGCAAGCAGGGCGGCCTCGGCTCCGACCTCGAGCTCCCTCTCGTCGCCGACAAGTCTCACAAGATCTCGCGCGACTACGGCGTGCTGATCGAGGAGGAAGGCGTCGCCCTGCGCGGCCTCTTCATCATCGACCCCAAGGGCATCCTTCGCCAGATCACCGTTAACGACCTCCCCGTCGGCCGCAACGTCGAGGAGACCATCCGCCTGGTCGAGGCCTTCCAGTTCACCGACGAGCACGGCGAGGTCTGCCCCGCGGGCTGGCAGAACGGCAGCAAGGGCATGAAGGCCGATCCCAAGGGCAGCTTGGAATACTTTGCTGCCCAGGAGGCAACCAACGGTCACGCCAACGGCAACGGCCAGAAGCGTCAGAGAGTCGACTAAGTATCAAATGAAGATAAAAATAGACTAGAACAGGTCACCGAACCGGCTGTATAGAGCATAGATTTAGAGACTAGAAGTGTAAAATATTAGAGCTTTCGGGCACTGGCAACGTAATGTCGGTCCGGCTAAACAACACCATAGTGGACATGTCTTGTGCCATAATCAATATTTTCAAGCGCCTTGAATTATATCCAAAAGGTTTGAAGTGAAAGCTGAAATTAGAAGAGAACCGAAACGTTTACTAAAAAGTTCAGGGCGAGCCAAACAAAAGCAAAAATACACGCCATGCAGACCCAAAAACGAAATCTAGCTGTTTTACAACCACATAACCAACACAAACAGTACATGTATATCTATGCTGCCCTTTGCCACCGCTAACTCTTAAACGGCTTCATGATTTCCTTAATCCGCTTTTCGGTGTCTTTCTTGTGCGCTCGACGCCTGGACCGAGGTTTGTCACACGGTTCGTCTCGGTGTTTTCTCTCCTCCCTCTGATCCTTCACGTACTCTGATACTCTCCTCCCGGATTGTCCTCTTGCAGATGGGTTTGCTTGTCGAGGGTCCGCGTTGAGGCGTGGATCGCCCTGGAAGCTGTGCCCGTTAGCTCTGATAATAGCCTGTTGAAGATCATGCCAAGTACCTTCCGGCTTCACCTTCCTCGTCATCATACTGCGATTCTTCGTGTTGTGTTGAGTGTTGGGAAGGGGTCGGGTCTTGGAGGTACTGCTGGCTGACCCCGTAGGATGGATTGAAGTAGGTCAGTGAAGAACTAAGATACCACTTGCCGTCGCTGGCCTTGTAGTACAGTTGGCCATCGGCGCCCGTGGTCAACTCGATGTTGGTCGACATGGCAAATAAGCCGGAAGATGAAAGGCGAAGAGGAAGGGAGCAAGGCGAGCAGAAAGTTGTCAGTACAAATCAACAGATATTCCTGTCCGAACCAGGTGCAGTCTGTTCGATGCTTCATCAATACTCCTCGATTCCCCAGCGTCTTTCCTTCTTTTATGACTGTTGGGGTCGCCGCGGACAGCCCATCGTGAGTCTGTGTCATCCCTGGGGGACCATGTCTACCCGTAAAGACCAGGATTTGAGTCGAGATGGCTAGTTGGGCCATTGACATCGAACCGATGGGGCAGGGCCAGCGCAGTGCTTGTAAGACACGATAAATGTGTCTTTACAGTGAGGAATAGCCTCAGTTTTTGGTTGGCGAGGAGCGGACCGTTTCTCGGCGAGAAAGGGCTTCGGAGGAGTAAAAGACGTCTGATCGATGACTGATAGGTCAGCTTCAGAAAGTGCAACAAAGATAGATCTTCGGATTGAAGAAAATGGGGCCTCACTGGTCGCCAATGAAGTCTACGGGTGTGAGACCGACAGCATCACTTCGCAATACACTGCCCGAGCCATAGTCAGATGGTAGACTGGACAAGGAAAGGACCAAGTGTAACGATCCCAAGGAGGCCTGTTCCCCAATTTCCCTCGAGCTGATCCCGGTCTCGAGCGGGTCCGCGCCGTTGTGCGCTGTCGACCGTGACTAGCAGAGCGAGTTTGCGGTGAAACAGGGTTGGTTGCCTGCTGGCGGAGTGACATATATGGGCAACCTTCCATCGTCCGGCGGAACAGCCAACGGTTGTGGGTCCTGGATGCCCCAGAGCTTTGTTGATGTTTCGTCATCATCCAGATGGCAAGGAACGAAATACAAATGTTTGACCGTTCAAGGATTCTGGCACCGACACCGAGTCTCTTGAAGCGTCCTGTTGACGCCGAGAATTCGGAGACGTTCGATATCGGACACGCCGACGTCAAAGATACATAGGGAAGGCCATCAAGATGTTGGGGGCGCTTGGGGTCTAATAGGTAACCCAGTGTCCCAGATCATGCTGGCTTTACCTCAATGGGCCATGGCCTGGATGTAGGGCAAGAAATCACGCCATACAGCAGCAGGCTGGGAGCCGAACTGGAGGTTTCCCACCAGCGTGCTGTTCCTGCCGCGTGTCCTGCCGGGCGCAGGCCAACCCTGCCCAGGCTTATTATAATTCCTAGACCGGTTCCATACGAAGACGGCATTGTCATCATACTCATATTCCAGGCCCATTTGGTTTGGAGTCGGGGTTAATGGGCAGGCCATTTGCTGGAACACGGTTAGTGTATGACGACAGCGGCGTAGCAAATGCATGACGATGATGCCCCCGCAGGTATCTAACAACTCCAGGCAACGCCGGTTTTGAGCATGCTGAGGAGTTTTGAGCAATAACGTAAAGCGTCGTTCTTTCGATTCGACAGTGGCCACGAAACCCGTAGCGAGAAGACAAAACGTCTATTAGAGCTGGCCAATCTATGGAGGAAACGGGACGAGTCTGATTTTCCTCCTGCGTAACCCGGCTTTGGCTAATATCTGTGGGGTGCAGATGACCAACACCCAAGATGACGGGCGGGCTTGCATAGCGGGTATTTAAAGGGGCTGTTGCAATACGTTGAAGCACGAGCATGAGCATTGTGTGGTCGGCTCTCCGCCAGAATTCGATATTTTTCACAATCCCGAGCCAGTGCTGTCGTCCCAGATCTTCCTGGCTTGAAGCCACAACGAATCTTCCTCATCTCGGAGCATTCCATTGCCCCGGTTCCAAGCCTTCAAACCGCTCGGGGACCAAGTGCAGAGATTGTGTATGCAAGGTATACATGCATCAGTCACATCTATCCAATCTTACAGACCTTGGCTGTGGCAAGGATGGGACCTGGGGGCCTGCTCCAGCCTGCTTGTCGCCCCCAGCTGACCATTCCGCCGTGAATGTGACTTCCAACAGGCCCAGCCCGAACCACCCCCGAGTTCTAGAGGCATGTGACATGTCTTTGTTTCTGAAACTGATCCAATCAAACGATCGGAGGCTTCAGCCAGAAAAATAGAATCAGATTGCCAGTAAAATGTATTCAGCTCGCAAATCAAGGAAAGGAGCAAGACCCTTTCAAACTGGGTAGCAGAGTTTGTCCACCTACTAAAAGGTGGTTTCTATACAAACTGCTTTCCTTAGACTCGTAGGTGACAGCCTTTTCTTTTTCTTTTGGGGGACCAGAAGGTTGCCGCCACAAGTGACGTACAAACCAAAAAGCTGTCCATGGTAGGATTGCGGCGATGCCACAGTAAAAGACAGATTGCTGTACATTATAATAGAATGAAAGCCGTATTCGACCTAGTTTTACAGCAGATATGTTTCACCCATTCGTATTCTTCAACCGATTCCCTGCGCCTGAAACTCCTCGGGTATTGTCCGATTCTTTGGCGGTGGTTACAAGGGAGACATGGGTCTGCTTGCCGTTTGGAAAGAGGGAGTCTATGGCCTGTAGTACAGGGGCAACCGCCGCTTTTCTCTCCATCTTGGCTTGCTCTGCTGATCTTCCCCGACATGCAAGCCTCTCGTGAGACTCCTGCACGACGTCGATAAATGATTCCAGAAGAGCCGGATCATGGTGTCCCTTCGCAGGTGTGCCATTTACCACGCCGGGTGACTTCCCATCAGCAGACCTGGGAAGGAATTCAGCCATGATGGGTCTCGAGATTGGGTCTTACCCACATACCTAATCGAGCCGAATGAGCCAGCTGTTCCATACGTAGACCCATGGCCGGCGGGTTGGTTGCGCGGTAATGGTTCCGACAGGGAATGCAAAGGGCACACCATCTTGTCAAAGTGCATCTGTAAGGGTGGGTGGTTGAGACTTGGGGTCTGAAAAGATGGATGTACACTGAATTAAGTAGGATGGCAAGTAATCGGCTGGTTATTGAGGCTGCCCGCTTTGAGTCGAAGGCAGATACAAGCGAAGACTCCTCTAAGACTCCCTTTTCCCCCGACATATTTCTCCGAATACAAACCGAAGACCGTCTCCCACTTGATACTCTCTTCGCGTCCTTTGGCTACAGAAGCATAGTGCTGTTTTGGCGCTGCCGTGCCAAGAGTCATGGAGCCTCATGCTATCATCTGGGACCGTATGTACAAGGATCCGAAACGTGTTTCCGTTAACTGGCCAGTAGCGTTCAAGTCACTAGCAAAGCAAGAAAGACAGGATTTAAACGCCACATCTCAAGGAATACGAGGAGTACCGCTCGACCACAGGTCAGCCAAGGCTACAATGGAAAGAGTTGAGGCGAAGGGTCCGGTGCTTTTGGGCAATCGGCGATGGTGAAAGCCTTATCTTCCCCTATTCCCTGGACCGTGGCTGGAATGTACCTGCCTCTAGTGAAACTAAAACTCTTTGGAGCATTCTGGGTGGCAATTTCTGACCGTCCGCCCTGTTTTCTTCACATCGTATCAGATAGAGACGGATTGGTCAGGTATCGTGACGTGTGCTCATCGATCGAGAAGTCAGGGCCACGCATGCTTACACCAGTGGGGTATTAACATCATCACAGGTAAAGCGGTGAGATAGTTGACTGTTGATCTACTGGCTCTCGTAGTAGGACTGTTTGGATGCCTGGGCCTATGTATAGAATGACGCCGCTAGCCACGAAGTGAAGCTGCCAAGAGATTAGAGGACCTTCGAAGCCTCAACCAGGCGAATGAAGCAGCCATCAACGAAATAGGGATCGCTAAGTGTTTACCCAAGCCAGCTGGGCAGGGGTAGGTTTGTCTAGATCACAGTGATTCAGCCTCGTCGACCCCCTCCGTAACTGTCATCGTTAGGGGGTGAGAACATACGGGGTGTCCTGAACTCTCCGTTTACCATCAGACCGTTTGCCACCCGTTACTAACGCAGCCCAAGGGGTGTGAATCTTGGGAAGCAGAAGGGTGTATTGCTACTTGTAAGTTGCGGTAAGTGGGGGGTGGTACGTCAAGCACGGTGATTAGTGAGCCAACAAGCCGGTGCACTTGTGAGGAGAGATCTTGATCCACTAAGAATATGACTTTTGAGTATCTGATGCTCTTTTGGGAATGACCCAAAGCATATGGAAGATGCGAATCATATTCAGTATGGTATCATTTGAAGATAAGCTTAGGTGTATTCATAATATTGAATCTAAGGACAATAAAATGAAGTAATCAAACCCCGATGAGTACCGGAAAACAATTTCAAGCTGTCCTCGTGATTTAAGGAGAATGTTTACATATTCACTTATAAAGCTGCCAAAGGGGTGATGTTATTCATAATGAAAACAGGTACTATAACAGTCACTGAGCTAAAAATTTATTTAATAAATACAGGTGCTAATTTTTGGCCTCTACATTCTTCATGTACTTATAACGCTCAAGTCTAATCCTCTAAGCGTACTTATATGGTAGGGCTAAATAAAACCTACGCTACTCCAGTCGCCATTCCCCCAATTTGGATGATTAATGTCTATATAAAACCAGAAGAGCAGCTTGGAGATAAGAGTTAAATTTCACTGTCTCTGTGAGTGTGTCAATCGGTAACCTCAATTGCCTCGACCCCTGGGTCCCTGTACAATCGACGTAGAGGATAGACAAAGAGAAATATTGTGAATTCTGTCTTAGGGGACGCTATAATAATCAGTAATGAAATGATTGGATCAAAATTGGCTTTGGTACATGAATATGGAATGAAATACAAAACCAAAAAGAGAAGAAACTCGGTGTCCGACCATAAGACTGGACTGGACTGCCTTATCTAGCCACGCATCTATCCCAATAACCCGTGGATGAGACCGTAAGTAGCTATCATAACTACTTCTGGAACAATCAATGACTTCACAAGTATGTTGATAATACACCCAGCCCCCCTATGTGGAAGACCCCCATTCACTCGGTAGTTAATTATGCTGAGTTCAATTGCCTGGAAACCTGTCTTTCTGCATAGTTCGTCGTGGCCAATAATTCAAACGCACCCCCAGGACAGCTTTTTGCCAGAAGAAGAAGAAGAAATAATGTTACTTTACACAAGTACAGAATCTTTTAAAGCCCTTTGTCTGAATTTGCGCTAAGGCTCACCACGGGTCTGAAAGGCACGAGGCGGACCGGGCTAACATCAAGCTGATGTACACCGTTACAATAAAGCGTCCAAGGCCTCTAAAATGGCCAGGAACGCAAAACCTTAATTCGACTACAGAATGTTACCAACGTTTTGGGCATGGTTCTCATCACCTGGCGCCAGGGCGGTAAGGTGCCCGACAAGATTGGGCATTGTCAGCCTCGCAGGCGTACTGACGTCGAAAATTGACCCTTCCCGACTACATGGCGTCAATCACATGACGCTCGTGCTCAGCTAGCCAAGGAAACGATGCTTGGTTGTCCTGTTAGTTCCTTCAGGGGTGCCACATGCGCACCACGGGAGATATTAGGTAGCGCTCTTGTGTCACTTATCGACTCTCGCTTTCGCTCCCCACCTCACAGATTAGCTACTACGGAAAGGTGTCCATCTCTGCGAGGCCGTCTCCAAAAAGTAAAGGATGATAACAAGGACTCCACCTACATATAGAAGGTGGCCTCGACTAGCGGTGTCGTGCCTAGTTAAGATGGTTGATCGGGTCCTGTGGGATTATTTTGATGGTCTTAGACTGGGACGATGCGAGCCTTGGCCAATCGTAGCCAGAGGTGAATGGTCCCTTTGGGGAAAAGAAAAGGTCGTTTGGCGAGTCAAAAGGTCAGGGCCGGCGACAACCGCCTCACTTTTGCAACCCCAGTCTCGGGCGCTCCTTGGATTGGATCGCATGTCGGAGCTTCTGGGTGCCTCCAGGAGTAGGCAAAGTATCGAAATAAAAACGACCCAAACGTGGAAGACCTCCACTTGAAGAATTCCCCTTTAGTTGTCGAGTGCGCTAGTCGACTATAAGGAGCTACGCGGCTTTTTGATACGCCGGTTTGTAGTCGTGGAATCTTGAAGGAAACTCTCGTCATCTGACAAGTTGTTCGTCGTCATAGCAGAACCTGTGCACTTGAACGACGTAATTGTGGGTTGAAGTTGTGTTGCACTCTGATACACTCGGGTCCTCCTGGATATTTTCTCTCAATCTTCACGTATAGAATCTCGGAAATATCCTGAGTAGTAATTCGAGCCTTCTGACACAGGACGGTAAACAGGATGAACCGGACTTTGATGATTTGTTTGACTGAGATGTATTACAGTGAATCCGTAAGAGATGGCCTCAGAAAAGCAGCCGGACTTTATGTCTCGTCAATCTCGTCTTCGTCCTCGTCGTCCAACTCATCGCTGTCGTCCTCGGTTCCAATATCATCGTGTGGAACAGCTGGGGGCAGCTGACCAATCAGCCCTGCAAGGATCGAGTTGAGACCCTTCTTGAGCTGCGGGTTGGATGTCACCTCGATGTGCTGTTTCAGCTCATCAATCCTGGCCTGGAGCTCCATCTTGTTCCTCTCGTCCACATCCGGCTCACTGTCGTCGGCGTCTTGAACCTCGTCCAGCTCGTCCCGCTCGATGCCCTTGCCAAAAGCTTCTTCGAAAGCGTCGGCCATGCCGGGGTCTTTGATGGCAAAAACGACGTCTTCAATCCCGTCCCATGTCTCCTTGTTCCCTTTCTTCTTTCCTTTCGTGTCGTTCCTCGGGACAAGGGCCTTCCTCCACGCTTTGGCGACCTCGGCTACCGGGTTACCGTAGGCGCCACAGCCCCATGCGCCGAGTACGATCTTCTTGATACCCTTCATTTGGCAGATGCGCAACAAGACTTTCATCTTGTCTAAAACGAGCTGGCGATCTCTTTCGTGTACGTAGTGGCTGAACCCCGATACCTCGTCCCGTTCGGTTTCGGGGTTCCGCAGCATGGCGGCGCTGATGCAGTCAACGAACCAGCGGTCCTTCTTCTCCAGCACATTGCCGGAGTAATCGTCTCTAAAAACCATGACATCTGGTGTGTAGATGGCTCCGAGCTCCGGTAGGCGGTAGTATTCGTCCTTGAGAGACAGAAGCAGTGTGGTGCGCATGCACAGAGACTCTTCCTGGCTGCTCGCTCCGTTCACAAAGCCACCGCCCGGCGTGAGAGGGGAGGCCATGTTGAGGATGGCAACCCTTGTTTCCTTGTTGCTCAGGTCCGCCTGCCGGTCTGGCGTTGACTTCTCAACGACCAGTGCGCGAGCAGCTCTGAGAGTATCGGCCACCTGAAGCCGGATGCGGGGCAGTGAGGCTCCTATGTTGGACGCATCGCAAGCCGCGTGCTTTGAACACGGTGGTTGTTTTGGTATGGGCTTTGGTTCGACGATGAGCTCAGCGGCATCGATTCCGCGACGAGCTCGTGGGTGCGTGGGAAGCAATGATGGTATGAGTTGATTGAGAGTGACTTTAGCCTTCTTAGCGCGCGCAGCCTTTCGGAACGCCGCTGGGGGTTGTCCAATTGAAGGTTGAGTTCTCCCCATTTTGAACGCAATACGTGCCGTTTCTTGTATTAAGGCAAAGAGGTGATGCTGGCCAGGTAATAGCGGCACCGGACGTGTAGGACTTCTCTCAGTATTATTACGAGCACGCCCGTTCGGCTTTAAATGGCGATCGTGTCCGGTGGGGCGGAAAGACACCCTGATGGCCAAAGACTGCAACGGGCAGGGGGAAAATGAATGACCACTGCAATGTTGCCCTCGAGGTTTTCTTCTCATCCGTCTTTTTTTTTCTGTTTTTATTTGTTCCGAATCGTAGGCTGCCTGCCATGAGGGGGATTTTACGATGACGTTCCCATACTCCGAATTTCTGGGGGGGGATATATAGTAAGGCTCTCCCAGATGGCACCAGCTGGTTGCACAAGCCCAACCCGCCCGCCCGGCGGAGGTGAATGTAAGACAAAGAAAGCCATGGCTTGCATGGAATCGTATCGGATGGTGATTAGTTGTTTGTTTCCAGCTCTGGTCAGGGGCAACCGAGTCTTTCTTCGGATTAGCCACGTCAAAATATTTTCATCTCTAATCATAACGTACCTCTCATCAGTTCGATATTGCACATCAGCTTCGGACTCGGGGTCTGGAGGTGAAGCCACTGGACCCACACGAGACAGATACATTCTCGAAATGGCCTCTGCGCTCATTCAATCCCAGCACCTTCCATCCAACTTCACCCAGCTTGTCGCCCAAACGCCGCTACCGAATGCCGGCTTCGACTCAAACCAAATCGTTCTTGCAGCTACGGTGCTATCATTGAACATGACCTCCATCAAGGAACCCCGGCGCGTCGCCGAGATCATGCTCTCCTGGCTTGGACTCGAGCTTGTCTCCCTAACCGAGCTACAAACTCTATGGGCCGGCTATGGGCACATATGCGCCATCACCGCGAAAGTAGTCAGTACAGACGAAGGAGGAGTCGCCTCAACAAGGACCTGCCCCGCAATCCGGCAAGAGGCAGACGGCACCTACCGTCTCATCATCAAGCTCATCTCACCGCCGCGCGCCAAGGGGGGGGATGAGGGTCACCTGCGCAAGATGCTCAGCTACGAGGTCGAGCAGTACTTCTATCAAGAGATCGCGCCGCGTTTGTCGCACGATGTCGCGGTCGCGCACTGCGTCGCCTCGACCCTGGATATGAAAGGGAAGCCCCGAGCGGGGGAGTTGCAAGGGCTCACCGGGACCATCATCACCGACTTGCGTCCGCAGTTCCCGGTCGCGGGAGAGAAGAGGCTGGTTCTCAACAGCCGCCAGGTGCACGCTTCGCTGGATTGGTTGGCAAAGTACCACAGCAGCTCCTGGGCCTCGCTGCCGGATCATCTTGACCGGTTCGTGTTGCCGCCGCTTGAGGAGGTCAAAAGGAGGGAGGCGGGCAACGGACCCCACAAGCCTAAGCTATGGCTGAACGGCGGTTACACCTACCTCGCCACCCGGAGAAAGGAATACCGATCGCTGTGCACAGACGAGTATTCGGAATGGTCATCTGCCTTTTGCGATCCTGTCGAGGGCGTATCATCGTCGATCGCCGAGCTGGTGGCCCACTTCCTCACTCCCTCTGGCAGACCGTTCGAGACATATATCCACGGTGACGTCAAGTCTGAAAACCTCTTCACTACCCAGGCCGGCGATAAAGTGGCCTTCTTCGACTTCCAGTACGCCGGGCTGGGAGTAGGAGGCTGTGACCTCGCGAAACTCTTCACCTGCTCAGTTCCCGTTGAGATGCTGACGCATCGTGAACGTATACCTGACCAGTTGGCCATGGACAAGGGCGAGAGGTCCCTGCTTGAGCAGTACCGGGCGACTCTTCTCAGCCAGAAACCACCGGGCAAGGGTCCTGCAGACTACGACTGGGACACCTTTGTGCGCCACTGGGAGACTGCTCTTGTCGACTGGTGTCGTTTCCAGGCTTCTTGGGGGTTTTGGGGCAACACAGAGTGGCTTGAAGCGAGAGTGCGTCATATTCTTGCTGATAATGAATGGAGGGAGTGGTTGAAGAAGGAAGTGCAGATGTAATAATACAGGTTTTGGTCTCACACAGAACCCGTAGATGTAGATAGACCTAGATCAAGAGAACGTCACCACGATCCCGGGCAAATAGTCTCGTATTTGACCCTGGTCCAGGATCTGTCCATATAGAATGGATTGAGGTAGCCAACATAATTATGGATCCTATGCGGCGTCTCGATTCAGCGGATTGAACGCACCATGTATTAATATATTACAACCCGAACAGCTCTATACCCCCTAAAAACCATGATCAAACTTGTCGACGAACCCACTGGGCCGTGGAACATGTAGACTTCCATTAAATCGTTCCGAAACAAACTCTCTGATTGGTTCAAATTTTCTACACGTGTGAGCAGCGTCGCTCTTCACGTATCCATGGCCGTAGCCGGGGAAGTACTTGATGGGCGTGACTGCTGTACTTCCCCAGCACATGATAGACTGGCGAAGGTGGTTGATGCAATGCTCTTGATTACGTGCCGTTAGCGTCATGTTTCCGGCGCCACGCGAAAGAATGCTCTTACCGGTATGCACCTCTCCGTGGAGCCGAGTCTCTGGGTATACATCCCGATGAAGAGCCTGCCGGATTCGGTTGAGGCAATGGAGTTGATGGAACATATCAAACCCTCCTGTCCATCCACTCTTGTCGTGATCCCAGTATATCATATAGTCTTCACCCCATAACTCTTTCGCCTCCCTCTCGGATATAGAGAAATATCTACCCCAGAGAAGCTGGGTCCAGGCATCATCAATCTCTTTGAATCGGGCGCCAACATAGGTCTTTTCATTGGGCTTGGTAATGAGGATTTCGTCGCCGTCTTCTTTAAAATCTACTGGGGTTCCGAACCTGACTTGTTCCAGTTGTATCCGTTCGGGTGGTACTGAACGCCATCGTCAGCTCTGCCGTGTTCATTCCGCTTTTTCCCATAGCGGGCACCTACATAGAATATCCTCTTTAAACCCACTCTCGTATGTGTGACGAGGATATATTTTCGAACGTATTTCCAATGCCCACAATGTGCATAGGACGCCAGATGCAAAGAGGCTAAATCCTATCAAGACCTTGACAAGAGTGGAGGTCCGTGATTTAAAGTTATGTTGCTTTCCATTCGGGATCAGCCGCGTTTGGACATCTTCCAAGTCGCCACCAACGGGATGGTATTTCGGTAAGGACATGGAGCTATTGTATGACAGAGAGATCGACTACTCATCGAAGATAAAGGAATAAAGATGAATAAAGAACAACGGGCAAAGCGCTGCCATAGTTTGCCCGTCGCGGGTGGTTCCCGAGATGTGGGAATCTAGGCCATATTAAGAGGCTTGTTGGCCCGGTTGGAAAACACCTGACTTACAAGTGGACTGACTTTGAAACTACACCGTACATACTTTTATCTATCTCAGGCTAGAATGGACTTTGAAGATGTTTCAGAGCTCAATGCTTCATGGCCCCCATATCGCTTTGAAAGCCGAAACTGCTAAGCTCGGGGGAGTAACTCATAGGGGCCTATATGCTGCTAATCAAATATGGCCTTGCACAGTTCCACCAATAGTGACTGTAATAGAGCATCAGATGCATCTGCCGCTATATGTCGATACGGGTTGTTTTGCGTGCACAACAAGTAGCTTATAGTACGGAGTAAAATGGAGTCAAGTCAGGTTGGCGTTTACTATCATCCTAATAGATAGCGTGCCGTCTCCCGATCCGGCCAGTTCCCTCGCACGATTTCACCAATTGACCGGAATACTATTAGCATGCAAAAGAGCTTTTTCTTGGTTTGATTGGGTCGGCTGTTCATATAGCTAGATAGATGTGTTATGATTATGCAACCGCAAAACCAGCTCCGTATGATCGACGCCCCTGTCGCAGCGTCATGCCCTGGAAGCATAACTGACCTTAAATATCAACCCCGCGCCAACGTTGACTTTCAGAGCGTGGGCCGTCGCTTCTACTCCTGGCCGCTGTGCATAGTCGATGATCCTTGGGGGGCGCCCATGGTCTGACAGCCGCCGCACAGCAAGCGATCGGCGACGCCGCCCATATGTCTATATTCCGGGTGCGCGCTGGCGACATATCACGGACAATAAGCCAGCTCCGGACTTGGGTGTGGCCAAATTGTTGTATTCTTACTGGCTTCTAAAGCTTGACAGGCCAGGTGTGTCCACAACGAGGGTGTCATGATTATTGCCTTCGTGGGACACCAGTCTGCCAAGCACATCGCTCTTGATTATTAGTGCCGAAGACCGGCGGCGATGGAGAAATGCACGCACACCTACACACACATGCATACATATATATATATATAGCAACTAAAGCATCAGTTCAGCCTTCGCAATCGGTCCATCATCGCACTAATTCACTCTTCTCTTCTAACCTTATCTCTGAAACGTTTCTGCTTCGCTACTGCTGGTCAGACTTATCTTGTCTCCTTTCACCTTATCCTGATTTAACTCACTATACCACTTGCAATACCCGGCTATTCTTCCTCGGCAAAATGAAGTTCAGTTCCTTTTCCGCTGCTGCTCTTGTCGCGGCTCTTTCCCTCGTCCAGGCTGCGCCTCTTAGTGTACGTTATCTTTTTCCATCCGCATCATAACAGTTCTATCCTGACACTTTACCAGGTTCCCTCTTCCTCCTTGTCTATGAACCTGGCTCCTCGCAACGAGATTCAGCCTCTTGGTAAGACGACTCCTGAGCGTTGGGCATGGTATTAGCTGAAGAAGAAGAAGAAAAAGTTGGCTAACGACAAGGGCACCGCATTTAGACCCCAGGCGCAAGGGCAAACCTAAAGGCGGCGGCCCACGGACGATAGGCGAAGAATTTGCAGAAAAGGAGAGGCTGGCTGCCGAAAAGGGTATCGCATTGGACCGTAGGCACAATAACGAGGACGGCCACCCGCGGACCATACGCGAGGAGTTCGCGGAAGAAGAGGCGCTAGCCAACGAGAAGGGGGAGGCGTTGGACTGAAAGCTCAAAGTCCGCAGCAGCTACCCAGCTACCAAAGCGGCCATGCTAGATAGCCATGCGATCTCTGAGAAGTCATCGATGGACTGGATGCACTCCGATCTGGTGTTAACGCCTCGCCGCCACGAGAGGACTGGATGGCGTATATATGTTGTCTGGGAGACAGCCCTGAGAGCATGCGCATAGGCTAAAAGACAAGGTTCCATCCTGCGGGAGACAGAGACACGGGCGTTGCTTACAAGCCTGGTCCCCAATCTATACAATACGCTCTGGAATTGTTACCCTTGGAACACATGCTATTCCACTTCTCTAGCGATAGGCGGTGTCGAGAACCGGGAACGCTCATGGACTCTGAACCATCGGCAAGAAACCTCAGTACAACAGCGTGGTCTGCCAACACATTACTGTAACTGTGAAGTCATCTGTTGATGTGAAGGAGCAGTATCTTCCAGATACAAACTTAGTTAGGGGGGGTGGATTCGGATGTTAGTGAGTGGTGTTGGTGCTGCTAGAATTCGCGCCACTCGGGAAGGGTTTTCATATGACATGTTACATGAGATGACATGCATATCTAAAATGCATGATCAGAGTGCAAAGGGTTATCATCAATCTTTGACTTGCAGAACCTTACGTCCACGCACAGCCCTGAACCACTTATGATCATTGCAAACATCAGCTAACGCAACTGTTCCGGCAAAATATCCATCTTCTCAGTGCTAGAGACAGTTGAATGATGGCCAAAGAAAAGGGATGACGCTGCGTTCTATGCATTTAGTGAAATAACCGGTTGATACGAGTGCTTTCAAGCCTCAAACATGCAGTTAATGCTCATTGCCATCACCCTAGTCATATCCAACAATATTGTCGTCAAACAGGCCATTCGAAACTGTCTATCCTGCTATAAAGTAGGCTTTGGTTTACAGGTACAGGCGGCCCTTGCTGGATGACTCAGAGGTCGTCTGGTCGATGCTTCCATCCCATTCAGACAACAAAATTGCGCGGGGGATGAATCAACGGTCGAATCATTCGTGTTTGGTTTCCACATCAGGCAGGAGAAGGATCATTCCATCATGCTTGACTGGCCACTCTTCCCATTCCCAAAGGGCCGAGGCCCTTGCTGCCCATCGGAGTGATGTCCAAACATCCGACTTTTGCACATCAGCGTCGCAGCCTGCTTGTTTCGAGCGCACTAAAGCCACTTTCACCGGATTGACTTGCCTGTTGAGTACCGCGTGAGTGTAGAAGTGCTCGGGCAACTCTGTCTACGTGTTCAAATCCCGAGTCAGTGATTTGAAGGGGACCCAGAACCTCCCGAGCGTGGCAACAGTCAAGGTGCGCAACTGTTACCGAGCTTGTTTCTGAAGTCAGCAATAACGTCACGGTCGAGAAACATCTCTACCAAGCAAACGGATACAATAGGATACGTGGACAATAAAAAGGATAGCTGGTTGTTGTTTCAGCCCTATCGAGACCCGTATTGGGGAAAATGGGGCATGGCCGATATCAGAGGTGTTTCTAAGACTCTATCACATGTTAGAGCACATATGTAGGCATAGAAAAGTGGTGTAAAAAGTGGTTCAATATTTAATATGAGGAATGACATCTGGCCTGTTGAGATGATAATTAATCTCCCATGACCATCCATATGCACAGCCCCAGTGTTATGTACAATGGAACTCTTCGTAGGACATTCCCTTTCTAGCCAAGTTGATGTCGGCGCCTTCGTCTAGAAGTAGCTAAACTATCGATATCAACGTTCTCGTGCGGGTTGTCTGTATAGGTCTGTGGAGATCACCTGATAGAGCTTCTGCCAGAGTTGCGAGGGTCGCATCTTTGACGTTAAGTATTGTAGAGCCTCTTCTTTGCATGAAGCGAGTATGTCTGTTTCTAAAGTCTAGCAAAAGTCGGCAAAGATAATTGAAATTGATCCACCGCATTCAAATTCAGGCCAGGATATCACTGCAAGCCGTGTGGGCTCTGCTGGTGTGAGACTGTTACTGTAATAATGCAACGCTATCTTCACTTTCGTGTCTGTCAGTCAACTTCCTCTTCAGGTCATATCCGTTTGACGCTCAGTCCAAACCTTGGTAATTTGTTCCACGTCGCTGTGGGGAAAAGACAAAAAGGCAAAGGGGTTGCATTGGAAACAGTTCAGGCGCCCGCCCAATTGCTCGTTGTTTTACTGAAAGTCCATACTGGTCTGACGAGAAACTGACATTAAGAAGCCTAATCAAGCTCTCAGCACGTACTTTTGTCAGTTTAGATAGTGGGTGGGCTGCCATACATTATCTTTTTCATGGGGTCCCAGTGTCAAATGTCAAGCGCACACTCTCTGTGACTCTCAAGGTAAGAACAGAACACGTTATCACGGATAGGGAGGGACCTGCGAGGGAAATTAGATCTGGGGTTAGGTGTATCCGTATAACTTCCCTGTTAGTATATTAAAGTTTGTATCGATCTGAACAAGACACCCACGGGCCACCCACTCCCATTGACCACCGGTTGCAAAAAAAAGAAAGAAAAAAAAAGAAAACCGGCTCTTCATCCTTGTCAAACTGACTCAAAGCATCTTCCTAATTTAAAGTTGGGCAACACCCTGAGTTTATATCAAGTTCATGTCCGCTCAACAATATCCTACGCGCCAACGGAGAGAATTTGCTCTGATTTCATTCTTACTCTTCTTTCAAAATGGCCGTTTTCAAATCTCTAGTCCTTCTTGCGGTGTCCAGGGCCGTCTTGGGTCAAGATCCTATACAGAGTTGTACGCTGAGTTTTGACGGGCGAATTCCAAGCTCCGCCGAGCGTGCCTTGTTCGTTTCCCAGGAGAGCCCATTCAACCCCAAGAACGTACTTGGACAGAACGTCACCTGGGATCAGATTATTGAATTTCCAGATGTTCCACCTTCCCGGGTACGTGTTGACTACATGTACCAGCATCCTCGGTAATATTCCTTCCAACAGGACATAAACAGTTCGACAACAATGGTGCCAAGCCAATTGGATTGAGTCTTTCGTAAGATTGCCCGCTTCCTCTGTTCTTCGTGAGGTTTTCTAACCGAGTCTGGATTAAAGGGACCAGTCCATATTTGCCTCCTCCACCGAGGGCCAGGAGGTAGCCCTGCGTCGCGCGGAGCTCCTGGTGAACAAGAAGAACGAGACGGTCTCTGGCCACAAGACGTGGCACATCTCGTTGCGCACTGATCCGACCAGACCGTTAAACTACACTCACGAGTATGTCCTTGTTTTCCACGAGGCACAGGACTTCCAGGCCGACTTCTGGTCCATCAAAACGGGATCTCGTCTGGAGGACAACCCCCCCCCCACACCTCAAAAGACGCTGCGTGTCGAGGGTTATAAGTTCGATGTGCCTGTTAAGACCTTCTTCGAGACGCCATTGACAGACAACGTATGGCACAACTTCGGCATAAATCTGAACTTCCCTAACAAGTAAAACCCGCCACCCCGTGTGCCGGTTTTGGGACTAAGCTAACCTAGACGTGTGCAGTTCGATTTCCGTTCTCTACAGCACTGATAACAACCCTCTGCAGGTGGTTGTCCCATCCACGTTCAATAACATATCAGGCGCTGGTCAGACGACTCTTGGAGAAACCCACTTTGGCTTGCAGAAACGTCCCGTCGGTGCAAACCTACAGAACTTTTTGTTCAACGGCACTCAGCCAACCGGTATCAATGAGGCAATGTTTCTTGGTGGCATCTTCCAGGACGATTCCACCACTGACTGCGTAACTCTCTAAGAGTAATGGCCAGGAAAACCCCCAAGCCGACGCTCGATTATGTCAGGCAGCGGGCCATGACAGACGGGAAAGAGCTGGGTATTGATGGCGAGGATGGAGGTTAATTATTTGAATGAAGAACTGTTCGACACGAACTCAGAAGCCACTTCGACTCAGGAGACTTGGACACGTTCGACTTCATGCCGGAGCATGAATAAAAGAATAGGCCGGCAACATCCCCAAGTAGTAGCCAATTACATAATATTCCAAAAGATTCAGGGATTGAACAGCCGGCTCTGTAAACATTCTCTTCAATGAGAGTCCTAACCCGGTTCGGAATTTGCCCGTCAGCTTCAGCACGCCACATGTGCATATGCAGCCGTTTCGTCAAGCGGAGCAGGGAAGAAGGTGAGTCATCAGGGGTTCGGTACCTATCCCGCCTCGGTTCTGGAGCCGAGAAGATCTCCATTGATTGCGGTTCTGGTTCGCTAAATACAACTGATCACATCAGCAAAAGTAAGGTACTTGAACGGTTCCATCTTTGTATTCTTAACACTGCCTCAATTGATTTTGACTGAACTGGTTTTTGTTCTTTAGACAACCTCGTTCCGCATCGTCACCTTGGAAACGTTGCAACATGGAGAAAGATTCTGTATCAACCACCAGTCTAGGTGGCCTGCTAGTTACCGCGGACATAAACATGGACAAATACGAAGCGCTTTATAAACACTTTCATGAGCACCCCGAACTCTCTAATCTTGAGGCACAGACTGCCAAAACGGTTGCAGAGCAGCTATGGCAACTCCAAGCTTTCGAAATCACAACCGGTATCGGCGGTCACGGTCTCGTCGGCCTTATGAAAAATGGCCCAGGTGCCACCATCCTCCTACGCGCTGACATGGATGCGCTCCCAATCAGAGAAGCCACCGGTCTTCCATACGCCAGCACAGTGACCATGCCCGATATCGAAGGCGTCGTACGGCCTGTGATGCATGCCTGCGGCCACGACATGCACATGGCCTGCCTTCTTGCTGCAGCTGAACGGCTAGTCAAGCTGAAGCAAGAGTGGAGCGGGACGTTGATTGTACTGTTTCAGCCTGCGGAGGAGCGCGGGACTGGGGCAAAGGCGATGGTGGACGATGGCCTCTATGACAAACACAAGATCCCTGTGCCGGACTTTGTGCTTGGTCAGCATGTCATGGCGATGCGAGCGGGAACCGTGGGAACAAAGACGGGAACTATCATGGCCGGCGCGGATAGTATGAAGATCACGTTGTCTGGGCTGGGTGGCCACGGTTCGCAAGTGGGTAGTCCGAGTGCTGCCGGATCCTCCCGCCTGGATGCGAGAGCTGACTGTTACTTATAGCCTCACCGGACAGTTGACCCTGCAGTCATGGCGGCGCATGTGGTAGTGCGTCTTCAGTCCATTGTTAGTAGGGAGATCAACCCGAGCGACATTTCCGTCGTCACGGTTGGCAGCTTGCATGCTGGCGAAACGGAAAACGTCATTTCAGACTCGGCAGAAATAGGCCTCGACATCCGCAGCGTGAGACCGGAGACACGCGAGAGACTCCTGGCCTCTATCAGGCGGGTGGTGGAAGCCGAATGTGCGGCCAGCGGCGCGACGGCCGCCCCCTTGTTCAAGATGACTCGGCACCTGCCAGTCACAGTGAACAACGAGTCGATGACGACGACGCTTGCCGCCACTTTCAAAGAGCATTTTGGCAATGATTTTGACTCAAACATGACGGCAACTACAATTTCGGAGGACTTCTCGGTTCTCGCGACGTCCCAGGGCAAGCCTTGTGCTTTCTGGCATTGGGGTGGAATAGAAGCAGGGCAATGGGATCGGAAGTTGGAGGAAGGGAAGTTGGAAGAAATCCCGGCAAACCACACGGCAAGGTTCGCGCCTGTCATACAGCCTACGTTGAAAACGGGCATAGATGCTCTTTGCATTGCTGCTCTGACGTTCTTGAAGAAGAGTTTGTAACAGTTAATTGCCGTAATACTATTCAATCCCAAATCAACCGATTCCTAAGTCAAGGTATCCCAAACACAGAATTATGAACATGACGCTCCAGTGCTATTCATCTTTCAGACAGCTTTTCTTTTATGCAACCAGACCTCTTTCAAAGACAGCTATATCGGAACCCCCAAGCCTTCAGTACCCAGGGCAAGCCCATGAGGGGAGCCGGCAAAAGCATGGAGCTCAACAGAGCACTCCGCGGTTTAGAGACCCTGCGCCAGCCGGTACGCGTTTGGAACAGGAGCAACAGGATTATTTCTGAAAGTAAACGATTAAAGGTGACGGGGGCCGCCGTAGGATCTGCTGGTCGGAGATAACATTGTCGTGGAGTCCCAGCTTGGCCAGTAGGGAGTGCGTCGCGACTATGGCATCTATCAAGAACCGAAAGCCACAAAACCAACATGCGCGATGACCAATGCCGCTTGGTACCCCGGGAGGTGCTGCCAAGGTTAAGTTTATGGGGTTGCGGGGTCGAGCCGAGCCGAGGCGCCCCCAACATGCGCCGGAAATCATATTTCCGATTCCGCCCTTCCTTTCCTGACCTTTTCATCGAATCATCGCTCGGTTTTCGTTCAATGAGTGCCGCTCAAAGAATCAGGCCGTAACCAACAGTTCCAAGGACGTAACCCAGCTGAAAGCGTGGATATTCGGTCATTGTCTGTGTCTGCAAGGAATATGGATTCATCAGATTCCCCCAATTCTCGTGCAGGGCCGAGATCCGGGTCTCCCGGCTCCCAGAGCGGAGTTCCGCCGACCTCCAAGCCACGGACGACTCGCGGAAAGTACATTTCCAAAGCTTGGCAAGACTCCCTTGTCTAATCGAGCATCGATGGCCTCAACACTGACACTCATGTTTGCCTGCAGTTTTGAATGCAGGAAGAGAAAGAGCAAGTGCAATGGGAAGAGCCCCTGTTTACGCTGCGCGCGTCAGGCCTTGACCTGTGAGGCTCCTCGACGCCATTCATCCTGGCCATTATTTGACAACGCAAGGCGCTTACCCTGTTTCGAAGAAATCCCGGAAGGATGGAGCAACCAATGCGTGGGTGAAGCCTTCATCCCGAAAGCTTTGATATCCACGTTACTCACGGACCTAGCGAGGCCAATGCCCAAACACTTCAAACTCTGAGAGATCAAGTAGCTTCGCTGCAAGGAGGGTTGGACTTATTGCGTCGGCAATCTCAACAACCCTCGGAAGCGCAGCCAAGTCCGCTGCAATCGGAGATCCCACTGACGTTTGAACAAGCCTCTTCCACCACCCCAAGCAGCAGTGGACCCGTGGCTCCGGCGCTCTGCCTGAACCCGGCTGTTGTCGATGCGGATTCCTCTCCCGAAGAGGGCAGCTGCCAGCCATCGGCCAGTTATACCTTCAACATCAGCCTTGCTCGGACTCATCTCCGCGCGCGAGGTATTGCAACCACCGACGCGGACCCCGGCGGGGCGTCTGCACCTGTCAACCCAACTCGACCGCCTTCTCCTTCGATGCAGACCGCCTTCGGCTTGGATATCGGTTCGATAGACCCCCTATGGCTTATCAATGAGGAGGAGGCTGTGAGACTATGCAACGTTTATGAAGAAGAAATAGGGATACAGTATCCCTTCCTGGGCATTCAACGTCTCGTTACGCAGGTGCGAAACCTCTATCGGGCAATGAACAGTGGCTCACGGCTTGGGTTCGCCTTTGCCGCAATCCCAGGCCCGACCATAATTGATCCCCAAGACCTGAGTTTGGTCAAGATGGTGCTGTCGACAGCCTTGACCGTCGAGGCAGGCGGCTCCAGCCAACTTGGCAAATCTCTGTTTCTCGACATAAGAAAGTCGTCAAACAATGAGTTATGGGAATCGGCGAACGTAAAGTCCACCATGCTGTTCATCTTACTGGTACCCACCCTCTACGCAAGCGGACTATGTACTGTTTTGTGCTTGCTAACTATAAACAGGCCATCTACACCTTCATGGCAGGGGATGACCTGCAAGCTTGGAGACTTGTGGGCATTGTTGCGCGGTGGTGTTTGGAGATGGGCCTCCACCAATCCGCAGTCGTCAACAAAAAGTTCAAAGAAACTACAGATCGTACGATGGTGATGAGGCTGTTTTGGTGCGTTTACACACTGGACCGCAGGTGGGGCTTTGGGGCAGGTCTGCCGTTTGTCATACATGGTTTCGATATAGACCAGAAATTGCCCGAACCAGTGAGTCTACCGCGCGACCATTGACTGTATTGATCCACAGAGTGTGTCCCAGGGGCTAAGAGTTTTCCACAGGATCAAGGAGTCCCTTATCTAAAAGCCATGGTTGAGTACAGCCGCATCGGCGATAAGGTCTGGGCAGCATCATATAACTCTGCTCGAGCGACTGGTGCCACTCGTGACGACGAAGTCTCGTACATTCTGTACCGAATAGACCAGTGGTTTGAAGATCTTCCGGAAAATCTCAGACTCGATCCACGCCAGGAAACAATCAGCCCAGCACCAGTACCTCGCGGTCTTCGGCGACTCCAACTTCTGCTTCATTTGAGAGCCAACCAGATGAAGATCCTCCTCCTACAGCCGTTCCTCCATTCAACATCCAGCCTCCAGGCTAACCGGTCAAAGGTTCAAACGCTCATCCGTCTTGCCAAAGACACCATTCGAAGATTGGATTCTCTCAATCAGTCCACAGACATCTATCAGAACCAGCAGATGTGCTTCAATCACTTTTTGGTTTCTGCGCTCGGGGTCATCTTCTTGGTTGTTGCACTCGCGCCAGCGGAACACGCCGCATCCGTCCGCGACGAGTTCCACATCGCGCTGGACCTGATCCGCGGCCTCAGCGCCAGGTCATACGTGTCCAGTAGACTTTGGAGAAGGATCAGTGACTTGCGGCTGGCCTGGAGAAGGCTGGGGCTGAACGCTCCCCATTCCAGAGGGAGCAGGGAAGCGAGCGCGCAGTTTCACGCACTCGCAACGCCCTCGACGTCCGTCGGCGATGCCAACATCTCGCCAAGGAATGGGCAAACAGATACCGACGATGCTTTCCGGGATCCAGATATTGTCGAGTGGCCCCCCAACCAAGATGAACCCTTCACAGAGGCTCAAATGACGCAAGAGCTGAACGACTTTTTCAGTTCGATGGACAGCGAAATGGGTTACAGCAGCTCATTGGCAGGCCTTGCTTTTGGAGAGGAAGGTCTCGGCTCAGCCCACAGCTCACGGGATGATGCTCTTCTGCCAAACCTGAACACCTCTGCCATGGACGTCTCGCATTTGTTTGTGGATATGTTGTAGTCATGAGCGCAGGGCAGGTCCAGGTTCCCGTATGATGTGTTGAATAGAGAGGAACAATACAACATTACAACTTACAAGGTGCACGAGTCCTAGGCTACAAGAGGTGAGGCCAATGAATCGGGCGACTCGTCAAAATCCATCAAACCGTTGTGGTGTAGTTCAAACTCGGGTCGTTTTGGAAAGGCAATGTAATTACCAGCGGAGCACTCCCGCACATGGCCAGGTCACGAATTTACGCGGGCAAGGGCGAAATGGGTGTCCGCAGGCATACACCGACTGGACGAGTCCCACTGAATGAGATGAGACATCCCCTAGCAAACGCACTAGCCATCCTTGTGTTCATCTTTGTGGCAGCCGGAAGTTGTTCCCATGAAATCGGCGTCATAGGCTAACTATGCCAGACTAGAGGTGGTGGAACCGTGGAGCGGAATCAGGAAATGCAATTCCGACGAAAAAGGAGGCCTGTTGCGCTGGCGCTGGCGCTGACCACCGAGCCCATCATCCAAAACGCGGGGAACCGGGTACTACAACTATATGGATACCCGCCCAATGAAACACATTGGCATTATAAATATGGAGGGCATTCGTCACTTTGCGGATTACTCGGCACGTCGGTCTGTGTCGAAATCCAAACACTATTGCCAATATGTTTGTCGTCGAGCTGGTCCAGAGTCTGGCCCGTGGAGCGGCTCACCACCCGCTTGAGTTCTTCCTCAAGTTTACTGCCTTGGCTTTCTTCTTTTACTTGCTTGCCAATGAAGTAGTTCGGTTCAGGGCCCGGCTACCCGCCTGGCATGGTCCGAAGGGCCTCCCTGTCGTCGGAAACCTGCGCCAGCTCGGCGGGAATGCCTCCCAAAAGTACCGGGAATGGGCGAAGGAGTTTGGTCCGGTATATCAGGTTCAGCTGGGCAACCTGCCGGTCCTGGTTGTCAATACTGCTGCTGCCGCCAGAAACGTGTTCGGAACCAATTCCCAGGCAACTGCGTCTCGCCCTGAGCTGTACACTTTCCACAAGGTTCGGATCATCATCCACTGAGCCTGAAAAGGCCGCCGTCGTTGACAACAGACAGATAGTCGCAAACACTGCCGGTACCACAATCGGCACATCCCCGTATAGCGAGTCTCTCAAGAGAAGAAGAAAGGGTGCAGCATCTGCGCTCAACCGACCTTCCATCGAGACATATATCCCCCACCTGGACTTGGAGACGAGGGACTTTCTCAAAGATGCTCTCGGCTACGGTAAAGGAGGGGCCGTGGCAATCGACCCCCTGCCTCTCGTCCAAAGACTTAGTCTTTCTCTGGCCGTCACACTCAACTGGGGCGCAAGATTTCCGAGTCATGACGACGGGCTGTTCAGGGAGATCACCACGGTTGAAGGCGAGATCAGCCGCACCAGAAGCGTCACCGACAACGTGCAGGATTACATTCCTCTGTTGAGGCTCAACCCCTTCTCCACCGGCAAGCGCAACGCCGTAGAGATGAGGTCCCGCCGAGACAAGTATCTGTCCAAGCTGAACGGCGACCTCAGAGAGAAGATCCAGAACGGGACCCACGAGCCCTGTATCCAGGCAAACGTCATGCTCGACGAGGAAGCGAGGCTCAATAACGTCGAGCTGACCTCCATCAGCATGACCATGCTTTCTGCCGGGTTCGAAACGTTCACCGCGGTCTCGTCGTGGGGCATCGCGTTCTTGGCCACGCATCCCGAGGTTCAGCAAAAGGCCTTTGACGCCATTCGGGAAACCTACGGCGAGGCGAATCCTCTTTGCGATGCGTATGATGACCAGACGGTCCCCTACATTCGCGCTCTCGTGCGTGAATGCTTGAGGTACGGCTGTGCCCGGTGCAATGGAAGAGGCAAATACACGAGCTGACGTCAACTTGAACAGATACTTTACTGTCCTCCGGCTCTCCCTGCCTCGTTCGACGAATAAGGAATTTGTTTATGAGGGTAAACGTATTCCCGTCGGCACGATGGTGTTCCTCAACTCCTGGGCCTGCAACATGGGTCGGTCACCCTCCGATTTTCACACGGGCAGGGGATATACTGACTGTTTGGCAGACGAAGAGCTGTGGCACGACGCCGAGGTCTTCCGCCCCGAGCGCTGGCTGGAGAACCCCGAAGCTCCCATGTTCACGTATGGGATGGGTTACCGCATGTGCGCCGGAACCATGCTGGCCAATCGCGAGCTGTACATCACCTTCCTCCGCATGCTGGCCAGCTTCGAGCTGTCCTCGACCACCAAGATCGATACAGATCCCATCACCGGGGCCGACGACTTGACGAACCTGATCATCACGCCGGCACGCTACAAGGTCACCTTCACGCCCCGTAACGAAACGGCGCTGAGGACGTCGTTGGACACTGAGAGTACACACTAAAGCCCGGTCAATCGTCTAGTTGGGAAAAACAAAACCGAGGTCGTAAGTTTTGTTACAGCGCAAAGCAAGTTGTTATGTTGTTTCTAAGTACAGCGAATGTGTCTTTTGCACCTGCTTACCTGAGGGCCCTTATCAACGGGACCAGTGATCATGAGGACAATTGGATAGCTAAAAGGATAGCAGCTGCTGGCCTTAGAGAGCAAGAGAGAATTCAAAACTTCACTCTGCCAAAATGCAAAAGGAACAAAAGAATTCCGAAACCGAGAATCGAACTCGGGGCTATGCCTAACCTTTCACGATATGAGAGGGCATCATGTTGGCCACTACACCATATCGGATTTATTTTGCGGAAAAATCAGTTCCGAAACAATTTGTAAAGGTCTTCAGACAGGCATGAAGTGGTGGGAGTCGTATGGGGCTGGGTGGAAAATTCCTCGTCGTTGTGGGACAGTGGGTCACGCTTGTCAAATGTATTTATTAATATCCCAATGTACCAAAAAGAAGGAGCCAAGTGGGTAACATGTTTGACTATATTTCGCATTCATATTGTGCTGTGCTGCTCTCTGTAGGAAACGGTATGTTGGGGAGTGAACAAGATGCTGATGCCACGGCGATAATGCGCCGGCGTTGACCCTCAATACGGGGTTTTTTTTTTTTTTTTGGCTTCATAGTGTCAATAATCATTCACTGGTACGGAGAGATACAAGCAAGAGTTTTTATGGTACAGGGCACATCAAGTGTATTGTATTAGTTCAAGGAGCCGCACACTGGTCCAATTCGACCAACATCAAGTCCTAAGAATCCCTTGTAATAACGTAATGCTGTTCAAGCATGTCTCGACGGTTGACGCAAAAACCAACAACTTCATGTCCCGCCCTGTCGAACGCAAACGCAGCCTCGAGTTCCAACTCATCGTCGGTGATGGAGTTTTCGTCGCGGAAGTCGTGCAAAACGGCCGGCGCACTGTCACGGCAGCTCCCATTTCCTCCTACGAGATGGGCGGTCGCGTTGAGCATGAGATTGCCCATCTCGTCTGGGTAGGCCTCGAGGATCAAAGTGATGTCGGGGGTGCCGCGGGGTGCAGGCGGGATACAGTCAAGCCTGAGGACGGCCACCTCATCGTTCTTCCTCACATCGGGTATCTCGCCTTGGAAAACCGAAATGACGACGCTCGACTGGCCGTCTGCCGTCGTGGTGAGATTCAAAACCTTGCTGGCCGGCAGTATCGTCCATCGCTGAAAAGCCAGCAAAGATTCCCCGCCGATAGTTTCAACGCTTAAAGATCTTGCTTGCAGTGAAAAATTCCCCATAACCTCTGGGTATCTTGCATGCCCGGCAAGGATGCCTGCTAGAACCGCGGCGCCATATGTGACGGATTCGTCGTGGTCCAAGGTGTCTGGCACCAGATCAGAGTCTTCTCGGTCGCCCAAGCCCACGGCGCGTTTCCCGTCGAAGAAGGATTCCATCGCAGACCGAACTTGTTGGTTCTGCGTATATTCACCCGTGACCACAAGGCGTGCAATGTCTGTCCGTGACAAGTTGGCCCCTTGGATGGCCCTGTCCACACATTCTAGTGTCTGCTCAAAGAGTGCTATCTCGGCTGGACCAAACCGATAGGCGCCTGTTGATTGCTTTTTCTCGACGGCTTCTCCTATTTTCTTGCCAAGTTTAGGGTCGCTGACTGTAGTGCGGTGGTCGAACACTCCCATGTCGACTTCGGCAACGCACACTTCAAAATTCGCTCGTCCCAGTTGGTAAAATACGACGTGACCAGATTCGTCGTCCATCTTGTCTATGCCATGTGCGAGTCCGACGGCGGTGCATGTGTTCATTGTTCGCGCAACTTCCAACCCAACGGACGCTCCAACATCTGTCACGATGCTGCGGTCGTTCTCGCTGTAGTGCGTAGGAACGGCTACAACTACAGACTCGATAGCCTGTTGTGTCCAAGCCTCGGCAATTCCCTTCAGTTGACGGAAAGTTTCTGACAAGGTCTCTCGAGACAAATGACCTTCGCGAAGGTCAACGCTTTGGTGATCCGACAAGCGAGGGTTCTCGATGACGGCGTGCATGAAATAATCGGGTTCGTTGATTTCGCAGACCATGTATCTCCTCAAAGTCAGCCAAGTCTTGCCAGAGAGCCCTCGTGGGTCTTACTCGATGTTGAATAATGCGTTCGGGAGACTAGGATCAAGATGTACATGGTTTATTCTGTTGCCAGTTTTCATAACAGCATTGCCTGTGTTGGACTGAGTTAGATACTCAAAGTAATCTCTCTTAGAAAAAGAGAACCTACTATGACCAGCAAGAGGTATCCTGATGGCGCCGCGATGAACCATGCCAACACTAGAGAATGAAGATCCAATACTCTTCAAGGTTGATTGCCGTCAACCAAAGAGCTCCTTGACACAACCGAGAGAACTCACCATGCCAATTATGTTCGGCTGTTCTTCAACATGTCGCTCAGAAGCTTCGAGAGTTACCGCAAAGCATGGGAAGATGATTATAATTGCGGCAAGTGTCAGAAATAGTGCCTGGTTGCTCGTGGGAATTCTTCCTGGTTGACCCATGATGAATTGCTTATTTGGTGGGCTGAGGCAAAGCCGTGTCTCGGCAGCTTGAAGCGTGAGAAATCGGACTTATGCTCCAGGCTCCAAGTAAGTAAGTATCTCGAAGCGAGAGCACGGCCACACTCGAGTGTTTGATGCTGGTCATAAAACAGTCTTTTTTTTTTTTTTAGAAGCTAGTAGATGCTTTGTTTCTCATTGTCTGGCTCTTATTTGTGATGCTTGACTGCGTTCTCAACGTTAGTCAAAAGTGAGGTTGTGTTTGAAGAGGTGTTCGGCGGCTTAGTGAGCAACACACATACATACACACAATAGAGAAAGTTATGCTCAATCTGTGTGTGAGTAAGCATCCACGGCCAAAAGATACATATTGTTGTAACCAAATGGAATACAAGAAAACTTGGTCAAGAACCTATCTAGTTTAGTTGTAATCGTAAAACAAGGCGATGATTGACTAGAAGTTACAGGCTGTTGCATCATTGGCACGTTGCATGCGAGGAGGACATAGCTAGTAAGTACTGCGAGAGAAAGCAAAATGCGGAGAGAGAGGAAAATGAGACGAAAGCCTGGGGTCTGTCACCTTTCGAAACAGCTTAGTTTACATGTTGCATGGGGTACAGACCAGTGGGCGGCCCAACCGGTTCCAGCCGGCGTCGGCCGCCCCGCTCGCGGCGTCCTTATCGTTCCCGCAGCTCCGATAAGGCTCGCAACAACGAGCCAAACCACTTCCGTCATTCTCCCTGCTACCTCTCTCGCTCTCTCTCTCTCACACTCTCTCTCTCCTTCTCTTTCTCTCTTTCTCTTTCTGTCTCTGTCCCTCTCTGTCTCTCATTCTTGTAGCCGCCCGTGTCAAAAGCTCTCCCCTCTCCCAAGGCCGTCACTATTCCAGAGCTCACCCACCGAGCGAGCATGACGAACGCACGCTCGGCATGACTGATCCCACGTACACAGTCTTCGTCCGGCTACCCATTCCACGGGGTGACTTCACGGATCCCCTTCCGGTATGTCCATCCCGCCCGTTGCTGCATGCCCGATCCGGGCGCTCGTGGACCCGCGCGTCGCCGATGCTGATACCGTTTCCCGCCAACGTAGGTTAAATGGGATTCCGCCAAGGACGACGTGTTGTGGAACATTCTGTCCAACGCGGCCAAAACCGAGATTGACTGTAGGCTGAAGATGCGCTCCCCTTTCTTTTCATGTTGCCAACTGACTTGTGCTCAGGGAACGAATTGTTGGTCTCCCCTGACTGACCCTCGGACCACTGTATAAAGCTAACCCGGCCCCCCCAGAGCTGCGCATTTCGATGTCACTGTCGACTTCCTCCTACAGCAAGTAGCCTACCTAACCGAGCGACACACCGCCCAGCTGCGGGCTCAGGTTCGGAAAGCCACAGCCGCCGCAAAGGGCTCCTCCGGTCCCTCTCCCATCCCCGGCGCCGAGCCTCAGGGCCACCAGAGAACCGCATCCGCCCTCTCCATCCGTCGCGATTCCCCCCTCCCTCGAACCGAAACTAGCACGCCTGCGACCCCGATCACGAGTTCCTTGCGACCCAACATCTCCCGCCATGGCTCTGCCGGCACCGTAACACACAACCTGGGCGGCGGCGGCTCCTCGACTCGGCAGACCAAGCCCGCAACCTCGCGTGCGTCCAACGAGACCCAGCGACGTCGCTTGTCATCGCTGCCCATCCAGGCTACACCCCGCAGCCCCGAGCCGACATCGCCCGGTGCCGACGAACTGAGCTCCCCCACATCCTCTGACGAAGAGTCTAGCCCTGCGCAGTCACGCATCATCCGTCGGCCTCCTCGCTTTCAGCAACGTGACGCGCCCGTCGACCTCGACGATGAAGACGAAGACACCGAACCGGCCTTCCTGCAGCACAAGCCGCAGTCGTCCAATACGTCGGCGCAGGACATGGGCTCCACTCTCCGGGGCGATCCCCGAAACGCCCGATGGACACCCAAGGGCAAGGAGAAGATACACCATTCCGAGACGTCGGATTCGTCAACCAGCTCGCCCGCCATGGTGTCCCGCGGCCCTCTGTCGGGAGAGCGTCGTCCAACGGTCCCGCTCTCTCCGCGGCGTCCGGCCGAGTTGGCCGGCAAGAGCCCGAGCAGAAAGGGGTACTCGCGGGACGGAAGCGACGGGACGCCCAGCATGGGCAGCAGCTTCAGCGACTTAGACGGTAGGTTCCTTGGCCAAGTCCTAGTCCCCCCCCACCCCGCAACTCTTGCTAACGAGCGGCAGACGCCTCGGTCACTCAGTCGGCGCTCGAGGAGGCCCTCGCGAGTAAGATGCAAGATGGCGCCATCGGGAGCAGGTTCAGCATCAGTCAGGCGTTTAGAAGCCGCTACATGCCCAAGCCTGGTCAGCAGTAGGTAACCGAATTGTGGTTGACGACTTTGTATTATGGTTGGTTATAAAACGGTTGGGCCGCGTAGCATCTTTTGGCGTTTCAGGTAAGACTACAAACGGAAGCCAGACTGTTATTTTTATGCTTGTCATGTGTTTGGATATCGCTTCAGGCGTTGGCGTCCAATACATTTCTTCCACACTCGCAGCCAGCCAGGAACTGGCTATTCACGCTTCCCCTTCCCCGATATACCGGAGTGCACTGACAAGCCAGGTGGTTAATATGCAAGCACTAGATTGCGGGAGTTGCACCAGGATGGAATCTGACAGTATCTGTATTCAAACTGACCAATCCAAAACCCAGTCACGAACTATATACAGTAAATGCTCCATGACCAGATGCGCACATCCAAGACGCCTCGTTTTTGTATCCTGAACCAGGCGGCAGTAACACTACAATGACTATCGAAGAAGAAAAAAAAGGAGAGAGAGAGAGAGAGAAAAGAAAGGGACTGTACTTTCCCATCAACACGCCTCGCGCTTTATCGTCACCCCAACTGTCAACCCTTCCTTCATCTCGTGGCTCTCGGCGCTTTCAACGTCTACATCGTCAGCTTACATCGCATCACCTCGGACGAGGAGAAGCTTACCCTTGGCCTCTTCGATCCGCCCCCCCTCGTACGGGTCCCAAGTCCTCTTGCTTCTGGGCAGACGGGGTTTCGTCGGCGGCGGCGGCGGCGGCAGACTCGCTACCATCGCCTCCTTCCCTAACGACGGGTCGTCGCCCTTGGCGTTCCCCGCGCCCTGCAACTGGAGCTCGTCGTCGTCCACCCTCTCGCCGTTCTTCTCCCGGCGCTTCTTGGCCCTGTGGGCGCGGTAGAACAGGAGGGACCCGACGACGCCGACGAAGACGGCGAGGGTGCCGGCGATGGCCCCGATCTCGACGGGGGTGAGGGCCCGTGGCGGCGGCGCGGGCTGTTCGCCCGTGCGCGTGTCTCCTTCGAAGAAAGACATGGCGTCCAAGGCCGGCTGTTTGCGTGCGCGGCAACGGGGACGGAAACAGGTCCGTGTGTCAACGGAGGGATGGGGGAGGCTCAAAAGGGGGCTCCGCGAGGACGAGAGGCGTTTGGATGGCAGCTTGCCACTCAGTCAAGACGGGGACAACTCGGTAAGGAGGGCTTTTGTTTTCAGGCTGAGGGGGTGGCGGCGGCGGCGGCGTCGATGCGGTTGAGATGTTGGAACACACAGCGGCGGTTGGGCGAGGCGGGGAAACGACGAACCAAAGATTCGGGGAGAAATGGTGAGAGAAAGAAACGATTCCCGAGGGAACAAAGCGCACCTTTGTGGTCTGTTTTTTTTTCTTTCCCTTTCCGCAGAAGAATGGCAAATGAATAAAAGAATGACTGACACTGACTAACTCTTGAGACCATCGGTGAGAGAGGGGGGGGGGGGATTGTGTGTTTGGCCTATTGTCTCCGTGGACACGCGTGTTTCTCTCCCTCTCTCCCTCAACCCACCCCCCCTGTCACCTTTCTCGAGGCCAGTCCACGTCTCCTTTGCATATCTTGCTTCATACTGCTGACGGCATCGTCTCTGGTGGATCGGACGAGTCTTTCTTTCATGCGGCTAGCCGGTAGTGGCCGTCCCGGTTTGCGGTTTGTTCTTCCAACGGACGTACGATGCCATTATGCCCATTGGGTGATACGCACGCCGGGTACGGAGTACAGCAAAAACACTCCCCATCTTTCCCCTGGTGCCCTGCTCCCCTACCGGGAAACTATGACAGGCAGAAATGCCGACCGTGCTGGAATAAGAAATGTGTTGGTTTGCTCGCCTCCCAAGCGGTCAAGCGTGGATGACACTACCCAGACACTTCCCCCTCCTGTCAGGCCTCTCTGACAGGCTGACAGCCAACATGGCCCTGTCCATTGTTTCCTCGCCGGCCTCGGCGGTAGTCTGCTGTCTGCTGTCTGCTGATTCCTGGCCTTGGCGTCCGTTGCGGCCATTATTTCCCTCAACCTCTGTCGTCGTCGAAACCTCCAGAGTCGGAGCGGATTGTTTGCTTTTGCGCACAAGAATGGGTGTCTCCCCTTTCCGGCCCCCTTTCCCTATCTCTCTTGTCTCGCTCTCCTCCCTCGATAGCACTATGGGACAAGAATTCTTGTTGTACCAGGTCATCCGGCCACGAAACCCCGTGAATTAAGTCTTGGAAACCAAACTCGGTCTAACCGTCCGCCAGTCTCAGATGCAAGCACAGACGAGACCTCTCCCGTAATCATACGGGCAGACAGACCCCCCGGAGGGTGCTCCCGTCTTGCTTACCGAGAACTCGCAACCTCGAGTCGTGCCTGGTCGGTTTTGTCTTCTCCAGCCCGGCTCCCCCCCTCTCTCTGTGTGGGGGAGGGTATCTAGAGGGCCGCCGAGCTCGGCTCCGCGCATCTGAGGTGAAAAAAGGTCGAGAGACATTGTCACCTTGTTCCCGAAACGGCCCAGGCCAGTCCAGTCCAGCAACGACTGCCCAGGTTTCATCCCGCTCTCGTCATGCAACGAGGGCACAACCAGGCCGTCCCAGACCTCGCACGAAACCAGCTTCGTCCTCCCCCCCCCACTCATTCCACGTCCAAACGAAAGCTTTCACCAATCTCCCAATCTCCCAACCAACTCGTTGGATGGCATGAGGCCGGTCAAGAGATTCGAGGGAGGGACGTTTCTTGGCTCCGATCGAGAAATGAGATCGGCCACCAACGTTTCTTCTTTACCTTTATCCTCCCCCCCCCCTGTCAGGGGTGGCTGAGACACGGGCTTCGGGTGCTCGCGAAAGCCCTTGCATATCTGCCGTGGCGTCCGTTGGGCTTCCCCAAGCCTCCTCCTCGTCCTCATCCTCTCCCGTCCCGTGGGGAAGAGCGCACGGAATCCTCACCTGTCAAAAGACAACACACACACACACCTTTTTGTTTGGACTGGAGAGATTTCGTGCAACGGTCCCGACGCGTCCGTGTACCTTAACTCCTTCAATCGGTTAATGGGGGTGGTGGGCGCGCATGAGAGATCCGGCATGTCACCGGCACGAACGGGACCACTCACGTACACAGGAGCCGGGGCCCGTCTGGGGTTGGACCAAAAGAGTCCCGCGCGGGCATCGCACCAAATCCGCAGCTGCATATGCCGAGATGGGGGAGGACGCACCCATCCTACCCGCATGTTGCTACCGCGCGATGATGTTGGCCACACACCTTCTCCCTCCCTCCCTCCCTCCCCTCCCTCCCCTCCACCGTGTTTTTGTCGATAGTGTTGCAATAGAGCGCGGATGACGTGCAGGAGAATCAAACACGGACGGGCAAGGGTCGATGATTGGTCCTCTCGGTGTCGATTACGGATACGCTTCACGACCGTCCCGTCCTTTGGACTACACCAAGTCCGAAAAAAGCTGCATCAATTCATCCTGTGCAATCTCAAGTGATTCACCTGCTCCCCGCCCCACCCACCCCCTTGTCCAAACACCTAACAAGCCCTCATCCTCTCGATGGCCTCCTAAGCCGGCGTGAAACTCAGCATCACGCCGTTCGTCAGCTTCATCGTGATGCCCAGCGTCTGCAGCAACGGCCTGTCGTCCCTCGGCGAGATGTCCTTGAACGTCTGCAGGACCCTCACCACGAAGTAGCTCATCTGCGTCAGCGCGAACTGCTGCCCGATACAGATCCGGGGGCCGCCGGAGAACGGGATGTAGTCCCACCTGCAGTAGCCAAAAAAGAAAAAAAGAGTGATTAGCAAAGAAACGCACCACGCCACTTCGCATAGGAGGGAGGGGAGGGGTGGCTTGGTAAAAAAAAAAAAAGAGACGTACGTGGGCCGTCTGTCCTCCCAGCGCTCGGGACGGAACTCGTCGGCGTCCTCGCCGTACAGGTCTTTCCTCCGGTGCAGGTGGTAGACGGACCACCGCACGAGCTTGCCCTTCGGGACGAAGATGGGCGCCTTGCCGCCGGGCCCGCCGCCCATGGGGAGCGTGGTATCCCGCGCCGAGCAGCGGGCCATGGTCGTGACGGTCGGGTACAGCCGCAGAACTAATCGACTCGTCAACACAACTTCAGATCCCCTGGGCTGCTTCCGCCCTCCGGCCCACGTCCGTAGGGAGGGGGAGGGTCGCGCGGGGCACGTGTAAAAGAAAACTCACTCTCCTTGAGCACCAGGTTGAGGTACTTCATGTCCTTCATCTCCTCCCACGACGGCTTCCGGCCCCCCAGCTCGTCGACCTCGCGCCGCAGCTTCCGCATGACGTCCCCGCGCCGCGCCAGGATCCAGAACAGCGCCGACAGCGTCGAGGCCGTCGTGTCGCGCCCCGCGAGGATCATGGACAGTAGCTGCGAGCGGATGTACTCGGGCGTCAGCCCCGGCTGCCCGATGACCTCGTTGAGGAAGACGTACCCCCGCTCCGGGTCGTCCTTGTCCGCTTTCCCCTCGTTGGCCGCGACCTCGTCGCGCACGCTCTCGATGTATTGGTCGCAGAAGCGGTGGACGGTTGCGATCCCCTCGCTCCACTTCTTGTCGTTGTCCAGGAAGGCGAAGAGGCCGAGGCGCGTGCGGATCGCCGCGCGGTTCAGAATGTACTCAAAGGTCGAGGTGAAGTTCCTGGCCTCGGGGGACGGCTCCGTGAGCATGTTGGTCGAGTGCCCGAACCTGTCCCGGTCCTCGTAAGTAGAAAAAGACAAAAAAAATACCGGAGGCGGGGCTACCGTCGACTCTGCGAAAAAAAAAAACTTAAAAAACTTAAAAAACTTACATAAAGTCCGTGGCCGAGTCCATGGTCATCATGAACAGCAGCTCCTGTAGATCCACCGGCGAGCCGTCCTTCGGGATCCTCCCCATCAGGTTCCCGACGTGCCTGTCGAAGCACCTCAGGTCCGCGATCTGGTTCCGCACAAAGGTCGGCCTCATCAAGGCCCTCGCCTTGTGCCAGGCCTCCCCGTTGGCGGCGAAGATGGCGTCGGGCCCCAGTATGGGGAGCATCAGGTCCCTGCGCGGCCCCGTGATGGGGAAGTCGTCAAAGTTGGTGGCCAGCATCGCCTTGACGTTGGCCGGCTCGTCCGTCATGAGAACCCACGACGTCGGCATCTTGACCCACCACGTGTGGCCCAGCTCCGCGAACACGGCCTGCCACCACTCGAGCATGCTGTGGTCGCGCAGGCGCGCGCGCGAGGCCCGCACCCAGTCGCTGCCGAACACCGGGTCCGTGTGCGGGTACACGACCCCGTCGCCGCAGCCGAGGGCCCTCATCTTGGAGAGGTACCGCGCCTTGCTATACAGGACCAGTGCGGGCACGAGCGCGAGGGCGGCTAGGACGGGGAGGGCGTGGGCGTGGTAGGGAGTGAGATGGGAGTCGTGACTCCAGCCGAGATACGTCTCGGCGGCGGCCCAGAGAGCGTAACCCCCCAGGATGGCCGAGGAGGCGAGATAAAGGTATTCTCGCACCATATTGTGCTTTGTCGATTCGATGGAGGAGAGTCCCTTCTGGTTCTGTCGTTTTGAAGGTGAGCAAGGCGGCTGTTCTGTATGTATACTTGTCCGCCTCCCCCATGTGGTCGTCAAAAGTACCTATATGCCGGTCCCTTTCGTCTGAATGCGCCCCGTGCGGGCGTCCGCAGCAAGCATCCAAGAGGGGAATGTGCCGAGGCGACTCGTGTTTCTCGCGGGGTTGGCCTTCATATGACGCGCGACGCATGCGTGGTGTGACCCCTCTCTCCAGCCCGCGCCGCCTACATAATAGTATGTATACATTGCCTATCTAGCCTCCTTCCCCAGTTGCACGCGGAGACTTTTTTCTTTGACTACAACGCCATTGGCTTTAACGCTAGCTCACTTGGGTACACAATGATATTCTATAACACAGTAAGTTGGGTAAACGCAGTGTGATGGGTATCATGTAAAATATTACTCAACACAATCAAAAGGCTTATCGTTGTCCTCCAACCTTGACTGGCTAATAGGCTATTACGTGGATCATCCAAAGTTCCCCGGCTAAAACAGCTGGGGCGGCTTCGGTCCGGGCAGACCAGGCCCGAATGGATCCAATCGGCGAAGACTGCCACGTTAGAAAAGGGACTTTTGTGTTGCATTACCGCGCAAAAGCCAAAACTGACTCTCGGCGGGCCCGCACCCCGGACGTTTTCTGGTGGTTGACGGACATGAGAAAGACATAAAATCAACGGTGGTCCATCTGGTCCTTCACCTACTACGTATGCTGCATGGTAAAAGTAGATGCGAAAGAAAAGCTTATCCCGGCCACGTAGGTACTCGTTCTCGTCGTTGTCCGGTCCGTCCGTGCGGGGAGGTGATCCCATCGGTTTCAACCCGGTAGCTGGCATTCAGTCCCCGCCGCCGGCTACGACATCGGCGCCGGTTTGCCCGAGGGGGGGGCGGCCGGAGGCATATCTCCGGGTCAGAACCGTTCAGCAATCATACTGAAACAGCACTCAGTTGCCAAACATTTTCAGGGCCTGTCTTCCCACCTTGATTCAACTCCTCACATCAAGGGCCGAAGAAAAATGTGTGTCTGCGCATAGTAGCCGCCAGGCCTTTTCATTACAATTAGCATCATCTATCTATATACAAGTTGTCATAACGTCGTCGTCGTAAGTTTTTGTTTGTTTCCGTCTGTCTATACTCGAGAACTCGAGAGCTGGTCTCGCCCAGGTAGCTAGCTGACAGAGACTGTTCAGCCGCGTCTTTGGATGAATGCAAGATGATGCCGACCCAACGCATATGTAAACATCCAAGTATGTTCCAGAAAAAATGTCCACGCCCATCCGATAAACGCGGTTGGTGGCGGATGCAAAGCATCCGTGTTGGATGCTCGCCGAGGTTCTTGCTCCTCTGCTGGTTACTCGATCCGAGCAGACCGCTGCGACGCTACGCTGTTCCGCAGCGCATGTTGCCCGTTTGTCCTGCTAACCCTCTTCTCTCGGACCATGGGGATCCCCGCTGGACCGCCCGAGATCACCGATGTGCCGCTCATTTCAGACACCATGCTCGCTCGCGGCGGTAAATCTCGGTGGCCCCTTACGTTATGCCCCTTCAGCGGCAAGGGGGTCATTATACCGTTTTCGCGCGAGCTCGCTCCGTCGCTGGAAGCATCTTGGTCGATCCCCTTGCCTTTCTCGTTCATCTCGTCCGTCTTGTGCCGCTTGGCCAGAGCCGCAAGGCCTCCGCCCCCGAGAAGCGCCGATCTGAAGTCGTAAAACCGCTGCTGGAGGGGTTTCTTTGACGTTTCGTCCATCATCATCCAAGCTATCAAGACGATAAGCAGCCCGAGAACCAGCATCGTCAGGATTGCTGCCCCAGCCTTGTCGCCCGGACTCAGAGGCGGATAATTCGAGACCGCCGGGATCGTCCGTCCAATGTCGCTGCCTCCGCCTCCGGGATCGCCTTGGGAAGTACCGCCGGCGTCGGCGGTGACGTGGTCCCGTGATCCACCAACGATGTTGCCGAGGGTGATTTCGAGGGCCGCCATCTGCTGCCCGACACCTTGCGTTCCGTCCCAAGTCCCGTTCTCGGTCCATTTCAGCCCGCACAAGCGTCCGTTCGGGCCGCCCTTGCATTGTGCCGCAGCCGCAACAGACGACGGGCGAATCTTGGCCATGATGCGGTCCGTCAAGTGCGGGGCCCATTTGGTGGTTATGGCCAGCCAACGACTGAGATATGCTTTGAAGGACTGCTGGTCAAGGTTGCAGAGATTGACCGTCTCACACGCAACTTCCTGCATGAGGTTCTTCTCCTCCCCCACAAAGAAGACATCGGCCCCCTTCACAAGCCCATCCAGCCGATTCTTCCACACTTCGCTCTTGGTGAGGTTGTACATGGCCGCCGCGCCGAGCATCATGCCGCCGGCATTGTAGGTCCACTGATAGGGCACGATGTTTGTGCAGTTGTACTGAATGTGACCGCCGTCGTAGACGTAGTAGTCGTCCGTGATAAATTTGACACCTACCATCCAATCCCACGTCTTTTCGGCCCAGTCCGAGTAGGACGTGTTGCCGGTATAGAGGGCCAGACGCCCGGCGAGGGCAAAGAAGCAAGCTTGCGAGATGGTGTTCTTGTAGTCGTACCCAATGTTCCAGTTGAAGATCTGCCATCTAAGCCCTCCCGCACAATGCTCGGGATCCCATCGTGCGGCTTGAGTGTTGAAGACTGCCTGTGCCAACGCGAGCCACTGCGGCTTATCCTTGGGGGGATCGGGGAACTTGAGCTCGGCGGCGGACATGACAGCGAGTCCCCAAAAGCCCTGGTCGTCGTTGCCTTCAGTCAAGGTCTGGTTTTCGGGCATGTAATCGTTATATCTGCCGACTTGGTGGAGAAGTCCTTGGGTGACGACGTCATTCCAGGTGGCATCGCCAGTGTAGTACCAGTAATCTATCATAGTGCCCATGAGGGCGCCGGCCTCCCACCCTGAGATGGTGTTAGTCTGCAACCAAGAAGCCAACGGCCGTGAGAATTGCACCTACAGTAGTGCGGCGGGGGAAGCAGGCCAGGCGTATTGCCCGGCTTGTCTCCGTCATAGAAAGACATGAGATCTTCAGTCATTGATCTCGCGATGGTCTTGACACTGTCTGCGCACAATACCTGTAAGTAATAACATCGTCGAGGAAGGGCAATATGACTTACTAGGGTCACTGGTGACCAGATTGTATGCGTTGGTGGACTGGACAGTCACCAGCAGCATTGCCGACAAGAGCCGGCTTACAGACCATGATGGCCGACCCCGCAGTGCTGTCATGATGTGAAAAGCTGGCGGGAGAGGGGGGGTGCTTGGCTTCTTCGACAGAAGGACACCATGAAAGACTTGAGATTTGACTGATTCAGAATCCGGGGAGGGGGGACAGGCCTCGGTTAAGTTGGGGAGAAAAAGAGCGTGGGTGCCGCCGGGTAAGAGGAATAAGCAACCATTCAACAGGTGCAACAATTGAAGAATTTCCTGGCGTAAACCGGACAGGGCGTGCACATGGAATCGGGCCACGTTCGTGGGGTACTGATGTAGTACTGCGCCGGTTCGAAGAATAGGTTCTCCTTCTCGTACAGCGTGGTTGGACTAAGCAGCACACAAACGCCAACAGCTCGCAGCTGGGGGAAGTACGTGTACTAGTATAGGCAGTATGTATGTATGTATGTATGTAGACATGTGGCATGCATATGCGTACCTGTACGTGCATGCAGGTCAGGCGCCCCCTAGAACACAAGTGGTGGGCACTTTGGGTGTGTTTCGAGTCGAGTCCAGGTTCGAAGGAACAAAGAGGAGTTGAGTGGAAGGAATGACGACAATGACGGAGTTGCGCTCGCTTGCGTGTTGCTGCTTTCGCCTCTGTGCTTCGTGCGTCCACCCAAGAAATCTGAGCAAAAGGTGGAGAGAGCGGGTGCAAAGGAGCTGCTTATGGCCGTGGAGTAAATACGAGTTTTGGTCAGGAGGGATCGGGGGAACTCCAGAAAGAGACGGACGGAACCGTCTCATTCCAGGGATCGCGGGAAGGCGACAAGCGGCGGACGCCCACTAATAACTTTGAAAGCAAATACGGAGACGAGTCCTCCAACCGAAGAGATTGCCCTCTTTTCTGTCCTGGCGACTGATCAAGTGGGACGAGACCAAGTTTAAGACAGGAAACAGAGACGTGAACATGACGGGTCTGGTAAGACCTTGGGGGGGGGGCAAATCAATCATTATTCGCGAAATCAGCTGAACAATGTTCAACGTGATAATGTCTTACCTCCTGTGTGCTTGTTGTTGTTGTCGTGTTGTGGTGATCCCATCTTCCCCGTTCCGCCGTGCCCCCGGCAGCCAGTCAACAGCACCTGTGCGATGTGCCCGGGGCCTTGGCCTTCTTCCTTGCTTCTGCTTCTAGCGCGAGCATGGGCAGCTACGCATCTTCACCAAGCTTGTGTCCCTTGTGCACTTATTCGTATGTGCATACGCAGCATACCTCATCCCATCTGCAGTCCGGCTGTGGCCCGAACCCCCTGCCGTCCCATGAGCTTGGTGCTGCCGCTGCACTTTGCTTGCTGACCTGTCGCTAGCATCCCCCCAGCATGTCCGGAGTTACAGCGCTAGGTGGGCTGGTGACGTTTTCGGGTTCCGCTAAGAGTTGCTGGGGGGTTGGGGGTTGGTGGTTGGTTGGCGGCACTCTTTGAACCTCTTAACATGGTCCCATCTCAACGAAAGGGAAAGTTTGTTGCCAACTCTCGTATATGTCAGGTCTGGGGTTGGCCCCCCCCTCCCTTTTTTTTTTTATTTTTTATTCGGGGTGTACGGGGGGCTATGGGCTTGTCCTTCTACCACTAAAACCGTAGGTACGATGTCGTCCTGTCTAAGATGGTTTTTTTTTTTCAGCTATGGTCATAGCAATTAGGTACAACGACACTTGTTGAACTAATTGACTCTGATGTCTGTGGTACTGGTGGACCATTGAGGGCTCTTGGCGTTGCGATCTCGTCGCGCTCGGCTGCGCGCGGCCTTCAGGGTTGGTGGGATAGCGCGCCGGCATTCGGGGAGAAGAACTTAATAAACCGGGGTTTGTTGACGTCGGTCATCATCTCAGAGCTGAGCTTCGGGGTGGCTGGCATCCGACAAACAGGGCCAGTGTGCCGTGGATGCCGGGCACCTGGGCTTGGCTGAGAGGTCCAGTAAGCCCTCGAACAACAACCCAGAAGCCCTGCTGCCGGAACTTGGAAGCCAACCATTGTACAGGATCGAGATGTGGTAGCGAGCGGGGAAATCGTCATGGGCAGTTAGTTACCTACCTAGACGTGCACACTACCGAGAGTCTCCTCCAACTTTGGACAATCTTCGTGTGAGGCGCATGCCACGGACTTGGTAGACATGGAAACATAAACACAATCGTTGACCGCTCCCCGCTGAATCGTCGTTGTCATTATTGTTCTCGTTGTTGTTTATTTCCAGGGCGATCCCGAGCTTGCAAAGCTCGGCGCTTGTGTGAGTGGCGGGTGCTCAACATCTGCGAACGACTTGACCCAGCAGCGCATCAGCAATTGGTCGTTCCACTTCTTCAGTGCATCCAGCGCCCGAACGACATGATTGGAGGCCCGGGACATGAGATGAGCAGACGCAGGAAGCGCTTGTGACGGTAGCCATCAGTAAGTAAGACGGCGCATAGGTATGTGAACGCAGTAGAACCCGCATTCTTGGCTCAACTCATTTCCGGCGAGAATGCATCTCGCGTTGATCCAGGCAACAGAGAAGTAGCATGCCAGCGGAGCCCGTATCCCGCAGTAAGCTGAATCATCGTCCATACCGTTGGCATTGAGGCTTATGATTCTGCAATCCTGTGTCATCAAAAGCGTAATTAACACTCGTGCGAATCCATTCCAGGAACCGACTAAAGTCAGTCGACAACAGGCCACATGGGCGTCGCGACCTAGCTAATGGATGGATGTTTCGACCTCTCGTAGCCAGCATGCGGACGAAACTGCACAATCCATTGCTGACCAACGTTTGAACGACAAGCTGATGAAACGGCATTGCAACAATTCGGGGGAGGCACCTGGGGCAGCGCAGCCGCAGCGGCAGCCAGGATCAGCTAGCTGTACAAAGCGCTTCGCGAGGGGACATTGCCATTGCCTTCATCGCGGTGGCAGTCGATGTCCTCTGCCGTGGGGTAATGGTTCTCTCCACGCGTGTCAACGACGATGCATCAAGCGGTATATATGTGGTTGAGAGGTATCCTTGTTCGACGACGACGACAACGACGACAACAAAGCGGTCATTCTTGATGTGGTTGACAAGTCTTAGGCGTCTCGAGGCGGATTGCTTCAAGCAAAGCGCCGGTCCCTCGAGTTCCTTTGCATTATATTGCCGGTATATGGACATACTCTCGAAAAGTCGCAGCTTCGAATCCAGTCTGCCAGGCAGTTTGGGAGGGGAAACAGATGCCGACAATTGGTCGATTGGTCGATATGAGGAGGGTAGGTCAGGGCAGGAAGGATGGATTAAGGGAGGATTGTCAAGCCACATGGCTGCGCCGCCGACGCTGTGGAGATGACCTCCTAACGCCACAGGATCCGGTTAAACGCCGGGATTCAGCCATCGGTCAAACTCAAGTCCGGGCCGAGGGGATATGCAACACATGCATCACGTGGTGAGCCTTCACGTGCCGTATCTTGGACAATGCAATGGAACACGAGCCGAACAGGTTGGACGGGATGAAAGAACATCTGGCCCAATCCGGCTGCGTCGGGGGTCCGTCCAGGCAGTGACGACGCACGCTGGCACCGCCTCAACAATTACATCAGAAGCCACAAGTTCATGATGTTCGTGGTAGCACTTCCAGCTTCCAGCGTTGCTGCAGCAAACCGATCGATTGCCCAGCCTCTCTCTCGCGCGGCCAGGAAAGACTCGGATTATTGGTAAAACTACAGAGTATACAAATACCTAGGGAGGTAGGGTCTCCATGGAAGTGGCCCCCTTGGTCAAGACTGACTTGGGTGGGCAGCGATCGAGACCAGGGAAACGGGGGGAAATGACAGTGCTGCCTCGGAGACGAGCCCAGATTGTTCTTGTCCAGGGAAGAACCTTTCGTCTCCTTTGTCATGTTTACGAGCACCCGCATAAACTATCAGGCAAGGGAACAACAGAGTTTGGAGATACATACAGGCTAGGCGTGTATCCGGAAAGAAAGAGAGAGGGAGAGAGCAACCACTCTGTCTCCATGACTTTCTCGCTTTCCACTTTTTTTTTTTCTTTTTTTTTTTCTTTTTTTCCCAGGTACCCCAGGCACCAGACGACGGGTACGTACCCTTGCTGGCCTTCTTCCTGTCTCTGACTTGATCGAAACACCTGTCTTGATTGGCCCTCACCCTTCTGTCCTCTCCTCTGGCGCCCCACCCTTTGCGTTGCCTGCCCATCCGTCCATCCATCCCTAGCGGTGGCCGTGCTGAGGTTGTGCTGTGCTGCGCTGCACCCTTTGAGGTCTGGTGCTGGTTTGTTCCAGTGGCTGGGTCGTTCCCAGCTCTAGGTAGCTGTACTAAGATTGGTGGTCGCCAGGGCCCAACATCCCCCAAAGTGGCCCTGGTTGTCTGTCTCTTTCTCTCTCTGTCCCTCTCCCCGTCCCCCAGTAACGGCCCCCCCCCCCCAATCCTCAGACGGACACCTTGTTTCGGCCGGGCGCTCGCCTCTGCTCCTAACGTCTCATCACCTGAACCGGAACTTAACCACCTCATCAACCCTCCTACGCCCGCCAACCACCTTTTCTCCTCTTCCCAACCACACCTCACTTTCCCATCCATTTATCAACAACCGCGCCCGATCTCTATCGAACAAACTCCATCACGTCGCCCAAATCAATCCTGCATATCGGCAGTCCGAAAACAACACCTGAATCCTACCAGCTGCAGCCTCAAAGCTCCGCCAGCGATCCCCAACTCTACACCTACCTCTACCTTCCGTCACCACAGCGACAATGCCCGAGGACGCCCCCTACGACCCTTACATCCCCAGCGGCGGCCAGCCCGCGACGCAACAGCAAGGAGGAGCTGGCGGCAATGCGAGGACCCAGGCTCTGCAAGCTGTAAGTTGCGCTGCCTTTTTTGTCATTGCGAGAATGTCTTTTTTTCATGCCTTTGCCTTCTTTCGATGGAGTTGGTCGGCCCCGGAATGCACACGCCTGATGACGACCGACCGATCTATCCGCCCGACCCAACATGTCGCCGACTACGCCTGATTGGGCTACCGCATCAATTCTTCAGCATGCCAGGTCGAACATGATGAAAGATACCCACGGCTTCAAGATATCGACCCGTCAATCACGAGCCTTGTTTCGTCCTGTGTCGCCTTTTGTTGTGTTGTGCGGTGCTGCGTCGTGGCAACGCCGGTCGCACCATCATCATCAGCCTTGCTGGGAGACCACCCAATTAGCATCAACAAAAACACGAGTGACGCATTAGCAACTTCGTCATTTCGTAGAATCCACGGCGTCGCTAGTCGACGAGCGCCATCAACAAGGCCATGCGCTTTTTTTTTCTTCTATTCTTATTCCTCCCTCTCAATAGCCGCTGGCGTCGCAACCAGGGGCAAATTTGTTTCGCCTATACGTAGCGGGAAGCTTGTCACTAGAGTCATGTGCTGACGTTCTATTTATAGCAAATCGATGACACTGTCGGTGTGATGCGCGAGAACATCAACAAGGTCTCCCAAAGAGGCGAGCGTCTGGATGCGCTGCAAGACAAGACGGACAACCTGGCTGTCTCGGCCCAGGGTTTCCGTCGGGGCGCCAACCGCGTTCGCAAGCAGATGTGGTGGAAGGATGTCAAGATGCGCATGTGCCTGATTGCCGGCATCATCATCCTCATCCTCATCATCGTCATTCCAGCTGGTATTTACCTCCCTCCCCTCGAGCGCTTTTCCTTTGGATCGCTTTCTTTTTCTGGTCATTGTGTGTCTCTAACCAATTTTGTGGTGTCAATATAGTCGTTGCAACGCGCTAGCTTGGCCGGCCAGTTGTTGCTACCCGCAAATAGTAACTAGATACCACACTTGTTTGCATCGCGCTGGCCCTTTGGGTTCATGGTTCGCCGTCATGATATGGAAATATGGAATGAATTGTCAGATATCTCGCAGGCTTCGAGCAACCGTGAGAGAGAGGGGATGAGGCGGGCGCCCTCTTACTCAGGGACCACCTCTACGGGTTAATGACTTGGGAAACGCGGAGGTTGTTCGAAACGGACTTGGATCTACTTCGATGGTCTGTCTGCATGCAGAGGGCTGCTGGCCACCTCGGGGACTTGCTCCGACGCAGTTGGGCCGCTCAGCTCGGCTGCGGATTAACCGCATGTATGTATGAGGGATGGCAGGCGTTTGCGTACTTTGAATTCTACTGGCCCTGATTCCACGCCTGGACTGGTCTTTTTTTTTTCTCCCGCATTTTCAACCGAGTGAAGAGTTGCGCTGGATATTGAAACCGTTTCTCACGGCCACGTTGACGGGCTCAGTCAGGGTCAATAGTGACGTGGCATTGTGCGTATGTATGCATGCCTTCATTCGTCGTAGGTCTCGACATGAGAAAAAGGCAGCTAATGGGGGGGGCTATGAAACAGACAGGCGAAGGGCGAAGTCTAGCTTCAAGGGTCCAGATAGGTAATTGGATGGGGTTCTGCAACCGACGCTTACAGATTGACGGCGGATGTGTCGCAGGGTCGCTGCGACAGGCAGTCAAGCCCCCTTGGTTAGAACTGGGGATCCACGATCTCGGGCAGTATGTACTACATGTGGAGGGAACGTTGGCTAAAGGTAGGCCCAGCCCAGGCCCAGCAGCTGGCGGAGGGAGAAGGGGGGGGGGGGGGTTGCATGGTAACTTGGTGGTTCATCTCAAGCTCGGCCGTCTCCTGCACCGGGCCGGGATCGCGTCGACGATGGGCCGGCGTGAGAGAGCGACAGATCCGAGGAGGGGTTTAAAGTTGCATTGTCCGCACGTCATGTTTCCACGCGGCTGGGACTCCATAGATGGATAGTGAGGGGAGTTAGCTGTCAACCAACCTTTGGCCTCTACGCCATCCCGTGGAGGCTGAGCCGTGATCAGCCAACGGTGCTTGACGGGAGGGGCTCACCTCGGTGCCTTTGATGAATCAATCAATTAGTCACTCCAAAACGAAGCCGATGCCATCCATGCATCCAACCGGCGTCTGATACGGTAATCTCGTCCTGGCCTTTGGCTCGCATCGGCGCTGCTTGCAGTTTTCGCTCTCCCCTCCCCATTGCTCCACCGCCACCAGACTGAATACCTGCATGAAACGGATTCCGAGGGCAAGCGGCGAACAGGAAATGCCCTCTTTACCCCACCTCTTTTTCCTAGCGTGTGTGCGTACAGTACTTGTGAAAGACGGGGACCAAAAACTTGCGGATGGATCCTGGAGGGCTCTTCTGGTGATCTTGAACGTGCCGGGGCATTCCTTATCAGATCCGACCAATAGCCTGGAGTCCACTTACTTCCCAATGGAGAAAGTGTGAGAGTGTGAGAGAAATGCGGGTTTGCGCTGCGCTCTGCCTTGTGCACCGTTGCCAGCTGGTGGGTAGAGTCAGTAAGGACCGTTGACGGAGGAGAGACCGGATGCCTCTCGTCAGCATCTGTCACTGTGTTTTCCTCCTCTTTTCCTGCGTGTCTTACACCCCGCATAGTAGAAGCCAGAACATGCAAGTCAGTGTTTAATACTGAATAGAGAGCAGAGTTGTTAAAGGCATAGTTGGATGGGGGGGGGATATGAAGAATAAGTACGGACGATCCTCCTGAGGAGCAAAGGTGCCCCGGTACCTATAAAAAGTCGGGTTCTTACTGGTAGACACTCGCTCGGCACAGCCAGCCCTGCCAGCTGGCACAGAGTTGCGGGAAAAGCGGCGAGCGAAGCAACGCAATGGCAGAGAGAGAGAGAGAGAGCGGGGGGGGGGAAGACAGAGCGGTTTCGGTCGAATTTTCACACGTTGGCTCAGGCCCCCCCCTGCCCCTCCTCCACAGTCCACACTACCTCCACTGCATCATACCGGTTGTCCCATGCCCACCACGCCCACGCCCGACACCTTCGCAGGCCTCAAAAAGTAAAAAGCCTCGCCGTGCCCTCCCGCTGCTTGCATTCCCATCTTCTGGTGCTCCCTTTCTCCTTTCCTCTCCTCTCCTCTCCTCTCTCCTCCCTTCCCGTCTCGAGCCTTCTGTGCGAACAATTGGTCCAAGTCCTCCGTCTGTCCCCTTCGCCATCCTCGTTCCCTATCCGTACGTTCGGCATCCTCCGTCTTCGGTCAGTTCTGAGTCAATTGCTCCCTCCGTTGGTCGGCACCCAATTGGACCTTGTTGGTGTTTGAAAAGAGTCGGAGAGAGGAATCAGAGTGACAAGCTATACCTGTCCAGCCGTTTCCCCTATACGCCTACTCCCGAGGATTTCAAACTAGAGCTCGAAAGAGGTGTGTACTCAACCATTACCTCCCGCATCCTGCCAGTGTTGCGTATCCGCGCAACCGCGCGGAAGCCCCTCTCGCGATTGACTCGGGCGCAACCTCTCCATCATTCGTTCTTGTCAATTTTCTTCCCTCTCTTGGAAATCGCCGTGGTCTGGAACGACCGCGGCCCAAGTACGCGGCCAAAAGAGAAACCACCGAGCCAGAAAATAGTCCTCGAGGCATCCCATCCACTGACCCATTATTGCTGCTAGTCACCATGTTCTCCGCTGCCGTTATCCGGGCCGGCGCCCGCCGAGCCATTCCCCGTGTCGTCCGCCAACAGAAGGTCGCCGCCGTCCGCAACCCCTTCCAGCGCCTCAATGCCATCCGAGCACTCTCAAGCACGACCTCCCAGTCCGAGCAGGCCAACCGCGACCGTACCCGAGCCATCATCATCCGCACCCTGAGCCAAATCGGCAGCCGCCGCGAGGGCCAGCAATACCTGTCATACTTCACCTCCGTCTCCTCCCAAAAGTTCGCCGTCATCAAGGTCGGCGGTGCCATTCTCACCGACTACCTCGACGACCTCTGCGAGAACATTGCCTTCCTCTACGAGGTCGGTCTGTACCCCGTCATTGTCCATGGCGCCGGCCCGCAGTTGAACCGCCTCCTGGAGCAGGCCGGAGTCGAGCCCCAGTTCGAGGAGGGCATTCGCGTCACTGACGGCAAGACCCTGACCGTCGCTCGCAAGCTGTTCCTCCAGGAGAACATGAAGCTCGTCGAGAAGCTCGAGAGCCTTGGCGTCCGCACTCGCCCTCTCACCACCGTCCTGACCGCCGACTACCTCGACAAGGAGAAGTGGAACTTGGTCGGCAAGGTCACTAGCGTCGACAAGGCCCCCGTCGAACTGGCCATCTCCCAGGGCTATGTCCCCATCCTGACCTCCATGGCCGAGACCACCGAGGGCCAGATCCTCAACGTCAACGCCGATGTCGCCGCCGCCGAGCTCGCCCGTGCCCTCGAGCCCCTGAAGATCGTCTACCTCTCCGAGAAGGGCGGTCTCTTCAACGGCGAGACTGGCGACAAGATCTCCCACATCAACCTCGACGAGGAGTACGACCACCTCATGTCGCAGTCATGGTGCCGCTACGGCACCCGCCTTAAGATCAAGGAGATCAAGGAGCTCCTTGAGACCCTGCCGCGCACCTCCAGCGTCGCCATCATCCACCCCAGTGACCTGCAGAAGGAGCTGTTCACCGACTCTGGCGCCGGTACCCTGATCCGCCGCGGAGACAAGATTGCCTTCGCCGACAGCATCTCCTCCTTCCCCGACCTTGCCAAGCTCAAGCAGACGCTCATCCGCGACCGCGAGGGCATGGACGCCGAGGCCACCGTCGACCGTTACATTGAGTTCCTGAAGGGCACCCCCTTCAAGGCCTACTACGACGAGCCCCTCAACTGCCTCGCCATCGTCTTGCCCCCCAACGAGGAGCGATCCCACCCGACCCTGGCCACCCTGACCGTCACCAAGGAGGGATGGCTGAGCAACGTCACCGAGAACGTCTTCCACGCCATCAAGAAGGACTACCCCAAGCTCGTCTGGACCGTCAGCGAGGAGGACGAGAACCTCACCTGGTTCTTTGACAAGGCCGACGGCAGCTTCTCTAGCAAGGGCAACCAGCTCTTCTGGTACGGCATCGACAACCTCCAGGAGCTCGGCGTCTTGACCGACGAGTTCAACGCCCACGGCCGCGCCATGCTTGGCGACTCCAATCTCGAGGCCCGCCTGCGCCGCGCCGCCCAGACTTCGAACCGCAACCTCAACCAGGCCACCGCGCCCGCCCAGGCCCGCGGCTTCTCGACGATGGCTCGCCGCCCGGCGTGGGCTCCCGCCGCCGCCAGCCTTTCCGGCAAGCGCACTTTCGCCACGTACACCACCACCAACCCCAACCCTCCTCTGGGCAAGAAGAACGCCTCCAACGACGCTCCCTCCCGCGTCGCCCTGATTGGCGCCCGTGGCTACACCGGCCAGGCTCTCATCGAGATGCTCAACGCCCACCCCAACATGGATCTCCGCCACGTCTCGTCTCGCGAGCTCGCCGGCCAGAAGCTTGAGGGCTACACCAAGCGCGAGGTCGTCTACGAGAACCTGAGCCCCGACCAGGTCACCGAGCTCGAGAAGAAGGGCGCCATCGACTGCTGGGTCATGGCTCTCCCCAACGGTGTTTGCAAGCCTTACATCGAGGCCATCAACGACGCCCGCAAGGCCGGCGCCGACCACCGTAGCGTCATTGTCGACCTGTCCGCCGACTACCGCTTCGACAACACCTGGACCTACGGTCTTCCTGAGTTGACCGGCCGCTCCGAGATTTACAAGGCCGATAAGATCTCCAACCCTGGCTGCTACGCAACTGCCGCGCAGCTCGGCCTTGCCCCCCTGGTTGAGCACCTTGGCGGTTCTCCCTCCGTCTTCGGCATTTCCGGCTACTCGGGCGCCGGCACCAAGCCCTCGCCCAAGAACGACGTCAACCTGCTCAAGGACAACCTGATGCCCTACAGCTTGACGGACCACATCCACGAGCGCGAGATCAGCACCAAGCTCGGCGCCGACGTCGCCTTCTCCCCACACGTCGCCTCCTGGTTCCGCGGCATCCAGGCCACCATCCACATCCCCCTCAACAAGACCATGACCTCGCGTGACATCCGCCAGATCTACCAGGACCGCTACGCCGGCGAGAAGCTCGTCAAGGTTGTTGGCGAGCCCCCGCTGGTCAAGAACATCATGAACAAGCACGGTGTCGAGATTGGCGGCTTCGCAGTTCACAGCAGCGGCAAGCGCGTCGTCGTCTGCTCAACCATTGACAACCTGCTCAAGGGTGCGGCGACTCAGTGCCTTCGTAAGTTGCCCCAATCTTTGGCCCAGACTCCGCATCGGTTTCCTTGTAACCCAACCCCCCCTAACCGATCTGATTTGGATTTCACTTTTGCTCTCTCTTCAAGCGTCCTGGCTAACGATCGCACAGAGAACATGAACCTCGCCCTCGGCTACGCCGAATACGAGGGTATCCCAACCATGTAAAGGAGCGGCGACCATTACGTTTGAAAAGAATCTAGATTCACAAAGGCTCGGCGCGGACACTCAGACTTATGGAGTAAAACCGGTTCAAAAAGCATTTTCTCCCGTTTTCCATTTTCCCCATTTCTTTTTATTTTATTTCTATCTTGCGTCACTGGTAGTTCTGTGCGTGTCTCACTGCTGTCGTCTGCTACTTCTTGCGTGTTCACGAATTGGTTGTTTTCGTGTTTCTCCCATCCAAGTCATGGTCCCGAGGATTGGGTCGTCGTCGGGTCGTCACGGACGGGACGTGTGACGAACGACGTAGGTGTGTGTGCGTGTGTGTGTGTGTGTGTGTGTGTGTGTGTGTGTGTGTGTATGCTTGTATATACTGGGGACGAGGTGAAAAGTAATCACACACAGATTTTTCAAAGCACAATGCTCGCCCTATCTTCGTCTTTGCCATGTCTTGACTTTTCAGGGCTTGCAGCATGTATCGAATGCTTCGCTTGTCCGCATATCGCCATCAAGTTTCGGTGATGGCATTGGCATGGAAGTCGCGGCTCTCCTCATGCGGATGTCCTAACAAGGATATATACATGAGAAAAGCAGACGTCTTGAGAGGTTAGTAGTCACGATACCTTCGCCCGTAACTAGCGATCAACATCAGCTTTGTCACCTGCTTCATGACGTGGTGTTTTATTCTTTACTCGCATTGCTCACCTATATGTAGGAGCACTCTTTTTATATATTCACTTTTATTGGATTGAGCATTTTCCACCTCAGTTCTCATATGCACTGCTGTGCGTTGGGATTTATGAGAATAGTTTATATATCATATGTAACCCTTTTGAGACTCCTAGAAGCAGTCCAGCACAGTTTATCTGGTATATAAATATCAGAATACGTATGAACTAATATGCGACACCTCCGGCCCGTATAATCTTTCAATGCAGTGTAAAATACCTAATGACGTAACAGTGTGGTGAGTAGACGCCCGTACGTTAGCAACCAGCATCGGCCACAAATGGCAATAATAGTACTGCTGAATTCATCATCAAAGCCGTAATGGCTTTAGTAGTAGCCGCAGGATATCTTTATTGAACTCTACCACTTAAGGTTATCAGAAGCGTCGACCCCTTGACTCACAGACGCGACAGGCGTACCGGAAACAGCTTCACTCCCCAGCATCAGGAAGATCTGATGGTATAAACAAGTTGTAGGTGCGAGTGCTGGGTAGACGAAACAGTGGGCGCTCGCTCCGCAGGTCGTCTCCAACCGAAACGGTGTGTGGCATAGTCAAGATAACAGAAGCAAAGGACAAAAAGAAAGAAAAGTCGTATCACACTAGGTATTTGCTGGTTGTTACAAACCTGGCTGCTGATCCAGCCCTCACACACACACACACACACTCCGTTCATGTTAAGAATAACCAAAAGTGCTCTTTTTGGCAACTAGAAACGGTAGCCTCTAAACAGGGTCTACTTTAGAAAGAAAACATTATCCTAACCGCCTCCTATTTAGAATTCCAAGAAAGTTCCGAGTGGGAAAAGCGCTGAATCAATCTTGTAAACGCCTGAACGCTATGATGGCGCGTGTATCATATCTTGCTGATACATCGATCGGCCTGTTGACTTACACAAAGGAGATTTGGTTGTTCATGGGCCAAATCAGAAGGCCTGCCCTACGTATTGCTCCTCCCAAGTCCTCATCACGGCAGCCCAATATTCCTGCTCGTGTTCTCGAACATGATTGCAATGGCCGCTCTTCTTGTAGCGGACCAGGGAGCTCTCGAGCCCCAGCAGCTTGGCGCTCTCGTGCGCGTGTTCCACAATGTCTTCGTACGCGATGAGGTCGTCGGCCTCGGAGAAGACGTACGTCCGCGGCGCGCTCGTGACGTCCCACAGCTCCTGGTCGTTGAGGGCCTTCCGCGTCTGTGATATGACGTTGTTCTCGCACCCCTTGATCACGTGGAAGGTCCCGTACACCATGCCCAGGACCACGACGCCGACGGGGACGCCGACGGCGCGGACGGCCTTGTTGGCCGGCAGCGAGCGCTTGAAGGCGGCGACGTTGGACGAGAAGCGCGGCTTGCCCGGCGTGCTGTCGAAGATGAATCCGCCCACGGGCAGCCGGCGTCCCGTGACGTCCAGGTACGCCCGGGCGACGCAGACGGCCTTGTTGGACCCCCCCTCGGAGAAGGCGTGGAGGAGAATCGCGGGCCGCCTCAGCTGCGCGACGATGTGGCGGCGGAGGAAGGCGACGGCCGGGCCCAGCGCGGCGACCTTCTCCTCGGTCGAGCGGAAGACGAGGTCGTTGATCACCGTCGTAACGACCATGACGGTCGCGTGCGGGTAGATCTCGTTGTAACGCTTCGTGTACTTGGCGACGTGCCTCGGGTCCGCGCCCGTCCAGGAGGTGACGAGGACAAGGGCGGGGCTCGTCGCGCTGATTATGCTGCGCGGCGGGGTGTAGCCGGAGGAGTCGAGCCCGGAAGAGGTCGAAGACGCGGACGATGACGACGACGAAGAGCGGGGGGCTTCTTTGACGTGTATCGATGGCGCGAGGGTTTTGAAGCCCATCTGTGCCCAGCGGGGCGAAGAGGCGCCCATATTGTTGGAGGTTTGATCCGCGAAAGGGAGAATGTGAATTATAAGACCGGGTATCAAGAAGAAAAAAGATAAAAAAAAAAAAAATGGATGAGAGAATGAAAGAAGGAGAAGAAGAATGTCAACTAGATAGCCTCTGGGTCTAGATTCTCTGGGGCCTCGACGTACGACAGCACAGGATCAGGATTCGAAGGAGGAGTCTAACATCTTTAAGTCGAAATTAGAAACCAAAAACCCGTCAAGGCCGGATAGGATGACGGGAAATGACCCCCAGAAGAGAAAACAGCGGTGCAGTCGAACGATCCAAGACTCCAACGCCGCGCTCATCACCCTCAGTCGGTCGGCATCGGCCCTCTGGACGCCGCCGGCAAAAGACCCAAGTGCAAGAACAACAACAAGATAGTCATCTCCAGACTGACAGTGTGACACTTTCCGGGGCTGAAGACGCGGAAGGGACTCGATCCCCCATCGCGAAATAAGACGATTGTGGCGCTCATAGTCCCGCGCGCGCTTATCCCGTTGAGGCCCCGGGGCGACCACGCCGGCGGCACCCCAGAGCCAGACCACCAGCCGCTCGGACTCTGGCCAATTGGCGGGTATTCATTCCATGGGATAGAGCCTGACGGCGGAGCGGCTTTCGGCATGGGATTGTTATTAGACTCTCAAGAATGGGGCTTCGGTCAGACCCGTAGCGCAAGCCAGCACGTCTACGGCGCGAGCTCAGGAGGGATGGGGGACGGAACACGGCCCTGTGAGATTGGCAGTAACCTTGGCGACACTGAAACCCTGGACTCGATCACTTCTTGAAGCCCGGCAGCCATGGTTTTGGGGCCCCGAGCACTCGGATCTGGAAGGTGATGCAGACCACATGGTGCAGAAGGGCTTGTAGACTATGCGGTAAGTCTGGGTTTACATATGTAACAGGGTGGCCCTCTAATTTTATTTGAACTTGAGGCTCGGCTGTCGGCTATGGCCCTTTAGCCACCACGATACTCCCCCGAGCTCAGCAACAAGGCAGTCAGAGGGGGGGAGAGAGTACGGCCGCTCGGACTTTGACCTATTGGCGGCTGCCATGAGAGCCGGATGAGAGACTGGTTTCGGCCTGGGTCGTGATCAAACTATAGGATGAGGCGGCGGCCATGGGAGACTGGCAGTGACGTTGCCGACACTGAAAATATGGATTCGATCTTATCTCAGCTCTCACCGTTTTTGACAAGCAGCCAGACTGTAGCGCCACTCACACTCTGATCAACGGGCGGCACGAGGGGGGGCTGTTGTCAGGCTGCAGAGTGCGATGCTGGCCAGGTCTGCCAAGAGCATAGAAGCATTTGCCAAACAAGTCAGCCAGCTAGCCACGATAGACAGGAGTGTAGGAGGGGGGGGGGGGGCGGAACGCGAGCCGCAACGCGGCCTTTTGGGGTAATCTTGGCTTATTGCCTGATTAGGTATTGGTCGCTCAGTGCCATTGGACAATCGCCTCCTTCTCCTACATGGGCGGGCACCTTATCTGGTGGAGCAGACAACGCACGATCCGGCCGATCGGGCCTGATAATAATACCACGCAGACAGATGTAGACGCCGCTTCCGGGATACAGCCAGCCCGTCCACCTCCAAGATACACCGAGACAACCAAAGTATCCAGATACTCGGATATCATGCCAACTTCGTGGGAGGCAGGAACCTGCATCCGTTGTCTCCATAGAGACCGTTCATGGACAACGAAGGGAAAGAGAAGAACAGCCGAGCGGCCAAAGTCTTATCGTTGCTCAACTGTACCGACTTGCGACCCTACCGTACATGTATATGTATGACCTTTTGCAGCAGCCAGAAAAAGAGTCCGCATCTTGCTAACGCTGTGCTAGCGGCCGAGCTTTTCTTAGTCGTTCATTAAGCTCCAAGTAGTTGGGGTCGGCGCAGAAGACGGCTCGACTACGCCTAGGTTTCAAATTTTATTCAAAGTCAGCAATTACAAAATACGTTGCTAGGCCGGACGGGAACCGGGCTCATGGATTAAGAAGCGCGCTTGCGCGTCTTCCCATGGGCCATAATGCACCGAGGCTGTCCCATCTCCTCGAGCCTTCAGATGCCCACCCCTCTTCCCCCCCTGGTATTGATTAGTGTCCGCCAAAAACAGCGTGAAACTTGGGCTGGATACCTTCAGCGGACTGCTTTCGTATGTGGATGACTGAGCAGGAAAAATATGTTCTTCGGAACGCTGAAGGGCCATGTCTCGGGAGACGAGAGGATTGGGATACTGGGCCGGGCTCCTCGCCTTCTAGATCGGCACCATGGCTGGCTGCTAAAGGGGTTTTCTCGAAATGAGCCCTCGCACGGGTCCGTTGCTCGAGACGAAGGACGGGGTATGCTAGCTCATTTGCTAGTTGTCTGTAGGATTCAATAAAAGATCGCCGCATGAACCTCATCATGTGATGCCACCGCGGCAACCCTTTTCCCCAAGTCTTCATTCTCATATTTCCTTCACTTTGTGACCCATTGGGTATTTCGGCAGCAGCGTTTTTGAACCTTTGTTTCTCTATAGCGTGCTTTCGTTCTATATACCGCCATCATGTTGGACCCCGCTCTTAGTGCAAGCAAGTCTCCGACAGAGAACTTCATCGAACTAGCTGATATGGTATCGATCATGAACGAGTACCGCAAACCAGAGCCGGAACCGGAATGGACGCCAGGGCGGGCAGAATACGCAGCCATGGTCACCATATCCGTGATCTCTCTCATGGTGGCACTGGATGCCACCGTATTAGTCCCGGTGCTGCCTGTGGGTTATCGCCCCTCTCCCATCTTTCCGAAATGGCGAACAACACCGCTGGTCTTCCGAAACAGGACAAACATGCTGACAATGAGACCCCGTTCGCTCAGGACCTGGCCCTCGACCTGGGCGGTTCTGCCACCGACGCTTTCTGGGCCGGCACCTCCTATCTTCTACCCTGCGCCGTCTGCCAGCCCTTCATTGGCGCCCTGTCCGACATCTTTGGCCGCAAGGAGATGCTGCTGTTCTCCCTGTTCTTCTTCACCCTCGGCACCCTGCTCTGCGCCCCCCTCGCCCACGACTTCACCGTCCTGCTGGCCGGGCGCTCCCTGCAGGGCGTCGGCGGCGGCGGCATCATCACCATGGGCCAGATCATCTTCGCCGACATCGTGCCCTTGAGGCTGAGGCCCAAGTACTTCGTCTTCGTGCTCGGCGCCTGGGCCATCGGGAGCGTGCTGGGGCCGCTGTTGGGCGGTCTGTTTGTCCAACACCTGTCGTGGAGATGGTGCTTCTACATTAACGTGAGCTTGCTTCTTGTTCCCCCCTGTCCCCTTCACGAGTTTCGTCATCAACGTGTGAGATTCGGAAAAGGTTTCTGACATGGTTTTTTGTTTTCGCTCCTATCCAACAGTTCCCGTTCTGCGCCCTCGGCTTCGTCATGGTGCCGCTGTTTGTCCGCCTCTCCACGGAGAAGTCCTCGCTGGGGTCCAAGCTGCTCCGCATCGACTTCCTGGGCGGCTTCCTCTTCATCGGCGGCATGACCAGCTTCCTCATCGGCATCTCTTGGGCCGGCGTTCAGTTCGATTGGACCTCCACAGCCGTCATCGCACCCGTCATTGCCGGCGCCGGGGCCGTATCTGTTTGCATGTTCTGGGAGAGGTACGGCGCGGCGGAGCCCTTTCTGCGCCACTCTCTATTCTACTCCTTGTCCGCGGTGGCCGCCTACCTCGGCGCCTTTTGCCAGGGCTTCCTACTCTTCTGCGGCCTGTACTACATCCCCTTCTACTTCATCTCCGTCCGCTTCGCCTCGCCCGTCCAGTCAGGCCTCAACCTCTTCCCCGTGACCTGCCTCCTCCTGCCCGGCTCCATCATCGTCTCCGTCCTCACCTCACGGCTCGGCCGCTTCCGCTGGGCCATCTGGTCCGGCTGGGCCATCACCTCCGCAGGCTGCGGCCTGCTCGTGCTGCTGGACGAGGATACGACGACGACCATGTGGGCCATCTACCTCGCCGTCTTCGGCATCGGAAACGGCATGGTGCTCACGAGCGTCAACGTCGGCACGCAGGCCATCAGCCGCGTCGAGGACTGCGGCCGCGCCGCGTGCATGTACGCCTTCATGCGCACGCTGGGGATGAGCGTCGGCGTCGCCGCCGGGGGCACCACGTTCCAGAACGTCATGTCGAACCGGCTGCAGGACCTCGGCATGCCGGAGGCTATCGCCAAGAACGCCGAGATATTCGCGACCCGCCTGGCCACCATGAGCCCCGAGGATCCGGAGCGGGTCCGGGCCCTGTCGGCGTACGTGACGGGGTTCCGGGGCGTGTTCTGGGTCATGACGGCCACCGCGTGCTTTGGGTTCGTGTCCAGCTTGGTGATCCGCAGGCACACCATGGACAGGACCCATGAGTCCAAGTTCACGCTGCAGAAAGCGAATAAAAGGAAGTCGGAGGCTACATCGGTTTCAAGCACTGTGGTTTGGGAGCAAGTTTGAAACCGAGGTTTCATTTTTCTCTTTCTCTCTTTCTTCCTTCATCTTTCTATTCTTACATCTACTTAGCTATAGAAGCTACATAAAAAATTTACAATATCAATCAGGGGCAGACACGAACCAAGGAGGCAGTATCTCCTGGGACTTTTTAAAGGCCTCAGTCCGGCCGTCAAGCTCACTTTCTGCTAAAATTTACCAGTCCTGCTGTTATGCCCCGTCGTGCTGAGCAGCTTAAAGGGAAGCTCAAATAGAATCCCATATACGGGTTTGATGCAGTGACTCTAACAACCGACTCAAATACTCATTTCACATACACGATTCTTAGGTTTATTTTTTCGTTGCATTACGAGCAAGACTTTTAGGTCGAAAAAGGGGCACTCAATATTCAACCCTGGGACATGGTCTCCCAATGAATACAGATAGCAAAGAGTTCATCTCCATGCCGCTCGTCCATCCCACTCAACTAGTGCTACCTTCCAGAGCCCCCCCAGGTAGTGATTATCACATTGATGACCAATACGAGGAACTTGACCGCCCTGACGATTTCATCAAGAGGATCAGGGGATATTGCAATGAGCATGTACACGCATAAAGATGAATGAACCCAGACTAGTTATACTCTTGATCTAGTTATTCTAGAACCAAAGCACACAATAGTTAGTCAGCCCCTCTCTGGTTCACTGCGATTGATCCCTAGCTGACGCCAGACCGAGCAAGTCTTGAGGCGACTCGATCAGGAAGTTGGAGAAGATACGCGGGCCCTCTTTTGATGTCCGAAGTCGCCTTTCGCTCGGAAGCCTACACGAAAATGAACAGGTCGGTTGTGGTTTTAATGGTTTTCTTCTGCAGCAGTTGGAAAGCCTTCTCCTCTTCGCCGTAGAGCAGAGGCATGTTGATGTGGGAGATGCCGGCGGACCAATACGCCGTGTCTCCGGTTCGAGTTCTCTCTCTCTCTCTCTCTGTGCGGTTATCGGAAACGGCTCAAGTCCGAGTCGGTTGGGCTGTAGACGCGTCGAGGTCTGATAGCTAGGTACCGCAGATTTTGGCGTGCTCGTACCGCTTGAACGTAGATTCTATGGACTTTATGAGCTCGGCGCCGCTTGGCTTGTTGATGCAGCATGTATCTATCAAGGCGTACTCAACCCCGCCTTTCGCGCAGCCATGGAGCTGGTGTTTTGGATCTTCCTGAGCCCCTTCATCTGGGCCTTTGACGGGCGTATGCACGGCAGATACCCAGGTGCCAGGATACGCTCTGAGACAGTGCAGGATGAGGACTACCTGTGCCGCTTGGCAGAATAGCTTCCGGAGGGCTTCACACATCTCAAGCAAAAAAGTCACATTCACCGCTGACATCTCGTCGCGGGTGACCGCACGCCGCGGTCTTGGATAGCGGTACTCGGTTTGGGTACTCGCGATTCATGAATTGTTCCAATTAAATTAAGTAATTCGAGAAGTACCCTTATTTTTACCCCCCTTTTCGCTCTCCAGAGCTTGCGAGTGAATCATATACGAGGGACACCATGCCTGCCACTCCCACCTCCTACTCAGAGGCACACAACCGCCAAACAACCCAGGGTTCCGAGCATAGCGAACCCGAGAGACACACTGGAACTCCGCACAGTCGACGACGCGGGAATGAAGTTGGCCGTCGGCTTGACTCCCTCGGTGAAGGGAGCCTCGGCGGCCTGCACGGCGCCCGGAAAGGCGGGCTGTGAACTGCCGGGGGTTAACTTGGGCGACGCAGGGTTGAGGACACTGGAGAGATGTTAGGTACGACTCGACGTCAGACGGAAAGGGGGCGGGGGGGGAATTGGGGAAAAGGACTGACCTGTCAACGACGTGCATGACACCGTCGGTCGTAATGATGTCGGAAATGGTAACCTTGGCCGAGTTGGCGTAGACGGTGCCGTCCTGCTTCCGGAGGGTGACCTTCTCGCCCATCAGGCTCTTGTGGGCGGCCTTGGTCGTGGTGACGCCCGGGGTGAAGCGGACCTGGTTGGTGAGGACGTGGTACTGGAGGATCGTGGAGAGGTTCTGGGGCTCCAAGGCGGCGGCGGTGCCGCCGATGGCCTGGAAGGCGGCGTTGGTGGGGGCGAATACGGTGGCGGCCTGCAGCGAGTTGAGGTCGTTGAAGAGGCCGGCGCGCATCAGGGCGCCGGCCATGCTCGTGAGGCCCGTGTTCAGGGCCGTATCGGCAGGGCTGCCTGGGAAGGTGAGGACGGAGTCGAGGACGTGCAGGACGCCGCCGGAGAAGGAGATGTCGGGGCTCGTGACGACGCTCATCTGCTTGTAGCCGCTGAAGACGCGGGCGTGCTCGCCCTTGCGGACGAGCTCGACCCTTTGGGTGCCGGTGATGTTGGTGGCTGGGGTCTGGAAGAGGGTGTGGGCGAACTTGGGGACATCGGGGAAGGACGCGGCCATGGTCTTGCCGGCGACGACGTGGTACCTCAGGAGGTTGGTGACGAAGCTGGCGTTGGTGGCCTTTTGGGCGAAGGTCGGGTCGGCCTGCATCGCCTGGGCGAAGGCGTCGTCCGAGGGGGCGAGAATGGTGACATCGATGGACTTGGTGAGGGTGTCGTTGAGTTCGGGGACGGTGGCGAGGAGGGCTGGGCGTGTTAGTGGGCCGCACGGAAGTCTGGAAGAAAGCTTGGTTGGGGGAGAAGAGGGCTTACTCCTGAAAGTGCTCAAGGTGCGATTGTTCTTCCTCAACACGGTGTCTAGAGAGTCGGCCGCAGCCGCCAGGGCAGCGAAGGCAAGCGGGAGAAGAAGGCTCGTCACCTGCATGATTGTGGTGGCGAGCGAGAAATGAAGCGGGAAACCAGCCCGGCGGGGGAGGGTAGGAAGAAAAGAACAACGAAGCAGAGACACGGGCCTAAGTCTTGGCTTCCGGCGGATCGGGAAGATCTACGGGAAGCAACTGTTGGGCATTAGTTTACTTATACAGCCCAAACCAATTCTCCGGGTCGGAGGCTCCGGGTGGGGAGGGTGTAGGGGGGAGGGTGGCATGGCCTTGGTGCTTGCCAAGTGGACAGATGGTTTATCTGGCCGGCCTGCTCGGCAGTCAGCTTATGTTTGATGTGCCCGCTTGACAATAAATAAAAATAAAAATAAAAAGGCTACCAAAATAAGGGCCAGGGGAGGGAGGTGGTGGGCCGCAGGATAGATTGTTTTGTGTTTTGGTATGCCTCGTATATTTTAAGTCTTGTCTGGTGCAACCATGTTTGGTGGGCGGTGGGACCCAGGCCAACAAAGCAGGGCCCCACTTCCAGTATCGGGCGTGTCAGTCCCGAAGCAGTACTCACTGCTTGACGTCTGTCTGTACGTGCAGCCAGTGTAGGTATGCAGGCGGGAGACAAACTGCAGAGATGACGGCAACGCAGGACTCTGCAGTACGCGACAGACGAATCAAAGCATGTTTGAAAAGCTTGTCGGCCGGCCGGCAATATAAGGATCGACTGAAGATATTGTGGGTGTGTGGGTGGGGGGAACGAAGAGAAGGGGGAGTAGGTAGCCTGAGTAGGTAACATGTTTGCGCGGCATGTGTGTATGGCGTACAGTACTGTAGATAGCTGTAGGTAGGTAGGTACAGTACTACAGTGGGTATGTCAACAGAACTACTATGTAGAGTGTGGGCGGGAGATCGGCAACCAGCAGCAGCAGCAGCAGCAGCAGCAGCAGCAGCAGCGACGGGGATGACGATGAAACATGCCTCAGGAGGGAGCGGGCGGAAACACATCCATGCGAAGTGAGGGGCCCTTCCAGACCTTCTCAGACGAAGAAAAGTAAAATCTTGGAGAGTTGAGCTCATGCCTGCTCGATGCGTCCGAAGTCGGGTCGAGTGGTGCGGCAAGCAGCACAGTACAGTGCAGTGCGCACGCAGCGCAAGAGCCGCATGCATGCATCATCGAAGAGAAAGCGAGCTAGAGTTGGGTTGAGAGAGGCGCACTGATCAAGATTGACAAAAAGAAAAAGTGGAAAAGGGGGGAAGGGGGGGGGTACTACAGGTATGTATGTACACAATAGTAGTGATGGGTGCCCGACTGAGACACACTGACAATACTATAAATTGCACGGACAACGGATTGCAGAGCAGAGCGGACTGGCTGGACGGGGTTTGAAGTTATCCGCGGACGAGGCCCCGGGTGGAGAGTGGAGACGCTCGGAGTGGATCCCGGCCCGGTGGGTCAGGCGCCTTCTGACGGACGGGAGGAGGGCAGGAGCAGCTCCTGCCTCGCCGAGCTAGGGTCATGACTCAGCTGCACTACCCACGCAGGTAGGGCCCTCCCTACTTCTTTCCCAAGATGGGTACTGTACGGACACTACGTACTACGTACAGTACCTCCTCTACCTATGTGTGTAATTACCACCTACCTCTTTCATTTAATTCTCCGTCAACCATCTCCCGAGAGTTCCGTCTACCAACCTAATACATATTCGATCCAGACGCCACAATCCCATCATCGCCTTCCTCCACGACATGTGCTGAACTTGAGTTGACCGGCTATATCACATATCACACGTCAGTCAGCAAGACGCAACTCGTCAAAATTGCCCAATGTCGTATTCGCCTCAAGGATCAGGATCGATATTGTCACCTTGCTGGGTACGGCACCCCATCAGCCAAACGTCCCATTGTCGGGCTCATTTCTTCTAAAAGTATAAGTGTCAGGTTCCCACGAGCTTTTCAAATGTGGAGACGGCGAGTCCTCGATTCGACGACCTGTGCCGTTACACCGGGTCCCGAGCCGCTTCGGGCTCCTCCTTTTCTCCCATGGCGGCCCTCACTTCCAAAATGCCGTCTATGCATAAGAACAGCAAGACCCGCACGCCGTGCCGGACTAAAAACCAAGCGACGCCTTGGGCGACAACCCAATGTTAGCACGGCCGGAAAATATCGGAGCTGGCTGTCGACTGTGACCCCCGTCCTTTATGCGAATTCCCTGGGTGCTGTCTATTTCCAGACGCGACATCCATCTCTTACCCCCTTCGCTTCTTTGGCTTGGCGATTTACCTTGCCGACGGATTCCAAGCAGATTTTGACAGCCGCCAGGCATTCTGTCCATCCTTTCGACTATTTTCTTTTTCCAGCGCATCGCCAACCCACGGACGGTCGGTTTTCCGTTTAACACTGGAACCCTTGGCCTGTGTTTTCACAATTGCCCAGCTGTTGTATCGCAGCGCACTCGAAACCCACCAAGACCTTGGCCGCCCTTGACGGGGGTTTCGCTATACTATATATACACATAGTCGATGTCGACTGTATCGCGGATCGGGTCTTCACATCCTCTCGGGCCGCCCTTGACGGGGGTTTCGCTATACTATATATACACATAGTCGATGTCGACTGTATCGCGGATCGGGTCTTCACATCCTCTCGGGCCGCCCTGGCCGTCCCGGAATTTCATGTTTCACAGGATTCTGTTTACAAAAAAAAAAAAAAGCACAACGTCCAGAATATCATGACCAACCGTGGCACAGTCCCGACAGGATGTCCCGTGGGAGATTGGTCACGTGACCCCCTCTCTCTTCCTCTGGGCGGATTGGCCTCTTGAGGATCCAAGTGGGATTCCGGGATCACCTCACTATGCCTTACCCAACAAACAACCACTAACGCGTCGCCCCCTCTTTGCTGTGAAACATTCTCTAGCCGTAATCCTCGCGTCCCGAGCCCTTGTCGACCCGCGTGAACGAGCGAACTCAGTTAGCAGACGGCCTGGACGACTTGGCCATCGCCATCAATCGCCAGGCCATTGCCACAATCCGTAGGACCTGCGCCACACCATCACTATCTCCAAACACGTCATCCACCTCGCCGCCCATCCACCCTTGCCCGCCCACGCCGCAGTCGTGTGTGTTGGGCGTCTTCAGAGTCAAGTTGTTGGCCGACTTTTGGGGCGCAATATAAGGTTTCATAACCCATCGTGATGCGCACTCCCCCTTTATCCGAACTCTCTTTTCCTCTCCCCTCTATGCCGTAAACCCCTCCTCCTCCTCTCTTGGGAAACCTCACGGATCTCTTCGCATTTGCATCGCCAAGCGCGGCACTCCTCCTCTCCTCCAAAATGGACTCCACGCAGGAGCGGGAACGCTATACCACAAGCTCCATTGCCGAGCAGGAGCTGTTCTTCAACCAGTCGTCCGGGTCCCACAGCCATGGCCAGCCTCAGACCGGGCAGCAGTCGCAGCCTCGGTGGTACGATAACGTTAACAACGACTCGCCTGTAGAACCAAGAAGCGGAGTCCCTGCTGTCAACATCATCCCGGCCACGCCCACCACCATTCGCTCCAACAGCGTGCGCTCAAATGCTTCTTATCCCGACCATGTCGAGCACAGGCAACAGATGTCTGGCCCTCTTCCCGAAGTTGCGGAGGAGGACAATATCTACGATCCTCCAGGCATCAGGAACACCTCGCCGCCACGCGGCGAGTTCAGCGCCCCAGCTCATGCCACGGATCCTTATTACGGCACTGGCCATAACCAACAAAATGGGCCGCCGTCGTCATTCGATAAGGGGAAAGCCACCGAGACACATCCAGAAGAATACCATGATGCGCCGTACTCGCCAGAATACTATGATGCGCCGGGCTCACCTGAATACGACCGGTTATCATCGTTCAATCACGGCACGGCGGCTGAGCAGCATCCGGAGCCCGCCGCACCCCACCACCGCCCAGAGTATTCAGGCCACAATGATGCCGTCTCATCTTTTGACAAAGGCAAGGGTGCCGAATCATGTCCAGAGCCCGTCATGCAGCATCAAAACACAGAGCACTCGGCCTACCACGATGGCCCCGCGGTGCCCGACAAGGGTAAAGCCACCGAGACTCATCATAACAACCAGGACCGGCCGCCCCTACCCGGTCCAAGACCCTTGTCTACAGAGGTCTCAGACTATTACGCCCAAGAACGCGGTGGCTATGGTGTAAGTCCCGAAGTTCAAGAGCAGGAGGACCGCGACTACGCCATGGCGCTCGCTCTCCAAGAGGAGGAGGAGGACCAGGCGCCTCCTCTTCCGCACCGGCCTAGCCAGCCCGCGTGGAGCAGCAACGGGCCTCTGTCGTCCAACCCCTTTGCATCCGCCCAGGATGAGGACTTCGCCTTCGCGCAGCGTCTTCAGGCAGAAGAGGCTGAACAGGCAGAAGAGTCTCGACAGGCACCACCTCTGCCAGCCCGTCCTCACCCCAAAGCCGTCGAGGAGCTGCTCGCCCAGAGCCCAATGTCGCCCCCGTTCTCCAAAACACCCTCGATAGAGGGCATCGCCCCTCCTCCCAAGCGCCAGGGCTCGGACTTTGGCAACGACGACCCCTCCAACCCCATCCATTACACCCGGGACCCCCACAAGCTCATCACATACCTGGTGCCCTTTCCCAAGCCCTGGCTCAAGGCCAAGGCACCCTCTGATGCCATCCCCACACGCTTCTTGATTTATACGCCACCGCCTCCACCGCTCCAGGCGCCACCCGAGGGCGTCAAGGAGGGCGTCGCGCATAAGGTGCAGCGTAAGTGGCAGAACGAGGTCCGGCAGGCCAAGACGAGCGATGCAAAGACGACAAGCTGGGCGGGGTTCAAGGCCAAGTGCACCCGCGGCGTGGACAAGGCCATGCAGTACACCACCACGAGCAACCTGGACTACCTCGCGAGGGTCACGCCTCCGCCGAAGCCCCCCTCGGCCATCTCCCGCAAGCTATCGATCAAGGGCAAGGGGAAGAAGGATAAGAAGGACAAGGTCGCTGAGGGCGACGAGAAGGACGGGAAGGAGAAGGGCGAGGCGTCCGAGAGCAAAGAAGACACGGAGACGCCCCTCAACGACCCAAACAGGGGTCAAGAAGGGAAAGACGTTGACGAGCAAGCGCGGCAAGAGAAGCTCGCCGAGGAGCAGGGCTACAGGGACGAGGAGAAGGGAGAGCACGATGACTTGGTGGAAGACGACCCAGCCCACGCGTCGCACGAGACGAAGAAGACGGTCGGGGTAGAGGAGATCGTCTTCGTGTACTCGCCGTCGATGAACATGACGCCCGAAGCCATGCGTGAGGAATTCATCAACTCCATCTTGCGCACAAAGTCCAAGGCACAGCGGGACGCCATCATCGCGACGGGGCTGCTGCCCGTATCTTTGGCGATTGACACCGTCATGATTGCCGTCTCTGGACTCTTTGAGGTCAACGGTCAGTACTTTATATAACACACACACACACACACACACACACACACACACACACAGCCCCTAACCTGCTTCGGGCATGTTGCTAACGGCACACAGCTGTGTGGGCATACTTCACCATCAAGGGCTCCAAGACGGCGCGTTCCGTCACAAAGCGCCTCACCTCCTCCTCCAAAAAGCCCGAGACCCTCGACCCGGAGAAGTCTGAGGCCGAGATGGACAAGGAGGACAAGCTGAAGCTCAGCTTCAAGCCGGCGAACCGCCTCGACGTCCTCGCGCGGTACCTCGAGGCCGAGTGCCACCGCGTCGACTCGAGAATGTTTCCCAGATACACGTCGTCGCCTACGGAAGTGTAAGTCTTACACATCTCTCTCTCTCTCCCCCCTCCCCATCAATCCACCTGTCAGAGCTTTCAAGACATGCTGACGGTCATGCGACACAGCGAGTGCTTAGAGGCCATCGGATGGTCCCCCGCCCAGACACGTGGTCAGCAGAATTGGGAGGACGAAGCATGGGAAGTGAATGACGTCAAGGAAGACCTGCGGGTGGTGATGCACAAGGCGGCCAAGGAGTGGCGCAAGTGGTGCGGCCGGTTCGAGAAGAACCCGGAGAAGAGCCTCAGCAAGTGATGACCGGTAACGTTTTTGGTTTAGGACGAGACGCGCGATCTTGAGCTTTCGGGGGGAGGGGGCCTTCATGTCCAAACATTCTGTAGCAGGTTAGTGGTGGGCAAATCCACCCGCAGCTGTGAAAAATCTGTATGTAGTCTATCCGTGAAAATATCATACGAAGTTTATTCATCTCAGCCCTCGCAACTCCGTCGATGTGAAGCTAAACTAACTTGATCAGTGGAAACAAAGTGAACTGATAGAAAATGGAAGAAAAAAAAAAAAAAAAGAGGGGGAGCCGTAACCTTCCTGGTAGTCAGACGCATCCCGATGGTACGATAAGAGGACCGCTCGCCAACCTTCAACTGAGTTTCCTCCCCCCTCCCTCTCCTTCGATGCACTGTGTTTTTCTCCTACAAAATTGAACACCTCCCCCCCTCTTTTCAACCTTGTTCGTCTGTTTCTCTCTCTCCATACCTTTATCCCCCCCTCCCTCCTTCCCTTCTCCCAATCTTCATGCCTTGATATCACCTGCCTCCTAAGCAGTTGTTTTGTCTGCCTACATGTCGGCTCTTCCGGCTGCTTCGCAACGTCGTTTACAGAAGCACAACGACGCTGTACTCGTCTGCGTGACATGAAAGATCTCGCAACCCAATTTTGCTCCAAAGGGGGGGGAGGGGGGGAGGAGGGGGGGACCCCTCACCGGTGTTGGCCGTGGTATTCCTAAAAGACTACACAACTAAGAACATTCGAACCTTGCCCGGGCCTGCCTCCCGCGTCCACATGTGATGAAAAGGTTACGGGCTGCACAAAGACTTCAGTAGAATGCGACTCGGGGGGTCCATTCAAGGTTCGAGAACGCAACTGAAGGTTTTGATCCAAGGCGGACCCCCGTAGGGTCCGCACAGATACACAATATACGCAACGTAAACCCCGTTCGGAGGGTTATGGTTGTTTGTAGTATCCCAGCCCGGTTCAGTTATGCTTAAGGCGTGAGCCTCGCCATGGTTGACGCAGCGTGTCAGAAGTCCAATCCAAACAGGGGCCGCTAATGATTGGGAAGCTAATACCGCAATGGTCAACGAACTGAGGGCCAAGCCCACACACTAGCTCCTCTCACCCGACTCGCGGAGAGCAAAAAGCTAAATAGGCCTTGGCTGGCGAAACCGTCCGGGGTTTTCGGTCCTTTTCATCTGGAAGGGGGGGAGGGGAATACGGGAGTTCGGGGCAAAACATGTCGACTAGACTCGGCGGGTCGCGCACGAATCCGGGGCCGGTCCCGATGAGACCCGCATGCACCCCCTCCCCCCGGCTCCGGAAGACCGTCACCACGCGGACTACCTAGTCCGATGCCCGCCGTCTACTTTCCCCACCCGAATCCTTTCTCTCTTCTCCACCATCTCCATCGTCGAATGCGGGGTAAAGCAAGCCACGGATTCGAGCTTCTCCGCTGTTCAAGCGGTCCAATGCCGTCATCGGGAACCTGGGGGGGGGTTGTCCCTTGGCGCCGGGGGCCCAAGACTCCCTAGGTTGAGGATAGCGTCGGTAGACAGGTCACACCGCCTGCAGCCATCGCACCAACACTAGGCCATCGCTGGACAACGGGAGGGTCCGAATGACGATGCTCATGGAACCCAGGGCGAGGAAAACCAACGGTGCGGGGGAGGGGGGGTTGCGGAGCCGAACGGCCATGCCAATTGCCCAATGGCTCGCTGCGTCCCCATATGCAGCCCCCCGATGTCACCAAGGTTCGAGTATAAGTCGGTCCCCCTCCCGTAGGGTCGCAGAGGTGCATGACGAGCACCACGATGTCACATCTTCTTTAAGAAGAGGACGGTTTCCCGGTTGCTCTTGTCCGTTTCCCCTTCTCCAAGGCCTCGAGACCACACCTTTTGTCGTTTCACTGCAGCTTCCTACACCACGTTTGGACCCTGACGCGAGCTTGTTTCCAGGATGAGGTGCCTCGCAATCGCCATCGCGGCGCTCGCGTCGTCGACATGCGCCCAGTACATGAGGGCTCCCGGGATGCCTCGGTACACCTCGCGCAAAGCCGTCTCGAGACAGGAGGGCAACCAGACCGGCAGCGAATGGCCGTACGGTCCCTTTAGCACCCGCGGCCGCGACATCGTCAACAGCCGCGGCGAGGTCGTGACGTGGGCCGGCGTCAACTGGCCCATGAGCGGTACGTCTGCGTCCCGGCCCTCGGGCCAGACCTCGAAGCTGTTGCTGACCTGAACCCCTCAGGCGAGACCATGGTCCCCGAGGGGCTGGAATGGGCCTCGGTCGACCAGATTCTCGACCAGGTTGAGAGCGTCGGCTTCAACTACATCCGCATGTGAGTCCCCGAGCCCCCCCCCCCCCTGACGAAGACCGACAGCCCACCAGAACGACACGCTGACACGCCTTCTCCCTCTCCCACTCGCAGGGGCTACGCCATCGAGATGGTGGACCAGATTTACGACCGCGAAGGCGAGGACGTGCCCCTGGAGGTGGCCATGATCACGGCCCTCGGTTTCGTCAACGGCACCAAGGTAACCAACGACATCATCCGCAACAACCCGTCCTGGACGCGGGAGACGACGCGCTTCGAGATCTGGTCCGACATCGCCGCGGCCGCCCTGGGGCGCGGCATCTTCGTCTCGCCCGACGTCCACGTCAGCAAGGCCTCGTGGTGCTGCTCGCACACGGACGGCAACGCCTGGTTCGGCGACGTGCACTTCGACCCGGCGCGCTGGCTCCGCGGCCTCGCGTACGTCGCCGGCTGGGCCCGCGCCCACCCCAACATCGTCTCGCTGTCGCTCCGCAACGAGGTGCGCGAGTCGTGGAACGTGACGGACCTGTACTACAACTGGGAGACGCTGGTCGGCAACTTTTCGGCCGGCGCCGACGCCATCCACGCCGCCAACCCGGACGTCCTCATCCTCTGGGGCGGCATGCAGTACGGCCAGGACCTCTCGGCCCTGACCTCGGGCAGCAACTACCTGACGGCCCCGTGCTACAAGTGCACCGCCATCCGCGACGCCGCCCGCCGCGAGCCTCGCGTCTTCGACGTCGACTCCCACGCCTGGGCCGGGAAACTTGTCTGGGAATTACACTTGTAAGTTTTTCATCTCACTCGATTGTTTTGCATCAGAGGTGGAATCAAAGCTCATGTTTTTTTTTTTTTTTTAATCTCATCAGGTACAAGATGAGCGAGGACCAGGACACGGGCACCTGCGCGGCCATCGAGGAGGGCCTCTACCGCAACGGCTTCAACGCGCTCGGGATCGACCCGCCGCAGGACTGCGACGACTGCCCCCGGGCGAGCCGGCTGACGCCCGTCATCTTCTCCGAGTTCGGCAACGGCCAGGACGACACCCTCCGAAACGACACGCTGCAGACGTGCCTGCGGAAGTACACCGTCAGGCACGGGGTCAGCTGGATGGTCTGGGGCCTCGCCGGCAGCTACCGCGTGCGCTCCGGCGCGCAGGGCGTCCCGGACGGGTGGGGGCTGACCAACTACAAGTGGAACGGTTGGAACGACCCGGCCACGATCGAGGGCGTCTGGAAGCCCTGGGTCGAGGCGATGAAGCCGACGAGGAAGCCGTAGACGTACGGGGGCTGGTGGCCGCACAGGCGGAGGGGGGACGAGTGAATGTGGACAGTTTTCGAACAGGCAAAAACGTGCTGATGACTACCTTTGCTTTTTTTGTTGAGATTCAGGGGCTTACTTTACTGACTTTGTGATACATGTTGGTTGTCGACTCGTCCGTCGAAATCGAGAGGAAGAGTAGAGCCGTGATTTCCGCTCAAATGGGCCTCTTGAGAGTCTCACGCCATCTGCTCTCAGATAAGGGTGGGCGCGCGCCATGTACATGTTGCCGACAACGATCACGCACAATCCGAGAACGCGTGCGCGCGCCCGGGATTACCTGACCAACAGATCCTGTTCACGGGCTTTTGGCTCACTGGAGTATGCGTTGCAGGGTAAAGGCCATCACCGACTCCCAAAACCATGATACCGAGACCGACCTGCCAAGGGTCCTTCGCTTTCAGGCCTTACAGAGCCGTCCGTCAGCCCTCTCCGTCCATCCCTCGTTCCCGACGCATGGGTGGCACCAGAATGTGTCGCCTGGGTCGACGGACTTCTTGATGTCGAGGAGGCGCGCGTAGTTGTCGCCCCAGAAGGTCTTCTGCCAGTCCTTCTCGTATGGCAGGCCCTATGGGGGGGAGGTTTCTGTCAGCCAAAAAAAAAAAAAAGGTCTCGGTGTTTCGATCACGCGACAGCGTCTTCTCACCTCGTTCAGGTAGGCGCCCATGTCGGGCTGGAGCTGGCGAAAGCCCTCGGCCGCATCGTAGATCCTCTTCTTGGCGTCGTCCCTGGAAGCCGCGTCGAACGACGTCCACCCTACGGAAGAGACTACGCGGTTGTCCCCCAACCCCCGCCCCGGTCAGTCTTTCGGTGGTGGTGGGTAACTTGGGGGCGAATTCCCGGACTTACTCGTAAGGACGTGGGCTCTCCGCCAGGACGGGTGCACCGCGTTCCCGCCTCCCCTCGGCTCCGCGTCGCGCACCCCCTTGCCCGAGACCAGGAAGGCGTACATGCCGCCGACGTTGTCGATCATGGTCTTCACCGCGCCGGCCAGCGCGCCCGCGTCTCCCGTCAGCGTCGGCTCGTCCACGAGCCGCGACACCAGCAGCTTGTTGATGCCCGCCTTGTTGTGGTCGTAGTTCTCGTCGTAGTAGTCCAGCCAGGTCGGGTACTGCGCGCTCGTGCTGACGAAGGCCACCTGGGGCCAGCGCTCGGCGACGGTCCGGTTGACCGAGGCCCAGATCCTGGACACCTCGTCCAGGTCCGCGTCGTCTTGGAGGAGGGACACGCCGATGATCCCGGCCGCGTTGGGCGGGAGACCGGGCGCGCTGACGGGGTTCGGCATGTGGGAGTCGATCAGGGCGTAGCCCGACAGCCCGGCCCTCTCGAGCGACGGGGCCTGGGACAGGAAGTAGGCGGCGAGCTCCGGGAGGTAAGGGGCCCTCGGCTCCGTGAGCATGGCCCACGCCGTGCTGGATATCGGAGGGGTCGGGTGCGTGGCGAAGGTGACGGACGTGATGACGCCGTACGTTGACCCGCCTCCCTAAAATGCCACCGTCAGCTCTCACTTTGGCTCATTTTATTATTATTATTATTATTATTATTATTATTATTATTATTATTTTGTTCAATCTGGCACAACCTACACCGCGCATCGCCCAGAACAGGTCCGTGTTCTGGGCCTCGTTGAGAGTCAGCACCTCGCCCGAGGGCGTGACGACCTCCATCTGCAGAACGTTGTCTGCGGCCAGGCCGAAGCGCGGCGCGAGGAGCGAGTGGCCGCCCCCGGTGACGTACCCGCCCACGCTCACCGACTTGGCCGTGCCGCCGACCACGACCCGGCCGTGCCCGGCGGCGGCCTTGTAGAGGCTGTACATCTCGGTGCCCCCGCCGGCGGACACGGCGTCGCCCGCGACGGTGACGTCGCTGCCCGCCAGCTTGAACCCGCCCGGGTGGTACTCGACTTGCCGCATGTGATGCACCCAGATGGAGAGGGCGCCGGGCGCGATCGACCTGCCGAGATAGTCGTGGCCGGTGCTCTTGACGATGAGCCTCACGTTGTTCTCCCGCGCTGAAGGAACAAGGAACAAAAATCAGTCACCGTCGGGGGTTTTCGGACACGCGCGCGCGCGCGCGAGAAGGGGGGAGGGGGAGCCCATGTTTTTCACCCACCGAAATCGACGCCGAGCTTGACGTGCTCCGGCGTGGTGGCGTTGACGACGAACGCAGGGTATCCGTCAGGGCTGCACACACGAGCCGGGTCAGGAAAGCAGGTGTCATTGCCGAAGTTTGTCCACATGGCGGAGACGGGGTCGGCGACGTGCAGCTCGTACGAACTCCATCGGGCCGTGACGTCGGCGCACCGGCCCTCGTCGTAGGCGGCGCTTCCGGGATGGCAGACAGCTCCCGGAGGAGTCGGTCGCAGGAGTCGGCCCCCAAGAGACTCGTCGAGGCGGGCCCAGGCATCTGCGGGGGGCCAGTCAGCGCTGCCGTGGTACGCCTTGCACGACGACGACGACGCCTCCGGCGAGGCGTCGGCGACAACGGCGGCCAGGCTTGCGAGGACCGCGGCGAGGACTGCGGGAGACCGGACGGCGTACGGCAACATGGTGGGATGGGGAAGGGGTTTTTTTGTCGACTTATTGAGAGGGAATTCGAGAGCGCTCTGGCTCCCCGACAAGTGTATATAGTTATTCGCAGGACCACTCGCGCGGTGGAAGCCAGCGCGCCGTCTGGTCTCCCCGAGAAGACGTTGGGTGCCCCCCCCCGGCGATGCGAGTGAACCCTCCCGGGGCTAAATATGCAAGGCTGCGGCGGGGAGATGAGGTCCTCAGCAGGCTGGGATCTGGGACAGGGGGAGACGGAGATAAATTGGAAGGGGGGAGAGGACGCTAGTGCACGGGGAAACGCCTGTGTCGGTTACCAACCAGTGCGGCGCGACAGGTCGCTTGAGAAGCTTCGGGGATCCCGAAGCTGCACGAAAGATGAAAGGGGGGGGGGGGGGAAGCCGGCGAACCAGTGGCGGTCTTTGGAGCGTAGGCACGCCAGAACGAGGTCGGACTCCGATGCAGAGGCGACATCTGTCTAGGCGGTGTGTGGATGTGTATCTGCTTTTGGCTTGGCTTGGCGACATCTAAACCGAAATATGTGAGCACAGCAGGTGTCTCGTGTTGGTGGTGCCTTGCTTGATTGGTCCCAGGACCAAACATTTTCGTCCTCCATCCCCACACTTCCCCTGATATGCTGTCCTCCTTTCACCGTGTAAGTGGCCAAAACAACGTCAAACTCCTCAAGATGCAAACACACCGATGGGGGGGGGGGTTGCCCCAAAAGATTGTTTGTTGGCAGGCTTGTCATCACGAGATTAATGCAGGTCTGGTGATTGACATGGCATTTCTAAAGGTCTGCTACCTCTGATATTCTTCTAAAAACGACCTCCGGCACCTTTTCAGGCACTCACATTGCGCAGCACTTGCTGCTCGCAAGGATATCCTCCCAGGGCTCGGGGGGCGTCCGGGGGCGGCTCGTCGCCATCTTGGACAACCCAAAAGGGGTACACGGTTGACCCTGGCCGGATGCTGTCCAGGAGATCGGCGCTGGACCCGAAATCGTTGTACAGCCGGGCCGTCTGGAGCTCCGTCTGCGCGGGGGCGCCTCCCAGCCGGCGAAACTCGGCGAGGAAGAAGTCGTCGCTCTTGGGCTCGAGCTTGGGCGAGAGGTCCCAGAAGGTGGTGGCCACCACGACGTGCCGGAAGTCGTCGGACTGGAACGCCTCCCGGAACCGGGCGAGGTTGCGGACGGCGAAGTCGGCGCTGGTCGCCTCCATGATGCGCTGGAGGTAGATGACGCCGTGGAGCCGGACGCCGGCGCGGTCGAGCCGGGCCTTGACGAGGTCGATCGTCTCGCGGTCCGGGAGGCTGTCCAGGCGGGCGCAGAGGCCCGGGGTGTCCACCAGGATGTACGGCGTCTGCCCAGGCGGGAAGCTGCAGCGGTGCAGGGAGACGTTGGGGGGGCGCGTAACGGATGTGGCCGTCTTGTACGAGAGCAGGGCTTTGGGGCAGGGTTATGGGCTCGCAGTCTGATACGGAGCGGATGAAGGAGGTCTTGCCGGCTCCGTGAGGACCGATGACAGCGAGCACGAGGGTCTTGATCATCTTGTTCGTCAGTGTGTGACTAAGAGGCTGAGGGCGAGTTGTGGTGGGATTTGTGTGTTAGTATCTCAAGATAGACGTCGAAGAGCATCGTATTATACAAACCATTGTATCCCATTGCCAAACTTCGTTGGGTACCCTCAATCGAGGTCAAAGGCTCTGTTGTTTGATGACCGACATGGTCCAAGTGACGGGACCACCCGTAGCCTTTGAGGTTCTCACGCTGTTACCTTTGAAAGGGCCCAGTCAAGGCTGGACCTCCAAAAACGGTGCAAGCAATAAACAATTCGACACGCCGGTGCTCGTTTCCCGAGAGTGCCATCATTCATGTCTTGTCAGTTCTGATGGCTACTACAGTCATGAAACAGAGTGTCCTCAAGAACAACGAGGAGGTTGTCTCAGTGTTGTACTTGATACCAAAAGTTATACGGCGGGTAGTTAAGTGTCTTTACAGGCCATGGGCCGGTAGGAGAATGAGTGAATGAATGAATGATGTGAGAGAGCATCAATTCGTTCGATCATGCGCGCCAGGTGTACTTGAGTGGTCTACCGAAGGTATCCGTACACGAACTAAGGCTTTTATCAATACCCTCAGAAGCAAATCTAGCAACTGTATACAATCAAGAGTGTCGACTACTTAGTTAGGTTCAACGATAGGACGGTTAACCTCCAGTCTTATTCGGGTCGCAGTACGTTGGTTTGATCCCGATGTTGGCCAACCGCCATTGAGTTTGTGGTCCTCTTTAGACCGTAGTATTCTGTTTCTTCTTCTTCTTCTTCTTCTTCTTCTTCCTTTTTTTATTCTTCTTTTTTTTTAACCCCAACAACTTCTGATGCCTTACGGACTTTTCTTTCTTGATCAAACGCTCTTCTTACCTCCATGCTGTAACGGCCAGTGTCAGTGACTGCATCTCGGATGGATTCTGTCTCATTGGCGCAGGCAACCCTGGAGGGTTGCGAAGTGGCACTGGACGCCACAGTACCTAGGTACTACTAATTCACGGCAGTCTCAGCCCTGCCAACCATATTTGGACAAGGTACCTCCTACCTATATATAGGTACCTACCCAGGTAGGTAGGTAGTATGAAAGTGTGCCTCGGCCCGTCACTTAGAAACCGGCCTAGCAGAATGCAAGAAAAGCCATCAGTAGGAACGAAGAAGAGAGACCCTTGACGCTAAAGTGGGAGCAAACATACATAACATCCGGTGGTAGGCAAACATCATAGACTCGCCCAGGGAATCCTTTCCGCCCCGCGGCGCAGCAGGCTACACACATACAGTTACACCCACAACACCCTCACACACACACAGACATATAGGTAGCCATCCATGTTCGTATCCGTAAAGCCATGACGTCGCTGGCGGGACCGGGCGGGCGAGGTAATACCTTAAAGAAGAGCCGCCCAGCGGGAAACTCGCAGGGGTCGTCGCATGCCACGTCGCGTGCTGACCTTCCTACCTAGTCCACTTGGCAGACTTTCCCATCCTCCCTCACCTGTTTTTCCCGTCTTGGGAGGCCTTGTAATATCTTGTGAGTTTTTTTAGTTTTTTTTTTCCCTTTGTTTTTTTCCCCCGGCATCTTGTGCGTCGGATCTCCTCTCCGCCCCCCCTTTTTTTGGTCTTTGGTTTTTTCCCCCCATCTCTTCTCTTAGACTCTTCCCCAAAGGCACAGGCGAACGACACCTGAGCAGAAGCGAAGCTTTTGTCTTTTGACAAGAGTTTTCGCCCCCAAACCCCCCAAACCCCCAGTCCAGACCCATAGGTATCCATTCCTTCACGACGACATTCCTCCCCCTTTCGAAGCGATTGCGATAAGAGAAACCGAAAATCCATACCTCCCGTACAATCGCTCCCCTTCCCCAACCCCGGGGAACCTCTCGAGAGTTGCCGGCCGTCACCAACAAACAAACTCTTACATCCCCGGCCCGTCGTCTCATCTCAACCTTTCGACCCAAAACGTCGGGACTCGGGCGCCCCATCTCCGAGACGAAAGTTACCGACCGCTGAGCTTGGGCTTGCCTTGTTGACACGAACACCAAATCACGAAAGAGTTCACCAGGAACACCCGATCCGCTCCTCGCCTCCCGAGAGAGAGAGAGAGAGAGAGAGAGAGAGAGATAGACCGACTCGATAAACCATATCAGTGGCAGAACCGCGCCTTGGGCAATCGTTACGCCGGGTCTCCAAAAACACCGGACACTGCAGAAGAAGAAGAAAAGGGGACTGGCTTGCCTCTCTCGTTTGTCCATCTGAGAGATCAAACCGTACATCTCACGAACTCATACACACACACACACACACACACACACACACACACACATACATAGACCCCGGTGGCCCCGGCATAAAGTCATGACAATGACGTTCGCCGCCCCGGTCCACCTCCACCGCAGCATCGTCTGCATTGGTGCCCTCTTCATCGTCACCACCCTCTTCCTCGCCGCCACCCGCATCGCCTCCTCCCTCGACCTTTCCGCCCCCTCCTCCTCCTCCTCCTCCTCCTCTTCCGGCCCGCGACGCTCCCCTGCCGATGCCCCCATGTCCTATGGCTCGGCCGCCCGCCCGGGCTTCGCCGACCTCTCGGTCCACATCGCCTCCCTCCCCGAGCACCACCGCCCCTCCCGCGCCCACCCGGGCCGCCGCCTCATCGTCGTCGGCGACGTCCACGGCATGCGCGCCTCGCTCGAACGCCTCCTCGCCGAGCTCCGCTTCGACGCCACCGCCGGCGACCACCTCGTCCTGGCCGGCGACATGATCAATAAGGGGCCCGACTCGCGCGGCGTCCTCGACCTCGCCATGCGCCTCGGCGCCTCCGCCGTCCGCGGCAACCACGAGGACCGCGTGCTGCTGGCCCACAGGAGCATGCACGAGACCCACGTCGCCGACGAGGACGCCCACGGGAACCCTGTCGGCGGTGTCGTCACGAGGCGCCAGGAGACCGAGGGGGTGGCCGAGGGCCAGGCAACGACGACGACGACGACGACGACGACGACGGGAGGTGAGGAGGGCCAATCCAAAGAGGACGGCCAACCCAAAACGGAAGAACCCAAAACAGAAGAACCCAAGGACGAGACGAAACCCGCCACCGCCGACGACAACGACAACGATGACGAGGACGAGGACGAGGACGACGCCCCTGAGGAATCCGAACAAGACGACCTCGAGCCCGCCGTCTTCCCGCACGGCGACTCTCAGGAGCGTGCCACCGCCCGCGGCCTCTCCCGCAAGCACCGCGCCTGGCTCGCCTCCCTCCCCGTGATCCTCGAGGCCGGCGCCGTCGAGGGCCTCGGCAACCTCGTCGTCGTCCACGCCGGCCTCGTCCCCGGCGTGCCCCTGGCCCGGCAGGACCCCTGGGCCGTCATGAACATGCGCGGCCTCGTCTACCCGCGCGAGGAGCTCCGCCGGCAGGAGGCCAAGCGCGCCCTCCAGGACGCCCGCAAGGGCCAGGCCGCCGACGGCCCCGTCACCGAGGCCATGATCGAGCGCGAGCACGAGCGCCGCCGCCGCCCCGGCGACCGCTCCATCGCCGTCCCCACCGACCGCCGCGACGGCGCCAGCAGCTGGCCCAAGGCCTGGGACGCCCACCAGCACGCCCTGCCCGAGGCGGAGCCCCGCACCGCCGTCGCCTACGGCCACGACTCGAAGCGGGGGCTCCGCATCGGCCGCTACACCTTCGGCCTCGACTCGGGCTGCGTCAACGGCGGCGAGCTCAGCGCGCTCGTCATCGAGGCCACGGCCGAGGGCGTCACCCACGCCGTCCGGAGCGTCTCGTGCGCCGGGGACGAGGGCAAGAAGGGGAAGAAGAAGAAGGGGAGGAAGCACAAGAAGGGCAAGAAGAGCAGGAAGCAGGAGGATCAATCATAGATTCTGACCCGTGGCTTTCTTTGCTTTTGCTTCTTTTTTTTTCTTCCCCTTTTTATTATTATTATCTTGCTTCTTACACCCCCTTCCCCTTTACCAGAGGGTTGAAAGGGGCTCATGATATATACCCACAGTACCTGCAAAAAAACAAAACAGACGGGAAGAAACGGGCGATATGATATGTGTTTCCCGGAGAAAATAAGGAGTATGGAAGTAAGTATAAGCCGATAGGGGGGGGGGGGGAGGAAACTAAACGACTTGGGTCGATGAAAAATGCCCTCCACAGTCGTGTCTGGGAGAAAGACAAGACATAGAGAGAGATAGAGAGAGGGAAATGACCGCAATAGCACCCGTCAACAATCTTATCCGGCGGCTGGGGGTTGCGCTGCACATACGGAAACCTAGGTAGTTGCCGCGAACCAGGCGAGAAGCAACCGCCCGTTTGTACACCAGTTAAACCTTAATGAAGCACAATACCATTATTTGGTATCTTTCTTGAGTTTACAGACACATGCGCACGCATACGGAGATATGGTTGCAAATCAATGAGGGACAGGTTTCTGGGAGACTAATTCCATGGGATTGTTTACTACCAAAAGCAGTCTGATCTTTTTGTAAGTTTGCCTCCCTCCAAAAGAAAAAAAAAACAAGGGAGAGCTCTCTGACACGGCGCCTCGTTTTCACTTTTCAAGTGCTGTACGTGTATAAGTGGGAATTGTGTAGTTTTTTTTTGTTTCCGTCTCATTAAGTCATTCTCACATCATGATATATCCTCCACCCAAGTGCCTGGCGCCCTCATTACCGTACCCCTTTACAAGCGATTTATGCCTGAACCTTGGCCTTGATGATGTCCTTGAGGGTGACGGCGTCGGCGGCGAACTTGGAGATACCCTCGCGAAGCTTCTCGACGGCCATCTGCTCCTCGTTGAAGTCGAAGCGGAAGAGGGGCTCGTCGTTGATGTACGACTTCTTCTCAATGTTGAGGCTCTGGGCCGCGGCGGCGTCGAGCTTCTTGGGGACGGGGGCGTCAGAGTTGAGGAGCTCCTCAAGCAGGTTGGGCTGGAGATGGCGTTAGAGTCGTGTACCAGCAACAAACAAGTGGAGGGTTCAGGGACGGGGGTAGGGGGAACATACGGAGATGGTGAGGTAGTCGCAGCCGGCAAGCTCGGTGATCTCGCCGGTGTTGCGGAAAGAGGCACCCATGACAATGGTCTTGTAGCCGAACTTCTTGTAGTAGTTGAAGATGGTCTGGACGGACTTGACACCGGGGTCCTCCTCCTTGGTGTACTCCTTCTTGTGGGCAGCCTTGTACCAGTCGAGGATGCGGCCGACGAAGGGGGAGATGAGGTAGGCACCGGCCTCGGCGGCGGCGATGGCCTGGGTGATGGAGAACATGAGGGTCAGGTTGGTGTTGATGCCGTGGTCGCGCTGGAGGATCTCAGCGGCCTTGATACCCTCCCAGGTGGAGGCGATCTTGATGAGGACACGGTCCTTGGAGATGCCCTGCTCCTTGTACAGCTGCAGGTGGTTTTGTCAGTATCTCGAGCAAACAGCGAGGCAATTGACTACGAGATCGGGAGCAGACGTACCTCAATGATGTGCAAGGCCTTGTCGACGGAGGCCTTGGTGTCGAAAGAGAAGCGGGCGTCGACCTCGGTGGAGACCTTGCCGGGGACGACCTTGAGGATCTCCTTGCCGAACTCGACGAGGAGGGAGTCGAGGGCAGCGTCGACCTGGTCGTCGACGGAGCCGCCCTTCTTCTTGGCGTAAGCGACGGCCTCGTCAATCAGCTTGGCGTACTCGGGCTTCTTGGAAGCGGCGAGGATGAGGGAGGGGTTGGTGGTGGCATCCTGGGGCTTGTACTTGGCGATGGCTGCAAACTAGCATGTTAGCATTCTGGAAGGTCAGGTCGTCGTCTGCAACATAATGTGATTCTCCGTCGTCAATTGTCCGTGATGGATTGGAGTGCGGCGGTGGCGGGACATCTCACCACACGAGACAGTAGCAACGTGGGGTGAGACATTTTGGAGGGGAGGGGGGCAACGGGCTAGGTAGGAGAGGCGGGGGAGGGACTGACAGGCAAAGTCGCCGGAGTCGCTGACAACGACGGTGCCGCTGGCCTTGAGTTGGTCGAGAGAGGTAGACATTGTGTTTGATGATGAATGAATGGTGGCGGTTGGGTGTGTGGTATCAAGAAGAATTTGACTTGGAGAAGAGAGAGGAGGAAGGGAAATGTAGTAGGTGGGAAGGAGGAAAAAAAATAGGGCGGACGTGAGGTTATAGAAGTAGTTTGGGATCTTTGTTGAGGAAGAAGCGCACCGCACCGCACCGCACCGCACCGCACCGCTTTGCACCTGGGACGAGGGGTAACATTTGTCCCTCACTTCACTTGACACTTTTTAGACCCACCCCACACTGGGGTGTATCTGTGTACGTTACTGTACTGTACGTACATGAGTAAAATAGTGTAAAACCGCCGCCAGGGAAGGGGAATTAAAAAAAAAAAAAAGGCGACGGCATCTCCAAGGTTGTGATGGTTACAGACTGGCGCTCAGCACGCACGCACGTCGGAAACGCGATGGATACCCTCTCATTCGAACTGATTGACATTGCATACATAGACGACTAGACGGCCTTCCAGAATGCTGATCGCCGTCTTCCTTGAGTACACCTTTTTTCGGCAGGTTGTTGGTTTATCCTGCTTGCGATGGATGCTCTTTCTTGCCACGGACTGACTGCTCAAATGTGCTGTGTGTTCTGCTCTGCTCTGCTCTGCCGCGCTCATGTCAATGGACCAACACCAAGCGTGTTGGAGCAACACAGAACGACAAGCCCGCCCACCGTCACGAATGTAGTAGGTATGTAAAGTAGGTACTCGAGTCGCCCACCTACCGTTTGGCGGGGCATTACGTCGACGGTCGCGGCTGTCTTTCTCTAGCTGGTGCTAGACTGCCTGGCCTAGGTAGCTACATACAAGGGAGAGAGATACTATGAGAGAGGAAGGGACCCCTCTCCCCACCACCACCGACCTTTTCGCCCCTCCATGACCCAGAAACGGCGTCATATCCCCAGTGTTCCGTGGACACCCGTGGGTCCCCCCTCTACCGCCTCGTTGATGCGTCGTTTGAAAATGGCAGAGGGCCGCTGACAGATCTCAACCTTTTCCTTGGTCTCCGTGGTCTCAAAGGGTCGATGGAGATCCGCCCGCCGCCGCAAGACCCTGTCGAATATCTCTCTTTTGTCCCGCTTAGCCCAAGGGGAAGGGGGGCGGGAGGGGGGAGGTTCGGGTCCTCCATTGGGAAAAATCGCTCCATGATTTTATCACACCACCTACGTGCACCATGCCTGGGGAGAGGGCCGCTCACGGGCCAACGTCGACGTAACCATCCCCATAATAAAACAACAAAAACGGAGCCGGGCAATCGCGAATCGCAATGGGATTTGCCTATGCTGCACACTTGAATCGCACATGCAAGTAAGGCAACAGGGAAAAAAAGAAAAACAAGGCATACGGCTGAAGAAAGCGAGGAATACCGCTGATACCGCTGGGCCATTTACCAGGCGGGATGAGAAAGGCCCGACTCAAGCAAGCATCAATCCCCAGGACTCTTGTTTCGGTGAGTGACAGACGATGCCGTCCGTCTCGGGAACGAGGATGAAATGCTGAGGACTCCCCTCCCCCACCAATGGCTATCGGAACCTACCGCCGACGCCGTCGTCCGGCCGTCCCGGCCAACCCGTCTGGTGCTCGGGAATATAAGCCAAGCTTGGCTTTACTCATCGACCCTTGTCTCGCACACCCGGCCTGTTGCTCCTGTCTCGTCCAACACTCATCCGCAAGTGACCAAGTATTAGGTATCGACCGAATTAGGAAAGAATACAGCATCGCAAGATCCGCGCGCTCGGCTATGACTCAGCTCCTTCCTTCCAGAACCCGCGCGAGGGGCGGAAAAAAGAAAAGAAGACAAGAGAATATGAGGAAAAAGAAGGAGAAGAAGAAGAGGTAAAACATCCAGACAGACCATTCGTGCTTCTCGTCCTTCACCACGTGCTGGCCGTCGCTCGCCATTGGCCCAAAAGCCCTCGATGCCGTACCTATCCGTAGGTAGGTACCTACCTAGGCACCTGGGTGCGTAAGTAATACCCAACCGCTATTTATCCGTCAGAACCGCGAGCCGCTTGAATCGCCTGCCTGCCCGCCATGCAGCCTCTTTTACCGTTGTCTCTGGCTGGCGACATTTGCTACCTATTCCCTCCCCACCACCCACCCGCTGCCAGGAAACGAGTGCCCCGTTATCGTGAGAAGAACGAAGAGGCCCTGAAGCCTGTAGTTCCGCGCCAATGTTCTGGCGGGCTTTTTCGGCAACCATTTCTGGCCCGCTCCCCCCCTCAGAAGAACCCCGCCAAAGTCATTATCCCCCCCCCCCCCTTGCCCCACTCAAATCAGGAAACTCCGGTTTCCTGCTGACTTTCCTGGGCTTTTTTTTTTTCCGTCGGGCTTCTCTGACCTTCCACCGCCTCCCACCATGCTTCTCTCTCTCTTGGTCTTGCTTTGGTGGGAGGGACACATTGCACCGACCGGCCGACCGTCCCGCCTACCAAACGGCACCGGGGAAACACACCCCTCCATTACACAGTTACACTCCGAGGACCAATCGTTACACTCTCACATCTCCGTCATGATTCCGAAATCCAACGCACACCAACACTGCAAACCCGTTGAACGCAGTCATGATTGTGAATGAGGCAAGATTAATAATAATAAAAAAATCCTATCGGCCAACCTGATTAGGCCTCATGCCGCCTGTTGATTCATGCAAGGCTACTGAAAAATATGTAGGGACTTTTCCTGAACCGCCGACCCCTCTCCTAAAAGACATTTCCCCATCCTGCCCATCATCATGCTCTTCCTTTAATCTTCGGTGATATCACCATACTCCCACATGCCGAGTCTCTCCTCCTTCGCCTTGGCCTCCACCTCCTTCAGGTGCTTCAAGTAGGCCGCGTGCTGGCTGCTGCGCTCCCAGGCCTTGAGCTTCTTCGGCACCATGGCCTGGCCGTTGGCAACGATCTCCTTGTTGATGGAGTCGTTCGGGCCCGGCTTCTTGTCACCCGCGTTGTAGTCAAAGAGCGTAATGTAGCTGACGCCCTCCTTGTTGTCCACAAAGTCGAAGCTGGCCACCAGCTCCTTGCCCTCAGTCAATTCAGCGATGAAGGCGATGGACTCCGAGAAGTATTCGGGCGCCGTCGGCAGCTGCAGGAACGACAGCGAGGCGTCCATGGCCTGTGCCTTGAGCTTCTGGACAGTGAACTGAGGCTGGTCCAGCGGTCTCAACTTGGACCAGGGCTGCTTCTCCGAGTTGCCGTAGTCGACGTACACCACCTCGGCCACCTTGGCGGCGCGGTCGTTGGAGCGAATGCGCGCTCTGTACCACTGGCCGTCGGCGGAGAACTGGGCGGCGACGTAATCGCCAGCCTTGGGTGCATCGCCGACAGGCTTGCTGTTCTTGGAGTCCAGGTGGAACTTTTTGAACTCGTTCATGAGCGTCGTCAGTGCGGCGGTGCCCTTGCCAATCTCCTGGATCTTGATCTTGCCGTTGCCATCAATGTTGGTGATCACCACGTCGCGGTAGTCCTTGGGCTTGTTCTCGTAAGCTTCAGGGGTGTCGTTGGTCGTGGCGTTGGCGGGCGTCTCCTCTTCCTCCTCCTCCTGTGACGGGTCCCAGCTGTGCCACATACCCTTGCGGCCCTCCTTGGCCTTTTTCTCCGCGGCAAAGAGCTCGGTAGCGTTGCCCGACTTCTCGGCCGAGTAGGCGTGGACGGATGCGAGACCTTCCTCGACAAGGATCTTGGCAAAGTTCTCGCGGTTGATGTACAAGTCACCGATGAACCCGCCGACCTTGTCAATGTCGTAAATGTCAACCTCGACATCGCGCTGGTTGCAGCGGCGGTTGGCGAGGTCAATGGCCTCCTGGCCGAACTCCTCGCCCTTCTCGCCGCGGGGGCCTGGGGCGCGAGGAGCGCGGATGCCGCCCAGAACCAGCGTGAGCTTGACGCCCTCACGAGGAATCAAAAGGGTGAAGCGAGATCCAGACTTGACAAAGTCAACAATGGCAGGCACCTTCTTCTGTCTCGACAGGGTACCAAGCTGGATCTTCGCCTTTTGTTGAGATTCGGAAACGTCAACGAACTGCTTGATCTTGGGCGCCTTGCCAGACCAGATACCCTTCTTCTCTTCCTTGGCCTTCTCCTGAGCAGCGAGAAGCTCGTCGTAGTTGGGCGAGCGGTCAGTGTCGTCCTTGCGGTGGCGAATCACAGAGGCGTAGCCCTCCTCGACCAAGAGCAGGCCAATGTTCTTGCCTTTCTCAGTCACGGTGGCAACTTCACGAGCCTCGAAACCGTCGGCAGCAGGCTTGGAACCGTCAATGCTAATGCGGACGTGCTTTCCGATGATTTTCTTTCGCAGGAATTCCTTCGCCTCATCCTTGTAAGGGGCCTCGGACGCTTCGTTGTTGCGGGGACCGCGGACACTGCTGAAGTTGATCCTCTTCTCCTCGGTGCCGGCCTTGTTGCGAACGATGATGGTGTCCGCACCGATGACCTTGGCGACCACCATGTCGGAGGACGAGGCATCAGCCTTGGCAACGTGGTGCTGATGCATGCGCAGCTTCTTGCTCTGGGCAGTCTTCTCGGCAGCACGGAGGCTGGCCATCTTCTCGCCGAGCATGGTAGAATGGAAGTCGTTGCATCTCGCAAGACCCTCGGACAGGAGAAACTCGGCAATGTTCTTATTGCCGTTGGGGTGGATGATGGCCGCAACCAGCTGTCCCTGGGCGCTGGCGCCGACAATGTCAATCTTGACGCGGCGCTGGAGCAGCCTCTCCTCGACGAACGACTTGGCCTCGTTTCCGAACTCCTCGGCGGGCTGGGTCTGGCCGGTAGACTGTATCGTACGCTCGGTGGCGGGTGTGCGGATTCCGGCAAGGAGCGTCATGACCTGCACGTGCTTCTTATCCGAAAGCAGAAGTCGCACGAGCAAACGATCACCACTAAGAACCCGCTCGACAATTCCATCAACCGTCTTGCCCTTCCACTCGTTCATGAACTGGGGGCCGCCGAGGTCATTCTGGACCTCGATGCGGCCGCCCTTGTCGGACCACACACCCTTGCCGGCGTTCTTGGCTTCGGTTTCCAAGTTGCGCAGGTTCTCGAGACGCTGCAGAATCGCCTCGTCGTCTTCCTTGCGGCCGGCGTCTTCCCTGACCTTGAGCCATCCGGCCTTGACAGCTTCGTCGGGCAACGAGGGACCGTCCTTGGAGAGCAGAGCAGTGCCGAACTCACGCCCAGACGGTACGGTGTAAGCTACTGTGCATTGGATCTGCTTGCCAACGACGAGTTCCCTGAGGTATTCTCTTGATTGGAAAGCGAAGGGCTCGTCGCCCTCCTTGTTCAGACGAGGAGCGCCAACATATGCGAGGGAGAAGGTCTTTTCAGCTTTCGGGTTGTTGGGAGCGGTCAAGACGAGGGTGTCGCCACTCAGCACGCTCTTGACCTTGGCGAAGAAGGGCTTCGACATGATGGATGATCAATGAGCGACTGGGCGTCTAGCAGATACACTGTACCAAGTTAGTGCGCTGTCCATTTTGAGCTGTATTGTGGTGGCCGTTGAGTGTCCCCAATATTCAATTGTCTCGGTTTTGCCGTCTCAGATAGCCAACAGCAATCAATAGCTTGCTTGTAGATGTTTGGCATAGCACAAGCGGCAAAACATTTGCGATTGAGAAGCATGATATCCAGCTGCTGCACAGCCTGTGACTCCTTGTGCAGATGCAAGCGAGAAAACAAAGAATTGTGCCCGGACGGGGGTGGTTGCAAGCTGCACGGATAGGTGCAGTGTCTCCGGGTAGCGACAGCTAGTCGTGAACTCAACCATGGACGGAAAGGGGATTCCTCGGTAGCCATTGTAACGAAAGGAAAATGTGTTGACTTACAGTATAGTGGGAGGGAGATGAGAGCAAATATAATAGAGAGGGAGAGAGGGAGGGAGGGAAGGAGGGAGATAGAGAGAGGATGTTGTGATGTATTCCGGGGGAAAGGGAGAATTGGGAGGAAGGTAACAACGGGTGATTGATTGTTCGATGAACGTTCAACAGTCAGTCGTACCTACCGCCTTTTTGACAGCTTGCCTCAATTTCGCCGGGTCTCGAGCAAGCAGTGTGGGGAAAGGAGGTTCAGGGACCATACGAAGGCTGCAGGCAGGGGTAGCAGCTCGCCGCTGGCCAGTTGCAGGCGGCGGGTGGGTAAGGGAGGGCGGGGTTGGAGCTAGCTTAGGTTCAAGAGCTTATGTAAGGCATTGCACCTGAGCATACATAGGACAGCTTCCCCTTGATGCGTAGGTCCCTACTTAGCATCCAAGCCTCCATAAACCTGAAGGACAACAAAGCATCATTTATTTGCTAAACCGAGGCAATAGTTCGACGATGACACCAGCATACGGGGCTGTGCAGATTCAATTCGATCTAGTGTGGCTCATTGTTCTCTCATATGTATAACAAGCAGCAGTATTGAGTCTCGCAGATTAAGTTAACTAGGTACCTAGAAAAGCAAGCACACCATCTGGTGTGATGTGATGCCAGTTCTACTGCTGTTCACGTCATCTCCTACTTCTCACAGTGCAAGGACCATCCCCCACCAGTGCCACCACCATCACCGCCGAACAATCCAGTCGGGAATTTCAAAGGCCGATACATCACATCACGCGAACAGGAATTACGGTGATTTCTTTTTGGTATTTTCTACTCAGAGTTTGAAACGGAGCTCGTTTCCGAGTATCCCATCGAGACATCGGAATCCATTAAAGCAAGCTTGTCGCTTGGTTGTGTTAGGTTCCGAGGACCCCTAAGCTCGATAACCCCGCCTCGGGCCGCACTCCGACCCGGACGCCAGCTAGATTGGGGACCAAATAACTTAGTTGGAGATGCCAATGACGCCTGTGAAAACTCGTTAGACCTCGTGTCTTTTTTTCTCTTTTGCTTTGGCGTAGCAGCCGTGAGTAGGTACTTACCGCAGGCGGGGCGGGGGCCGGCGTTGCCAGTCTTCTTGGACTCCTCGTTTTCGCCCTTGCCGAGGTCGTCGGTGCCGCCGTGGACAACGACGGTGCGGCCGATAACGCTCTCGGGGCCGATCAGCTTGATGTGCTTGTCGGTGACGGTGCCCTTGGAGTTGCCCTGGCCATCGGTCTCGATGTTGCCGAGATCACCGACGTGGCGGTCCTCGTCTTCGGGGGCGCCGTGGCCCTTGTTGTGGGGGTTGACTGCAGTGTTCCGCGGTCAGCAAGTCGTTTCTTTCATCCCAAACTTTCTTGCCCTGCCACAGGGGTCGGGTTCCCGGGGTGGGTGATCTCACAGTGAGGGCCGGCAGACGTGCAGCCGTTGGTGTTGTCACCGAAGGTGTGGATGTGCATGCCACGCTTGGCGTTGGGGTCGTTGCCGGTGATGTCCCAGGTGATCTTGGTGGGAGCGGACTCGGACTCCTGCTCGAAGACAATGGAGCCGGTGACCTTGGAGTCACCACGGACGACAGCGACTGGAATACACAGTTAGTGATTGACTGATACTCGTCCTCGATTCCCTGCTGGACCCCTTTCTTCCCACCCTCCCCCCCCTCGAACAGAACATCCCAGGCCTCTCCACGACGGGAACGACGGGAACCATCTGCACTTGGGCCAAACAGATCGGGAGCTGCGAAGCAAGGGACACGAGAATGGGGTCGATCGAGCTTGAAGATTGGCTAGCGGGAAGCTGTTCCCAGTCGTGGCATGTCGCAGAGCCATCAGGGTGTTTGTGCGCTCTCTGCTCCCACCTCATACAAAAAAAAAACCCGCTCAATCCAGCTCAAGTTGTATGGTTGGATTGCGTTACCCCTCCATCATCCACAGCGCTGCGGCTCTGCACTAGGGAGACGGAGCGGGTATCCCAGTATAAAAAGCGTCTTACTTACCAGCCTTGACCATTTTGAATGATTTTTTTTTTTTAATTTCTGGGTTGAATTGGTTTGTTGTTGTGTAAGGTGGTTGCTCAATGGACAGTTGTTGAGGAGAAGAACGACGAAGGTTTATGGTGCAAAGAGGGGAAGAAGGCAGAAGTACCTTATGGAGTCTTTTGGGGCGTCGGGAGGTACCGCCAGTCCCAGGTGGAAAGACAAAGAAAGACACACACACACACACACCTGGCAAGACAGGACAGAACAGGACACAACACAAAGGCTGGCACGGCACAAGATTGCACAAACTCTGGCCGAAGAAGGGGGCAGCACAATTCCGAGATCCGAGTACCAGAAGCTCGCCGCCTCGCCTCGCTCTCCTACTCGTTCAGCGTCCTTCCTCGCCCACTTGATCCTACCCCTCCCCTCCCTAAGTCCGTACTGGTATATCCCCCCTCTCCTTCGTGCCGGCTCGGCTCGGCTGGGTTGCTGATTGTCAGCTTGTGCTTGGATGGTGGGGGGATGGATGGCCTCTGCCCCGCTCCGGCATCATCTCATTGTCGTCATCTTGACTGAAGTGGGCTCAGGGTGAGCTCTCGGGCGCAGCTGGTTGGCTAGTTGTCCCCGTGGTATTCAGAACGCTGACCAATGGCTGATGCAACGCGACAGGAACAGCAGCCAGAGGAATCGTCTTGTTGCTGCATCGACTCAGCATTGTCAGAACATGAACCATCGATCAAGCATTGGCGCCCGGGGGGGGGGGGGGGAGGGGGAGCCGATGGTTGGACGCCTAAGTACACCCGCAAGGGACCGGTTCCCATTTTCGCTGAACAACCCCTCACTGGCATGTACCTCCCTTGGCGATTGTACCTGGGGCTAACCTCGCGATTACGGCGCGGCAGAGCAGAACAATTGTCGGCCGCAGAACGTGGTCCAGGAGTGGCCCGGGCCGGCAATCGAAATGACGAGACACGGCAGGCGTCCGGCTGTTCCGGTCCATTTGCAGTCTGACAATTGCAAGATTCCAGCCTGTTGGGATGACGAGGCGCGGCAATAAGCTTTTACTGTTGTTGGTCGACGACGCTGGTACGGCGGGGAGCAACCCAGTAAAGTGCCCAGATCGGCAATCGGGTCAACAGAGCATTCACAAGCTTCGGTCATCTTCATCGCTATGCACTCTACACATCATCGGCACTAGCATAAAGCTCTGGCCTCGGGGCCGGGGGCAGTCGCAAGGCTCATCCCGAAAACAAACAGCCCTAGCGCGCCATAGAAGTCGTGGTTGTGGCTGGATGATGACTGACATGTCGGTTTTGAAACATCGGATTCTCCAAGCCCAGTAGCAGCATCATCACGTGCTTTGGTGTGCTCTGCTTATCCAGAGGGGGCTTGCTGATTTGATGTTGCAAATGCTCGCCCTGTTCGTTGACTGTAGACGGACCCTCGGGGCAGGCAACCATGGCGTCGGCCCCAAACTCTAGCACTTTGTCTAGCTCAAAGCAATCTCGATACCTGGATTGTGGTTGTTGTGTCGGCCACCACCCGACTGGTTTGTTCCCGCGACGCTCGCAGACAGGTGCGTCAAGGAGTGGAACATATCTGAGGCAAAAGGAGCCCTCCCTCCCCGAGACGCATCCTGCATGATGCCGAACCGATCGGCCAGGGGCGTTTGACACCCGTACGCTTGAAATACTGACGAGTGCAGAGAGGGCCAATACCACAAACGGTGTCAGCCCTATGCACAGAGTTTATGGCCCAGGCCGCAGCGTGGTAAGAAGCTTCCCGACCTTGTCTTTTTTTTTTTTTTTTTTTTTTTTTGCGATTTGTTACAGCACGAGGTACTACCTAGCCGTCCGTGGAAAGAGAAACGAGATAGGGAGCTGGCCTGAAAACACAGACGTCCCAGATAAGAGCAGCTTCGCTACCGCAGACGCGGGTAAGATATGAGACAGCAACGGCCACGGCTCTGCAGCGCACGGGTTAAGCACGACCCTGGCGGGACACGTGGAAAGAAACTGTGACAAGCATAGGTTTTGAGGGGCTAGATACTCAATGTTGTCGTGGTGTGATTCTTAGCGTGCGGATACGTATGGCAGAACAGTGTCATCTCGGAGTGGGCTCTTTGGATGAAGGCAAAAGCGAAATGCCATGTGGGTGAAGCGGGCATTGCGTGCTTGTAGCATTTCCGTCTCCGACCGGCGAGTGAGACGGGTCACACAAGAGCTCCCGCGGGAGGCCAAGGAGGAGTAGAGTTCGCTAAAAGATTAACATCCACCCGGGAGGGACCCTGGATTGTTGGAATTTTCCGTGCGTTCAGGGCGTTGAACAGGGTTGGTCCGACCATTTGTTGAAGCCCGAGTGTGCGGTTAGTCGAAATACGAGACCTGAAAGAAGAGAGGGGTAAGGACAAGTGACAAGCGTAATGGGCGGGTTGGGTGAGGGAAGAGAGATTCACCCGAGGGAATTGGCAGAGTGAATGAAGGCTTGGGCTGACGAGGTGGTTAAAACTCAGCAGCGGAGGAAGTGAGAGCTGAAGCTGAAGTGAGGTGAATGAATTGTGATGATGGATGGACTGCAGTTCCGGGCCAGTGGTGCCATTGCATTTCGATACATACCTAGGTAGGTAGACAGCGTTGACTGCCAGGCTCTCGTGCTACTATACCCTTCTTGGCATTGGCTCTCTCAAGTATACCAACGAGTACACCCTAGGTACTGGCAACGCACCTTAGTGTCTGATATCCAGTGTATTTGTTTTCCCGCCTTTGTTCCACTTCTCTTGCGTCGTTCCTGTCGGACAATTGCCTCGAGCATCATATGTAGTATGTCGGTCTCTTTCAGCGCAGGACAGTACAAGTGACAGTATAGTTGTATGTCTTTGATCGTCGAACGCTGAATCTTGTTGAGGACGAGGATCGGGGCCCGATATACTATTTTGGACGTGCTCGCACCTTAATTGGACGTATCAATCAATCCAGCCAGTCCACTGCAACGTCCAGGCAAGCAAGCGGCCCTTATTATTACCTAGGTATCCGTAGTTACTCTCAAAGTGGCCTGGCTGGCGGCCTGGCTGGTACGGCCCGGCCAAGCCAAGACTTTATTCGGCCCAGCTACACCACACACCACAATCTCTTATTCTTGGCCTTTGGCCTGGGACCTGGCAATCAGAGCCAGAACGACAATTATTCCAACAGATTAGGTACAGTACACGACAGGGCCCGGTGACTACCTAGGTACCTGGACAGGACCGGTTTCCTCTGCTGTTTATGTATTCCCCCCGTCCCCTTGGTGCCTTTGACTTTGGCCCTAGCCTACCTACCTCTTTCCCCTCTTACCGACTTACCCATCATTACTTAGCGAAAAAGGTAAAAACCGAAAGTGAAGTGTGGTGTCTCTCTTTTCCTGCACCACAACCTGGCCCGACACGGGACCACCGCACTCGTCGTCTGACCGAGGAAAGAAAAGGGTGGGAAAAAAGCCTGCCGAGCATTGCATCTAGCCGCTCATTCCGACGGGACCAGGTGTCGAGGGACTGCGAGCGCGCAAACATACACACGACGAACGCAGCCACTGTGTGCGACTCGAGCCTCCCAAACTGCGAAAAGAAACAAGGCATCAAGAGAGAGAGAGAGACAGCGTCAGAGACATAACCAGGCACCATCCATCCTTGGAGACAGGCCTCGGACCTCACCTCGGGACACACCCAAGCCATCCACGTCCGTCCTGCGCGATCGATACCGCCAGCCCCAAGCCAAACCCGACGACACGGGCTTTTGCGACTTCTGTGACGACTCTTCCCGGTCTTTTGGCTTAGTTCGCTCTCCCCGACCGACTGACAGGACGCACCGCACCGCGCCGCGCCGCTGCACTCACTGAACCGCTCATTGCTGCTTCTCTCGTCCTTCACTCTGATCCAAGGCCATTTCACTTTCCTTCACCTGGCCGCACCCAAACATCTGCGCCGAGGACCTTCTCCTCCCCGGAGCCGCACTGCTATTTTGCGCCTGCCGACTGTACTCTGTCCCCGAGTCACTCGGCTTCCTTTCTGTCACGCGACAGCGACCGACTTGTGTGTCAGTCCCAGGTCATCACCAGCCCAACAACTTTCTCCAACTCGCCCCCGCCGCGCATTACTAGGGCAGCCCAAGGACGTCAGTCCTATTACGCCCGTCTGCGCCGCACCACAGCACAGCGCAGCACATAACAACCACCACCACCACCACCACGCCGAGCCTCACCCCGCGACCACCCGCACGAACAATCGACCAACGTCAACCTCAACTCTTTCATCGAGCCCCATCAATTAATCTACGACGGTCCGCTTTCCGGCGCATACCCGAACAACGTGTCGTCGATTCACGAACCGCACTGTCCAGCGAGCAATAATCTCGATCGAGCTCGCCACGAACAGATGCAGTCGACCTCCGCCAGCATCCTCAACAGGTCGACATAGAAGCCCGTGGGAGAGGCCGACTTTACGGACCCGTCTTGACGTCGCTGTCGCCATCATTCTCGATCACCATGTCTTTCCGAGGCGACGGCCAGCGCCGTTACGGCCACCTTCCTCCCGTGCAATACCCCACACCTGAACCATCGCAAGACCAGTCTGCTTACCTCGCCCGCCGCCCGAGTTTCAACAACGGTGATGATGCCACCATGTTCGACCAGACCCGCGCGCAAGCCCGAGGCCATCGCCCATCTGTTTCCAGGGGCGAGGACGAACTCTTCCTAACGAGCCCCACTGCCTCGAGCCATTCCGGCGGCGGCCGTCACAGCTACGGCTCAACCAACAATGCGCTCTCCGGCTACCAGCACCAGTACCAGGCTTCGTCGCCCCCGACGTCTTCTCACTCCAATTACAACCCTCAGGCCTTTGCGCGGACGCCATCCACCGCCTCCACGTCTTTGCCATACCACCCAGCCCCTTCGAGCCGGTATGGGTCCGCCGCTTCGCCGACTTCCTACACGTCTCCCACCCAGTCCAGCTACACGCCGGCGGCATACAACCCGGCTGCCTACGCGAGCACGACAGCCCCCCAACGGCAGCCGACGTATTCTGGCTACAACAACTATGGTCAAAGCTACGGCTCTCCGCCCGCCACTCACTCCTCGTCGGGTTTTGGCCAGTCCGCCTTCCAGTCTGCCCAGGCGCCCTCGGCAGCTTCACCAGCGCCAGCCTACGATTCGTCATACTCCCAATCTTACGGCAACAGCTACAACTCGTACCCAACGAACGGTAGCAGTTCCGCAGCGCCGTACCCTTCCGACGACTCGCAAATGCCGTACCCAATGCAGACGTCTATGCCCGTCGGGCCAGGTTACAGTGACACTTTGGCCTATTACACTAGGTCGACGCGATCCCACTCGGTAGCGTCTGCGGTTTCGTCGTCGCACATCCAACAGCAGCACTCGCCCGGCTTGCAGCGACACCCCACCAACGCCCCTCTGCCTAGCCGCCCTATGGAAGAGCACACCTGGGACCCGAGCACCATCACACCCACAGACGAGGACCACGTTCAGCTCCAAGATAACATCATGCAAGATATTGAAGCCGAGTTGGGCGGCCGGCACCGTCCTCTCCCGATCAACGGCGGGCAGTTCTCCGACGACGAGCTGCAAGGACTGCGACGATACAACTCGGACCTGGGCAACACTAACATGGGACAATCCACATCTGCCTCGAACGCCAACAGGAATCTGCTCTCCGCTTTCGACTACGACGACGATGACGACGATCCAGAAGGAACTGCAGGGGTATTGGCCATGCAACAGGCGGAGCTCGACGAAAGGAGGTTCAGCAGCTTGCCGCCCTTCATTCCGCACGATCTTCCCGTCACCTCCAACCCCCTCCCGCCGCCTCCTGAGGAGCAGAGTGACGATACCGACTACGGCGGCATGGATCTGGGTGCGCTTGCTGGCGGGTATGCCGGAAACCTGGCTTACGGCAGCGAGGTACCGACACAGGACGGGTCCCGGCCGCTACCCAACCCCAACGACTACGCGGGGGCATCCCCGTTCGCGGAAGCGGGAGTTGACTATGGTGGCACCGGTGGCTTGCAGGCCCCGTCCGCCCACCGACTGAGCTTCGATGAAGGCGACGAGCCAGCTTCTCTGCACTCGAAACAGAGTGGCAGCGAGTCGCCCTACAAAGAGGATTATCCCGACATCTTTTACCACCCCGGGTTGTCGAATAGACCGCTCCCAGCTCTGCCCCCGGGTCCTGGCAGCGACTCTAGCTCCATGCTCTCTGTCCACCCCACTACCCGCAGTTACCATTCCCACTCCCTCAGTAACGAGTCTCGGACACTTCACGATGGCGGCTCCGACTACTACGGTGGCTCCACGGGTCTCAACTCGCCCTTCCCAGAGCGGTCCATCTCTTTGTCGAGTCACAGCCACACGCCCCATGTTCAGGCGCCGGTTCGGTCACGGACAGACGCGGCGGACGAGCGGAGGAAGATGGCCAGATACCAGACGCAACAACAGCAGCTTGCGGCTCAGAACGGGTTGCCGTACGACGGCTACGAGTCTGGAACACCGTCGTCGTCAGTTACCTATGACATGATCACGCTGCCTAGTGGTCGGAAGAGGAAGTTCATCCCGTCAAAACTCACATCTGGCGACCTCAGAAGATGCTCAGAACCGTGGGCTTTGAGTGGAATCGCGGGTTGGATCCGCGAGATGGCCGACGCTGAGCCGGACCTCAAGCAAAAGACGGTCGAGGAGGCGCTGCTCAAGCTCTTCACCGCCAAAGTCCCCACCATTAACGTCGCCGACGCCGAGCTCCTCAGCGCTCGCGTGACGCAGCTGATGCTGGACGCTGGAGTGCTCGTTCCCGAGGAGGAATGGGTCAAGTTCGGCAACGGCACTGTGTCTGGAGTCTTGCCGCAGTTGACGGGCTCTGGCTGCTATGCGCCAAAGCTTCACGAGGACGACTCTCAGCCGGGGCGCTGCTACTCTCATCAGTGCATGAGGACGCTGAAGAAGGCCAACCTGGATGAGATGCTTCTCGAGGAAGTCAAGCCAGCGGACTGGAACGTGCATTACAAGATCCAAGAGGCCGAGCTCGCCGAGAAGCCGAAGAAGGAAGTCGAACGCCAGCACGTCTTGCACGAGATCGTCAACAGCGAGGAGTATTTCATCAGCCAGCTCGAGGTTCTACGGGTACTATACCGAGACCACCTGCGGAATAGCCAGCCTCCCATCATCCCTCCCAACAAGATTGATAAGTTCCTTCTAGTTGTGTTTGGCAAGGCCGATGCTGTTCAGTCCGTCAACAAGGATCACCTTTTGGCGCAGCTGAAATACCGCCAACAGGAGCAAGGTCCGTGGATTACCGGGTTTTCCGACCTCTTCCGCGAGTGGATTCGAAAAGCCAAGGATGTTTACATTGACTATGCATCCCAATTCCCCTACGCGGAGTACATGGTGCGCAAGGAGTCTGACCGCAACCTGCTCTTCCGCACCTTCCTCGAGCAAGTCATGAGGCACAAGCGTTCCGAGCGACTGGGATGGCAGCATTTCCTCAAGACCCCCATCACGCGTTTGCAGCGGTACTCGCTTCTGCTTGAGACTGTCGAGAAGAAGACCCTCCGAGACGACGAGGAGAAGGCCAACCTGGCCAGGGCAATCGCTGAAATCCGCCACGTCACCATGGAATGTGATACCAAGGTCGCTGAGATGCAGAAGAAGGTGGAAATGATGGAGCTCAACAGCATGCTCGTCCTTAGGCCAGGCTTCCACTCCGTCCTTAACCTTGACCACCTCGGCAGGGAGCTTATTAAGCAGGGCGATTTGCAAAGACAGGGTTCCAAGGGTGTTAGATGGGTTGACACGCACGCTTTGCTGTTCGACCACTACTTTATCCTTGCAAAAGTGGTGACTCCTAAAGACGGCAGGGGGGAGAAGAAGTATGATGTGTCGAAAGAGGTGAGTAGCTATGACATCCGAGAGCCGATCATATCCCTAACCGTTTAGCCCATCCCGATGCCTCTGCTGTTCCTTGACAGCATGAACGACGACCCCATATCCAGGCAGAAGGGCATAACCGCTCCCTTGGCCCGAACCACCGCGGCAGGCTCAGATCCCAGACTGAACAAGATTGCCACCAATGGCACCGAGCGCCCCGGGTTGGAGCACGTTGCAACGAGTTCCTCGATAGCCTCGAACGACCCCGAGGGCAAGATTCTCTACCCCTTCAAGATCAAGCACCTAGGCCATGAGACGTATATATTGTACGCCACGTCGGCCCAAAGCCGTGCGGAATGGGTCGAGAAGATCATTGAGGCCAAGACGAGGCACGCGAAGGCGCTCTTCTCGCAAAACGCCGAGCCTTTCCGCCTCCGCGTCCTCGCCGACAGCGCGTTTGTTTATGATGCGGCGTCAGCTGTTGGCAGGCACCCCGGCGTTCCCATTCGCGGTACCCCTCTCGACCGAGCAGTCCGCGAGATCGAGGAGATCTACGGGCCCGGTAGAGGGCCAGCCCCAGTATGCAGAGCACAGGTCAACTGTGCCTGCGGCTTCAATGCGTTCGGCAAGTCCATTGTCGCCATCGGCACGGACTACGGCGTGTACATCTCGGATGCCACGAACCCTCGTGGTTGGATGAAGGTAAGCTGCAGCGTGTCCCGTGATACCCAGCAGAACTGATTGCTAACTCTGAGCAGAGCGTTCAAACAACCAGGGTGACGCAGATAGCCGTCCTTGAAGAGTTCTCTGTCTGCCTCGTCATTGCCGACCGGTCTCTCGTCGCTTATCCGTTGGATGTGGTCGCCCCAGTTTCGAACTTCCCCGCTCCAGCCCACGACAACCCCAGACGAGCGCCGCAGAGGTTAGCCAAGGATGTTGCCTTCTTCGCCACCGCCCGCATGAAGGACCGCATGCTTGTCTTTTTCAAGCGGAAAGAAGGCATGCACAACACCTTCAAGGTCCTCGAGCCAGTCTTTCAGAAGGCAAGCGAAAAGAGGCCTAGAATATTCGGTGGCCGCAAGGGGATGGGAGGCAGCACCGATGCCTTCCGCGACTATGACGAGTTCTACCTCCCAACGGAATGCTACTCGCTCAATCTCTTCCAAAGCTACATCGCGGTGTCTACTGCCAAGGGTTTCGAACTGCTTACCCTCGACAAGAAGCAGACGATGTCGATCCCCGACCTGAAGCAGCCTGCCATTGCCAACATCGCTAGCCGGATACGCGATCAAAGACCGTTGGGCATGTTCAAGCTGAACGACCAGGAGTTCTTGCTTGCCTACGAGGATTGTGCTGTGTACGTCGACAAACACGGTGACGTGAGCCGCACTCTGATTATGGAGTACTCGGGCAAGCAGAAGAAGGCCACGAGCGCTACGATGTACGGTCAGTACCTCCTCCTCTTCAACGGGGACTACGTCGAAGTACGAAACGCCGAAAATGGTCGCCTCAGACAGATCATCGCGGGCCGGGATGTGAGATGCCTCGACTTCGGTGTTAGGGGCCCTACGGGTGGCAACTCGTCAAACAATCAGAACTGGTTGGGCGGACAGACCCCGACCGGGGAGGATTCCAAGGGAACGGTCAAGATTGCAATGAGCCATCCTGAGCAGCACGGCATACAGATTGTTATGGAGATGCTTCTCAACGATGGCCACATGGAGAAGTAGGGTTGGAGGGGCCTTGTGAGGAGGACATGACGATTGATGAGAGGGGGCACCGTTTGTTTCTTCGGCAAGAGGCTGTTTGTACGCAACCTAGCTGCGCGGACCGTAAGGCGTTTTGGGTCAACGTGGATCATGAAAGGTCTTTTAGCCGTCCTTGTTGTTGTTTTTTTTTTTTTTTGCGCGCGTTGGAAAGAAGGGGGTGTGCCGGCGGACGGCGGACGGTTCTATAAGCCAGTCCTAGGCCACGGCCAGGATGTCTGAGTTTCTTGTCATTCTGGTCTGTTGTTATCCATTTGGGAATTTCTTCTTCTTCTTCCGCTACTGCTGCTAGTGGCTGTAGAAGCAGCGGGGTAGATGCGGGATACGACGTCTTTGCATATGAGGAATATAACGATCCCCACGTTGGCACAATTTTCTTCTAAAAAGAAAAACCCCCTCTCTGCGTGCCTGATCATGCGGCTGAACAGGTGGATGTTGGGACCGCAGTCGAGCCTGCGCAGTCGTCGACATTGCTCTCATGACGTCTCCCCCCGGTGACGCGGCGAGAACAGGCAGGCCACGATCCTACGAATCGCTTCCGCCCGCCAAGCCCTGCATTTATCTCGAAAGGGTAGTCAGTAAGTAAGCACTGCGAACAGGGGCAATCTCGTAATCTCCCCGGTTACCTCCTCTTTCTATATTCAACCTAGTCCTCCGGGCCGCGTCGCAACACACCTGTCTTGGCAATCGACCTGAGCAGCCATGGCATGCACGCGTCAGACGGCGTACTTTTGTCTCGCCCGCGAGCCCGGGTACCGTTGGAGTTCGGTCGGCGCTACCGAGACCCGGCGCAGCTCGGGCAGGGGTCCGGATCCTGCCTTGGCCGTCGACGAAAGTTCCTTTTGGTACCGGGTACCTTGGCCTCATTATCTATGCGCGGAAACGGAGACTATATAATTCCCATGTTCTGCCGCAGAGGGGGCGGGGGGCATGACGAGAGCGTCAACAGGGGCAACTGTGCGCGTTTGAAGCTTCGTCCTGTGTGTGATATAGAGCGCAGCGGTGGACAAAACATTGCAGAAGCAGGGTTCCTTTCCTCGGTGACCACAAAACGACACGACTCGGGGGGTTGGCAGCTAAGACCGAAGCCAAAGACAACCCGACCAAACCAACCAAGCATGCGCTCCTCCTCCACCCTGGCGGCCGCCGCGGCCCTCGCGGGCGTCGCAGCCGCGACGTCCTACCAGTGCCCCCCCCTAGGCGCCGTCCTTCCCAAGGCTAAAGCCCCGAGCGCGCACCCGGCCGTCCGCGCCGCCGTGGCGGCCTTCACGGCGTCCCTCGAGGCCGAGACGGCGTCCTTCAACGGCTCCGCCGTCTCCATCGGCGTCAAGTCGGCGCTCGAGGACGCGCCGCTGGTGGACTTCCACTTCACGCCGCGCGACCGCGACCCGCGGGGCGCGCAGGCCGTCGACAGGCACACGGTGTACCGGCTCGCGAGCGTGTCCAAGCTGTTCCCGGTGCTGGCGGCGCTGCAGCACGGGGACGTGATGGGGTGGGAGGACCCGCTGACCAAGTTCATCCCGGAGCTACGGGGCGCACCCGAGGGCGCGCTGGACTACCACGACTGGGAGGAGATCACGGTCGAGGCCGCAGCTGCGCACATTGGCGGCATTGCGGGCGAAAGTGAGCGAACCCCCCCCCCTTTTTTTTTTCCCTAAGAAACTGGCGAGCTGACGGGGAGTCGATAGTGACGACGGATAATGCGGCGTATCCTGGAGACTGGGAGGCTCTCGGACTGCCTCCTATTGCCGAGGAGGACAAGCCGACTTGCGGAGGTTTCCTGGACGTCCCGGCTTGCACCAGAGAAGGTGAGTTTGCAAAAGGAGGATGAGCAACATTCTTGCCAGCCTGTCTGCTCCCCCCTGGACTACCAGGAGAAGTGATAGTTAACAGGGCTGCCAGAGTTTTTGAAAGTGATGAAAACCAGCCGTCCGCCGAGCTATCCGGCCTACCAGACACCCGTCTACTCGAACCTCGGGACGACCCTCGTGGGGCTCGCCGTCGAGAGGGCTACGAACAAGACGCTCGAGGAGGTGCTGTTCGAGTCCATCCTGGGCCCCGCCGGTATGGGCAACACGACGTACGGCAAGGTCCCGGAGAACCTGGAGACCCTGTTCATCCCCGTCGATGACATCTACTTCGAACAACCGTTGGGCGTATTCGACCCGTAAGCATCATCCGCCGTTGAACAGCCTCTGCCGTGAAGGAATGAGCTGACTTGGGGCCACAAACAACAGGGCCGGCGGGATGTATTCCACCACGGCCGACATGCTCCGCTTCGGCGACGCGATCCTTCAGAACAGGCTGCTGAGCGCGGCCAAGACGCGCAGGTGGCTCAAGCCGTCGACGTTCACCTCGGCGCCCGGCAGCTTCGTCGGCAAGCCGTGGGAGGGCATCGTCTCGGGCAACCTGACGGCGGACGGGCGGCTCGTCGAGGTCTACACCAAAGGCGGCGACATCATCAGCTACCACTCCCTCTTCGCCGTGGTTCCGGAGTACGGCATCACTATGTCGGTGCTGGTCGCGGGGCCCGAGGTCAGCGTCGGCCTGTACTCGTACTACCTGTTCAAGATGAACGAGCTACTGCCGCCGCTGATCAAGGCGCTCGACGAGGCGGCGCGGGACGACGCGCGTCGGAACGTCGCCGGGACGTACGCCGACGCGGCGACCAACTCGACGCTGACCATCGCGGCGGACGACGGCGGCGGGTTGGGCCTCCAGCTGGCGGAGTGGCGCATGCGGGGGTTCGAGGTGCTCCCGAACCTGGCCCGGTACAGCTTCCTGGGCGTCAACGAGACGGGCCTGCCGTCGAACCGGGAGCTGACGGCGATGCTATACCCGACGGGGCTGGAGGAGGGGAACCGGACGGCGTGGAGGGGGGTGATCGACGCGTTCACCCCGGCGGCGCGGGACGCCATCGACGACGCTATGTTCTACCCTAACGCGTCCTGCGTCTCGTGGCTCACGATGGACCGGGTGACGTACGGCTACAAGTCGCTGGACCACTTCGAGCTCACGTACGGGGACGACGGGCGGGTCGAGAGCGTGCTGCCCAAGGCGTTCGCGCTGAGCCTGACGAGGGTCGAGGAGGGAGAGGAGGGCGGGTCGGCGGTGTAGTCTCGTTCTGCTCAGGAACTTGTGAAGGCCAGGGCTCACGATGGCCGTTTTTTTTTTGTTTTTTTTTGTATGCCTTGGGTCTGCCGTTTGATCCCAGTCCATACCATGCATGCGTGTTAGTCATTGACATGGGGCGAGTCGATGCCAATGGTCTCGCCTTTGGTGGGTACAGCAGAAGGACTTATTCGTTTGGTTGGCCCTGTAATCAACCGGGAGGTTTGTGAGGGCTTTATTTTTCTTTTGTCTTGAGGTGTTGTATTTCGTTTTCGTGTGTTATGGTGTACAACATATGGCAAGATAGTCGTAGCAACAGGGTCCAGAACACTAGTTGTAGCAACTGGGGGAGCCATCTCCGAAGGCTCTAGCAGCCTTGGTTGATGGGGCGGTTGAGTTCAAGATTCTATTGTACTGCCGTTTTTATATTGTCTATATTGTCTTGAGTATTGGGAATGGTACTTATACTGGTTCTCTCCCGACCGCGTTGGACCATTATTGTGTGCCTGTGCGACCTTGAGAGGGACCGCCTTGTACCCGTCCCACAGTTCGTTTGGATGTCATAAGGACCGCAACTACACCGGCCGCGGGGAACTGGGGCTGCTTTGTGTGCGTAACTGAGGAGCTGCGTAGACCGTTTTTTCTTTTTCTTTTTCCATGAGTCTGAAAGGAGAAGCATTGGACGTCTGCATGCACAAGGTGTAGCAGAGCGCTACTTCTGTTCCCATAGCAAAGGCAGCTTCGAAAATTGACCAGCGACGGATTTTGATATCGTCCCGCGTCCCGAGCCCACTGCGATACCTGATCACATGGCCAATCCCCGTAAGATTGCCAGCTGCGTACGGCAAGCCACGCGGCGGGCGGGTGAATATAGAGTTGGTAGCCAAGCAGCCTACCCGGCCTTGGCTCCCCCGTCTCAGCTGTTTCGGTGCCCAGGTTGTGGTGCCCAGGCTGTGGTGCCCGTCGGTTGCGGTCCATCAATACGTACGGGTTAGGGTAGGGATGGCAAGGGGGCCACACATCCTCGCCCACGGCATCTCGATGCCCTCGCTCATCACCACCTTTCGTCGTCTGTTCCGAGCTTTGGTGAAGAACGACCAGAGCTGAATGCAAGGGGTCCGGAGGAGCAAGGGTCCAAACCCCTCTCCATGACGCCCGGCTCAAAAGCTTGTTAAAACCCCCCGAACCCCTCGGTACTAGCGTCTTAGCGGCTCCGTGGGCCGCTCTCTCTGCCTCTCTTTTGTATCTCACTAACACTTACACAGCCCAGAAGGGTTTTGGGAGAGGACTGCCACATCCGTCCGAGGGGGAGGGGACCCCTTTACCGAACTTCCCTCCCAATCACGAACCTGACCTGTGACGATATTGTTGATTTCGTTTCCTTCGTTCGACAGTGAGTTGCAGTCCCCCTCCCCCTGTCAAGGGGTTCCCCCCCTCTCAGCCTCAAACTCCAGGCTTCTAGCTGACTGCACTGCACTGCTCCCCGCAAACCAACCGGGGTTGGCATCGGTCAAGCCAAGACTGCGGACAGGCAGCAAAATTACAGAGAGAGACACCGGGGGCAAGATTGTCGTCATTCCCCTACCTTTCCACGATAGCGGCAACGGCGGCGGACAACACACAGCCCCCAGTCTTGCGGAACGGAGGGGGGCAATCTGGCTAGCGGATTCGTGGGTGTCAAAATCGGTCCTGACCCCTCGAGTTCTGAGGGAGGTCATTCAGCAGCGCTAAAGAAGGGGGAGGACCTCTTCTCAATGAGCTCTCTCTATCTCTCATTTATTTCTATCTCCATCGGGAGTAAAATAAAAGATATAAAACAAAATATAAAACAAAATCCCCTTGGCCTTCTTCCATCGAGAGTCCCACGTCTTTGCCCAATGTCCCCCTCCCACCCGTATCCCTGTTCCCAGGATGCCCAGTTCCCCGGTTCTCGTGGCCGAAAAGTCCTGCAGGAGTCCGAACCCGACCGTTGGTTCCCCAAAAAAGGGACGACTACCGTTTGTGTTAGGTTTTATTTGTTTATCCTATCTATCTGATTCTGCCCCGTCCCGGGGCTAGGCCAAGAAGAGGAGAAGCGCGCTGCGGCTGTGAAATGGAGCGGCGCGGGAAGAAGGAAAGCTAATCTTGTTTCTCTTTTCCTATTCCGCGCGCGCGCGCCCACCCCCACCAGGCAACCTTCTCTCTCTCTCTCTCTCTCTTCTTCCTCCAAAACAAATCCTTTTGCTCTCTTCATCATCATTCCCCTCACCCCCCTTGGGACTGGCTGTGTATTTCTGGTGGTGAGCTAGGTCATAACATACAAGAGTAAAGCATCGGAGAGCAGCCCTCCCCCCCTTTCGCCCCGGGAGAGCGAACAAAACCAGGCAACGGCCGACAACACAGCGTGGAACTTGGACGGCGAACCATGAACGCCGGCGGTCAAGGACCTCCGGCTCAGCAGCAGCACTATGGGCACGCGCCCTACCCGCCGCAACAGCAATATTACGCTCTCCAGCAGCAGCAGCCTCAATATCAACATGAACAGCAATATCAACACCAACACCACCAGCAACAGCGGTACCACCAGCCGTACCAAGCACCGCAGCAGCCGCTGTATTACTTCCCCCCACAGCAGCAGCAGCAGCAGCAGCAGCAACACTTCCTCGCCGAGCTGGACGGCTCGTCATCCACGACACCAGCTGCCAAGCCAGGGCCGATCCCGGCATCGACGTCATCACCGCCCTCCGCCGCCGCGCAGACCCAGCATGGGACCCCTGGCACCGGTGCCGGCACCGCCTTTGAGATGCCCGCCGAGGCAACGGCGCCCAAGCCCGATGACAACGTCTCCAAGCCGCAGACGGTAGCCGCCACAACATCGCAGGCGGTGGCAGCGAACGCGGACGCCGCAGAGCAGGCAAGTCAGAAGCCACTGCCGCCGCCCATCCAGGCGAACCCCTGGGGCTTCTTCCTCCCCGGCGACGACGACGACGACCACCCCCCCGAGCGCCCCGGCTCCGAGTCGCTCGTGGACGACCAGGCTCTTGCGGTAAAGCCCCTGAAGATCGTGAAGACGGGGGGCAGACCCGAAGGCGCCGCCGCCGCCGCTGCCGTCACGGAGGACAGTGGGTCACGTCCGGTCGGCAGGTCCCCAGTCACGGCGCAACTGGCCCCGGCGCCGCTGAACATCGCACATCCGCAGTCACCCGCCACCCAGCATCGACCTCCTGGCCCCACCTCGCCCGTCTCCTCCGCCGCTCCGTTGGCGTTCCAGCTCCCGTACCCCGCCGATGGCTCCAGCATCCCGACGCCGAGATGTCACCCCGAGCCTCAGCTCGGGACCCAGTTCACGCTGCCCATCCACCCCGCTGCCACCGGGTCTCCTCTTCATCAGGCTTCCCCCACAGCCTTGGTTCCTTCGCCCCTCACACCCTTACCTGCTGCGGGTGCCGTGCCGCCGCAGCCGTCGCAAGCGCAACAGGTCGCTCCCCAGCCAGTGTACACGCACGCATCACCCGTAAGCCCCATCATCGTCCAGGCCGGTTTGCCGCCGACTCTGCCCTTGGGTTCCTACTTCCCCCAGCAACCGTCCTACGCCCGCCCGGAAACGGCCTGGCCGGCGCACCACAGCCCGGCGCCCTCAGTCTCGAGCACCGCCACCACCCAACCAGGCCCCCAGACCGGCCAGCACTCCCCAGCCCAGCCGCACATGTCGCCCCCGCCGTCCTACAACCAGACCACGACCCAAGGTCAACCGGCATCCACCTCGCCGACCTCCCTGCTGCAGTTCCCCCAGCCGCCGGCACAGGCGCAGCCCCTCTCCCCGACCGGCGTCCCTCTGCCATTGAGCCCGGCCCCCTCGCAGTATCCCTACTCCCCCTCCTGCGTCGGCGCCGACAAGTTCGGCTTCGCCCACCAGCAGCCCCCTTCGGCCCCTCAGCAGCAGCAGCAGCAGCAGCAACACCCCTACAACCCTCACGCCTCGCCCCCGATCCCTCAAGCGTCCTACATCAACGGCCCGCAGTCCTACCACCCGACCCCTCCGCCCCTCCCGCCGCGGGCGTGCCCGCCGACGCCGGGCCAGTACGGACAACACCCGGCACCCTCGCCATACGGCCCCCCGCCTCCGACGCGGCCGAACTACCAGGCCCTTCGGCCGCCGCTGCCGCCGCCGCCGCCCAGGCCCGACTCGCGGTTCTTCAGCAGCGCCACGGCGCGCAAGCTGCTGAGCAAGACGACGGAGCTCGTCGACCAGACCATCGCGCCGTACCTCCAGGACCACCGGCACAGGCTGCCGTACAACGCGCACCAGCATCAGCACCAGTACCTGAACCAGAACCGGCCGCCTTCGGTGCCGCAGGGGCAATACTCCCAGCATGGTTACGCTCCCTCTCAACGTACGTAATCACAGTCTGGGGAAAAGAGGAAGGGGGAGGGCATGACTCTGCTGCCCTGGGGTCTTCTTAGTTGTGAGGACTGACACGTTCGTGTGCAGCTACGTATGCGGCTCGTCACAACGCCGACGTGTCTCGTCCATCCTAAAGAGGAAAGCCATGAGAGACACACACTTGTAGACCCCCACAGAGAGAAACAGAGAGAGAGAGAGAGAGAGAGGTACAGAGACAGAGAGGTACGTGGCCTAGCGGCCGAGTCTTGTCAAATAGTCACCTGCGACTCCTGATACGGCGGCGGCATGCTGTAACGCCAGACGCGACACAGTAGTTGAGTCGTGCAAGTTGTCGAGTTCTGAAAACAAGAGGGGGGATCGGGGGGACATATACATAAGAGGGAACCGTCCGCCGGGCATATCCACCGACCCAGAAACTTGGACAGGTCTCGCTCGGGCAACGAGTCAGACTGGATTGTGAGGGGGGGACAAAGCCGCGCGCCTACGGGGGAGTCGTTGGTGCTCGCAGGATTGCCATTCAGTCATTGCGGGCCTGTGCTTGGCGTGGTTTACACAGGTCACGAGCCAAGGTAGGCCATCTATCTGTTCCTTGGGCGGGCGCCTGGGGCTCCAGCACGAGCACGTCGTGGCCGCTAGGTGGCCGCTGTGATGGGTGCATACACGTAGCCGGATGCATTCAAAGATAGATATATCACGATAATAATGTAAATAATTGAACATGCTACCATAGTCTCGAGGCTGTGGTTGTTAACGTAGCCGAAAAAAGAGCAGTTTTCTCCGTGTGCCGTGATAACGACAACGTCAGGCAGGAGATGGAGCCATCGGCACCGCGAGTCCCGGATGCGTGTCAAGACCGAGTGGCAATGTGACCAAGTGCGGATCTCGGCAGACGACCTCACCGAAGGCCGTCCGATGATCCTGAAGCGGCTGAGGATCTACCGTGTCAGTACTGCCGAGTACAAAATTCCTACCCGTTCGAGTCCTACGGGGGGCCGCCTTGGATGTGTACCTTGGTACTCATGTGAGCCGTGAGCCCGCATAGTACCAGCATGCAGAGAGCCCTGAAAAACGGAGCCAAGCAGAGACAGGCATATCGTAGGACGGGAAAGAAGAAGATGAAGAGGGGGAAGGAAAAAGTTTCCGACGAGTGGGTTCAAGGGCAAGATTTGGTATTGGGATCCATATGGAGTTTAATACACTCGGGCACCCATGCAGACCGCGCCGGGGGCAGCTCGGACGAGCGACTAGACAGCCAAAGCTTCTCTCTCCGCTTCTTCTTCTTCGTTCGCGTCGTGAAAGTTCGTCTCAAATACCGGAAGACGAGTGAAATCCGTGGAGATCTGGAGTTCGAGTCAGTGGTTTGGCCATCGATGGCGCGGCAGTCGAGTTTAGTGGACGGAAAGATTCTCCTGCGGGAGAGAAAGTCTTGCTGCGCCCCAGAGGCTTCCCATGTCTCTCGGGGGTTCCCCAAGATTGCGAGCGAGACCTGTTGCAAGAAAACACACGACGAAGCACCGCCCGTGGCTCTCGTTGCCTTAGGTATCATATCGTGAAGAAGTTTATTGGAGAGGCATAGCATGCACTAGAGCACAGATTGGCCGCAGAGCTTCAAATATGTTGAGGAAGCACATGCAACCGGGCCCAGGCCGGGCCAGGACCCCCGGCCGGGCTCTTTCAAGCTTCATCCTACCGGCGATCCGGCGACGACAGCGGTCATGGCTCTGGTTCGCGGCACGGGGCATAATGTGGGATGGTCCGACGTGGTTTCAAGGCCTCGATGTCCGACGCCCGACATGGGGTGAGACTTGGTTCGTTGACGCTTAAAACCGCCGATCGGATACTGGAATTCAGGGCGTCCAAAACGGCTGTTCGGGGGCCATTACTAGTGTACTATGTACGCTAATCAGGGTACGGCAGGAATGCAAATGGCAAACCAGAGAGAGTTCAATTGCCGTCTTTCATGGGCGCGGCAACCGCCAACATCTGTAATCAGTTTAACCGCCGCCGACCACAGGCCGCGCCCTCTCTGCTGTCCTCCTCGGCTAACTCGCGTATCGTCTTGAGGGTAAGCCTGCCGTGGCAGGTCGAACAATGTTAGTCATACTGTCACGAAGTTCCATGACATGCAGATGGCGAGATCTGGTGACCTTAGCGTTCCATTCGAATGCCTGGAAGCAGGCAAGATCAGGCAACGCGCAGATACTCGGTGAACACCGCGCCAAGCACCCCTCGGAAGCTCATTGGAACCATGGGGCGGGCAGGCTAGGCGGTTGCAGGGTGGTGATGTGACGGAGGGTGTGGATTGGCCTTAGCGGGAATCCCGAAGAAGATCGGCAGTGGCTGGAAGCTCATCGACTTCTTGTTGAAAGGGGCCATACTCCTAGAGTGCAAGCTTTGGATTGCTTGGCTTTGCGAGGGGTTCTGGAAGCATCGGCAACGATCATCCTCTTGTAGTTGGGTGAACCGCCACAACCCCCCTTGGTGGCCTTGAATCGGTTTCGTTCAGAAAGCGTTGAAAATAGGAATCTGGTTGACTGGCGAAGAGTGCAAATACATATCTCCTCCACGACGCCCGACGCCCGATACTGACATGCTAGACTTGATGTGCCATAGCTCGTCCACATCTGTTTGAAGAACCTGGTTGCCTTGGTGTTCCTGCTGCCGGGACTACCTACAAGTCTGGTCTGCCATCAGTCTGGAATGGCTTGCCCGCTCTCGCAAGTAGAATGAAATGTCGGCCATCCGGCCGGGCACGGAATAGACTTTGGGTTAGTTAAGCCTACGCATGCATCTCCGTCGTCTCAAGTGGCCGAGAGACAAAGCGGCGACCGTTGGCTTGTGGAAGAATGTGTGACATTCCTGGACCGCTGCTACAGAAACAGCGTGAGAGACGGTCGGTCGTCCTAAGTTCCCCCAAGGTATTCGAGACGGACGTGCAGTGCCCCTCGTATCATACCAAGCCAAGGCGCATTGCATACCTACAGCGCCGCCAGCGGCGATGGGCTTCCAGAACGCCGTGACGGCTTCGCCGCTTCTCGAATGTCTCCAATTTAAGACGCCAGAATGCATACCACCAGAGTTGCCTCCTCCAGCGTCTTGTAGGCTTACTAAGAGTCGACACGTCCACGGATGGATGGATATACCTAGGGCGAGGCATTTTTGTCCCTTTTGAGGGCGGCCTCCTCCTCACCTCCGCATATGCTGATTATCGTGCTTCAGGCAAAGAATGCTAACAAATCGAAACCGCCGCCCCTGATGTTGAAGCCCGCCCATTGCAGTCAGACAGACAAGCGACTGCCGATCGCCAGACAAGAAAATACGCCTGTCGCCTTCCAATGTGCCTGGCGAGATATCTTTGGGTTTTGCTCTCAAGGACATCCATATGCAGCTCGGGATGAATCTTACATCAAAGTGGAATGTTTGGGCAATCTGTCTCTTCTCATATGCACGCATGAAGTAATAGCCTTTTTGTGGTTGCAAATAATGCAGGTTCGCAAGGTGCCAACCGAGCCGTCAAACAGGGCGTCTCGGGAGCAAGCGCTTCATTCAAGAATAGGTAGGCAGGTAGGCATGGGATCCGGCTGCCGTCGCGCGAGAGACTAGGGATCGTTGTGCAGGGGTTGCTGCCCAACTCCGAGACAGTTGGCTGAACAGGGGGGCCAAAGGGTTCGGACGTCTGAGTCGTGAGCCTCGGTCAAGCAGTGAGCAAAAACCCGAATTTGGACCTCACGGACGCTCCTAATTCACGTTGAGGAGGCGCCGAAGCTGGGAAGTGCTGGCTAATTTGCTCGGACGACTGGGCACTGTCGTATTGGAACCGAAAGCTCTGCGTGCCTTGTTTGTTCTTTGATCGAAGCCGGTTGGCCTGGCGCGACGAGTGACGTGGGAGCCGTCGAATGGTTTTCGTGGCGTTTGGCCCTATCCGACATTATGTACAAGTTACCTTTCCCGGTGCGCCTTGCATATTTGAGCAGAGGCAACGGATGAGGCGGGTAAGATGCAATCCACGATGGGCGGTTGCATTGCAGGCCGTCTCTGCCTCTTTCTTTGTGCATCGCCAGGGAGGGGAGGGAGTGGAGGGCACAGGGAGAGACCACCCACCCCCTGTTGCCGCCCCTTGCGAGATATCCTTTACTGTTTTAAGGAGGGGACATCAAGTGTCCTTTACCCACTGGGATTCGCTATCTCGCGAGAAGCTGTTGTTGCATTACAAACGCGGGCGGCGCTGCGCTGGCTTAGGACATGCTCCGAGAAAACAATAATGCCGTGCTATACGGCACGCAGCAAGCAGGTGCACAGCCAGCTTGGTTTCAGTTCGGACGGCAGAGCCCGTATTCGACGTACGATGATATGTGGCAGACGGGTCGATCTCACTACGATTCTGCTCTCGGTCCTCTGATAGGATGGTGGTCTGCTGACCGACAAGCTGGAGTAATTACTTAATTCTTTGCTGCTAGGGTTGAGGATCCTGATCCAGTTGCGGGGAGAAGGGCTAGGAGCGGTGAGGCTCTCGCTGGCTGGCAATTAGCGCATGCCACTTTGATGAGAGCTGCATCACCTGAGGGATTAGCAGGCGATGGTAACAGCGGCAATGGCGAATCACTTGCCGACTGCCGCTGGAAATTGGCATGACAATCGCCCTGGATCCGTAAGCCGGTAACCCTGAATGTACCTATGTTGCTGCCAACAAGATGTAGAGCATGGCGAATCGACGAGTCAATGGAGAATTAAATTGCAAGGGCGCACACGGCGTCTGGCCCTCGGGACAGCCGTGAGGATGCAATACAGAGCCACCAGTTTGGTTCCAGATGGTGCAGTCCGCGCCTTGCATGTCTTCGGGCAAGATGGGGTTGCAACCGGCTCCAGGGTACGTACGTGAGTGCAACCCGATGAATCGACTAGAACTATGTGCCCGGTGGATGGTGTGTCGTGATGATGGCTGTTTGGAACGGCTAGTACCCAACCTGGGTTGGGATCGCCTGTATTTCCATGTCGATTTCCAGACTACGCTAGCAGCATCTCGACATCCCGGTAGTGACTGTAGAAACGGGTGGTATCTGTGGATTCTGAGTTGAGGTGTGTGTGTGTGTCGTCACTCGTCGGGCGTAGGACATGGAGGATCGCGGCGACAAGTTGTGCTGACGCCCTTTGCGCGCATGATTCCGTGCCATTGAGGCCCCCTCCCATTCTGCAGATTGCAAGCTTGTCTTCCGAACGCAGCGATTGGAGGCAGGGAGGGTTCTTTGAGAGTATATCCGTATGGGGACGTCGTTTGGGGTTGGCGGTAGTGGCTTTTCAGGCTCTGAAGCTCACTCACCCCTTTGGAAAACGTTTTGCTGTGGAACGTAGGACTGGGGCAGCCAAGGGGCCCAGAGACGCCAAAAAAATGTTCCTAACCAGGGATGACCCCGTCGTTGGTTGTCTAGTGACCCAGTGAGAGTGGGAAGGCGTTCGTTGCATTGAATGAATTGCGTGGCCTGTGCGGTGTTGCAAATGTCAGGAAGGGGGTTTAAGGCGAGAATGAGGCGGTACTTGGCCATGTCACACACAGATCACCTCACTTTTGAGGGGCTCGGCTCGGTTGGGTGGTGGTGTTGTAGGTATTGCCTGCGTGTTGGGATTGAAGTGACGGAGCCGTTGGCTGTATGCTGTACGTCGTTGCATGTACGATGTAATCGTATGTATGTCTGCCTCGAATGGTTCGTGAGCTAGGTAGGGAGGTAATGTTGTACCTGACTTGCGTTGTACAGGTAGGTAGGTAGGTAGTGTACCCATGGTAGGGGCACTCTTTTACTGGGAGTGAGTGATATCAGGAGAGGTACGGATGCGAACTGCATGCCATACGCTCGCTCCAACAGGCTAACTGGGTAGCTGCCTACTGGGGCTGGTACACTAGGTGGCCGACCGAATGAATGGCTGGCCAAGGCCACAGACCGCCCGCCGTATTGGAAGCAATCGTGGGAGCAGATGGGAAGAGCTAAGAGCGGCAGACAGGCCAAAAATAAAACCAAGTCGATGAGGTTGGAGGACCCGTCAGCACAAGACAGAAAAAGGCGGGAAGCCACGTCGTGTGCCTTCCTTCGGGCTTCTCGCAGCTCGCAGCCAAGTAAGTGCCAGTGCGTGCACTCACTACTACGACAACTACTACCTACCTATGTTAGGTTGTTTACATAGGTGTAGGTAGGTAGTAATCGAGGTAGGTAGGTATTTTGTGACCGTCAGACTCTAGGAAGCGTGGAAAAAGGTACGTGCTTCATGGGTTGAGAAGAGGTGCAGGACCAGGTACCTGCCATCCACAATCTGACGAGCAAGGTACTTTGTTTCTCCTCCCGGACGGACCACCACACACCAGCCTTTCTTACAGTCGTCTCTCCTATCCAGCCCTGCCCTGCCTACTCTCTACTACCTAGGTATACCTGCCTACCTAATCCGCCCCAGTGGTCCGCCGCCCGCCCGCCCTCCCTTCTCCGTTCCAGGTCTGCCTTTTCGCCTCCACTTTTGGGCTCCCATCCCCATTAAGGTATCCCTTTCCCTTCCTCCTTCCCTCCCTCCTCCTTCTCCCTCTTCCCTTCTTCACCCCACGATCTCTTCTCGAGCCCTTGACTGCCAAAGGCTACTTGCCCTCCCCATCCTGTCCCGAATCCTTGGACACGGCTTTTGTTGGGTTTGGAGAGAATTGCGCATTTTCGACAGCATCAATTACAACTCTCAAACCTCCCCTTACCATTAATCACGCCATCTCGTCCTCGGCCTCCCATTCTTTCACTTCCCAGAACCCATACTCGCTCGGTCGGCCTCTTTCGTCACAGGTACAAATCAATCACCATCACCACGACGTCCACTTCATTCCGGCACCCAACGCCTCCTCCTCCCATCGTTCGCTCTCGACACGTATAAACACCTGGTAGGTGAGTTATATTTTGCTGCCTCGTGCGTACCGTTTCCAACTACTGTTGTTGGCCCTTTGGTCAATCTATCGACAATCATTCCCTTCTCGGACCACTTCCGCCAGGGAATCCATTCATCCTGCTCCCTCTGCCCAGCCCCAGCCTTGGGCTGACAGACCCGTGGGTTCGATGGTGGATCCCGACCAACCTATTTTGTCTCGTTCCATCCTCTCTTCTTCCAAGGTCTTGACCAGCTCTCCACTCCAACTCTTATCCCCTTCCACCCTCCAAGATCCGATCCTGCTTTTCATCACCCCAACGTCACAACCCCCAAATACTCTTCTACAATTCATGCATCCTTACTAACCTTGTCACCTCTCTTTAGCCTACATATCCTTCGTTGTCAACTAGCTTGTTAATTTGTCAATCGACACCCAACCCACCAAACTCGTATCTGCCTGCATCCTCGAGGAGCAGTCTATAAACATTAGTCAAGATGACCACAATGGTAAGTTGGACCCGGTCAGGAGGGACACCGGTGGAAGGGTTGGATTTGCGAATACGGTCGGTCCTCGGGCATGACTGTTGAATGCAATCTTGTGTGCCACGGCTGCCTACCAGCTCGTGCTCCTTCCCTGCTAACGTCGACGGCAGGATCTTCGTGTCGGTAACAAGTACCGCATCGGCCGCAAGATTGGATCCGGCTCCTTCGGTGACATCTACCTCGGCACCAACATCATCTCCGGCGAGGAGATTGCCATCAAGCTCGAGAGTGTCAAGGCCAAGCACCCCCAGCTCGAGTATGAGGCCAGAGTTTACAAGTCACTTGCTGGCGGCGTCGGCATCCCCTTCGTTCGCTGGTTTGGCACCGAGTGTGACTACAACGCCATGGTCCTCGACCTCCTTGGACCCAGTCTGGAGGACCTCTTCAACTTTTGCAACCGCAAGTTCTCTCTCAAGACCGTTCTCCTTCTTGCCGACCAGTTGATTTCTCGCATCGAGTACATCCATGCCAAGTCCTTTATCCACCGTGATATCAAGCCCGATAACTTCCTCATGGGCATTGGTAAGCGCGGAAACCAGGTTAACGTTATCGACTTTGGTTTGGCCAAGAAGTACCGTGACCCCAAGACACACTTCCACATTCCTTACAGAGAGAACAAGAACCTGACCGGCACCGCCCGCTACGCCTCCATCAACACCCACTTGGGTGTCGGTATGTTATTTGCGCATAACCACCCCCGTCCCCGTTTCCCATGGCCGCTGACATCTCCGCAGAGCAATCCCGTCGTGATGACATGGAGTCTCTCGGTTACGTGATGCTCTACTTCTGCCGTGGATCCCTCCCATGGCAGGGACTGAAGGCCGCTACCAAGAAGCAGAAGTACGACCGAATCATGGAGAAGAAGATGACCACCCCGACCGAGGTCCTCTGCCGCGGCTTCCCTAACGAGTTCGCCATCTACCTCAACTACACCCGATCCCTCCGATTCGATGACAAGCCCGACTACAGCTACCTCCGCAAGATCTTCCGTGATCTCTTCGTCCGCGAGGGATTCCAATACGACTACGTCTTCGACTGGACCGTGTACAAGTACCAGAAGAATGCTCAGGCCATCGCCCAGGCCGCGGGAGCTACTCAGGAGGAGGACGAAAAGGCGCGGGCATCTCGCACGAATGCCGCTACTGCCGGTCAGCCGACCCCTCAGTCTGGCGCTAATAAGCCTAACGCCCTTCCCAGCTCGCGCCGCAAAGTGATTGAACGAGGATCTGGTGTCGACACCCCGGATACCAACCGTGCCGTCGGTGGAAGTGACAGGATGTGAGCGTCCCCTCCCCCCACCAGTCCTTTGGCATGCCGTCGACCGCTGGCTGAAGAACCGTTGCTGACAAAAGCATGCTGACCCAGTGGACGATGATCTAGTTTGCGCTCGGCTACCAAGGGCGCTGGTCCAGCATACGGTTCGAGCTCCCACCTGCCCAAGTGATTATCGACGGCAGCGACCATATGCATCTGTCCAACATGTTCGAGAGTATGACCAGACCGGCTTGCTGGCTTCACTGCTCCGTGGCATGGCTCCCAGGCATCACGATTGGTAAACGGGTTCTGCTCACCAGCAGGGTCTCTTTTGATGATACGCCTCGCCACGCGAACCGGTCGCATTCTCTTTACGCATTTCTCATCTTCGTTCTTCGACAATAGTTGGGTTGATTTTAACGGATGGCTCGTGCTTCATGACGGGACGCCTGACATAGGAGACGCTCGGCAGACTTTGCTGTCGAGCCTCTTTGAGTCAGGTTCCATGGCAGGAAGAACTCGAACGGCACGTCCGGTACCTCATTTTCGAGGCGCCGTCGTCGGGCCGCTCCGCGAGACATCCCCCTCACACCCGAACCCGAGTGCCCTGGTCTCACTACCTAGCACCTCGTCGATGCGTTGGAGTTGCGTTCCACTGACGGTTTTTCCTTGTTCTATTTCCTTCATTTTCCTCCTTTTTCTTTTCCTTATGGTCACGCGTACTTCGAGTTGATATTTGCTTCGATGGCTTCGCACTTGGTCATTCACGCGTCGAGGCCCGCTTCTGGGGAGGTATTTTTGGGGAGGGGACGACCACGAGAGAGAAATTCTACTTCGAAGTTTCGGGCGCTGCGGACACTATCAGACAAGATGTGACCCACGTAGGGTCTCCAACGACAAGGACGCTCCCCCCGATGCAACGCACGCAGAGCTAATGAGGAGGAGAACGGCATTTCATTGGTTTTTTCGTTTGACTCGGTTGGTTGGGAAACCGTTACTTCGACATTCGTCCTCGGGGGATTTCTGGGCCTGGTGAACCACTACCATGGCTGCGGTCCTCGGCAACTATCAGGGGCTCATGAGAGCGGTCCAGCAATGTCTTGGGAAGTCGACGGCCCCACACGGTTGCCTGCGGCAAACGTGCAAGGCTGGTGCACTTCTCAGGACGATGGTGCTGGGTCTCTCAACAATGCGCCTTCATCATCCATAGATCGTCATCGATCTGGCAAGCTCACATTTGGTGGAGGCGGGGCACAGGTAGTTGTGGGCATGTCGACGAAGGGTGGAACCAACCAAAAGAAAAAGAAAAAAAAAACATATGGTAGCTTTTCAATTTAACAATGTCGCGCGATAACCTGCTCAGTCGTATCGATGCACTGCAACAGTTTTGATGGTGGCTGTTCCGATGATGCATGTCGTTGCGCCAGTACTTGGCGTGAATTCTAGGCAACATTGCCTGCCTCAACCAAGGCGAGGTCTCTGTTGATGAATTGTACACTGACGCGGTACAGAAACAATGAAATCAGTCTGGAATAGGACCAAGAAACAATCTGGCCGTGCACAGTTCAGCTCGGGAGACGGACGGTTGATGGGCAGACCGAAGCGACAAGGTTGGTGTCAGGAGGAGGAGGAGGAGGCTGTACGGGTCAGGTGCATGCAGCCTTGGTGAATACCAAGCCTGTAGTGATGATATCAGATGACTGATGGGTCCAGAAAACGGCCCCCCTCCAGAGGATACAGGTAGGTATGTAAGTAAGTTGTCGGGCGGTAGGTATATATCACAGCACAAGATGCCGCGTATCCCGTGTTATGTCTGTTTCCTTCCCCTACCTACTTACGTCTTGGAAACCACCATTTGGACTCAATATTGGCACCGAGGCCAGCTGCATCGGCTGCACCAGTTTCAACTCCCTCGGCGCCATTTGGCAAGGTACTTACAGCCCCAGAAAGCGTCCTTTCCTTCAGGCCGATGACGTTCGCTCTTCATACCTTCCCTTCCTTCACATCGCAAGTGCCAAGTTCCATTTGCCCAACCCCACCCAGTAACCCAGTACGAGCGGCTCTCAGCATCTTCGTGCCAGGCAACTAGGTACCTACCTACCTATTAGTGTGTGGTGTGGCTGTACCGACCGCACTTGCCTTTGCCCCCGCGTATGGCCCTGCCGCATCGGGCAGTCTGCCCAACGCAGCATCAAGACACTAAACCTCGCCCATCACCTTCTCTCCTCTTCATTCTCTCTTCTTGATGATAGGCCTCTCAGTTCCAAGCACTCTTGATTTTGGTCTGCTGTATCATCTAACCGACTCGTAACATCATTCATGGTCGCAACGGAGAGGCCAATACCGGTACGCTGACTAACGAAGCGGCAGCGAACGGCCAAGGATTCCTATCATACCTAGCCAACCGATAATCGTCATCGGCGTTTATCACCTCCGACAGCTCTGATGGCGACCCTTGTTGACGCCAACTCCACCACGCCCGACAAGATGGCTGCCTCAACCCTCGACCTGTTTATGTTGACATTCAACTGCGCCAAGAACTTCATCGACGTCGGCGTTTTCGCAACCCACCTCAACACTGCCTTCAGGCACAATGCCACTGCGCTGCCAGAGGTTGTCGCCTTGTGAGTGTTCCCTCGCGTGAACTCTGCTCAGCTCCTTGCGTAAGCTAACGCGCTCTGCCCAGCTCTTTGCAAGAGGTCGCTCCGTTATCGTATTCCTTCATCGGCGGCTACTTTCTCAGCCCATATCTCACACGTTTCGAAGAGGCCCTGAACCTTGCCGCGACCCGGTACACAAGTGAATCCACGTCGAACGACGAGCGCGACGATGTCAGTGAAGACGACACCGTTTCGGTGAAGACCACCGCTCCCACTTCGGTGCGGCCATACACCCTGGTGCGGGCTCGCAATGTCGGTATGACCGCTATTATGCTCTTTGCACGCAACCCAGAGTCCATCCTACGTGTGCAAGAGGCGGAGGTGGGCTTTGGTGCCGCGGAAATGGGCAACAAAGGGGCCGTGGCTCTGCGAGTCCTTTACGAAGGTACAACTACGGACGGTAGTACAAAGGAGACGGAGGTCACTTTTGTGGCTACCCATCTGGCGGCAATGGAGTGGAATTTGCCCCGGCGAAACGCCAACTGGGCAGCCATCATGCGTGGTTTGACTTTCGAGAACCCGGAGAACATCCTGCATCCCAGCAAGAACAAACCCACTACAGCTGCACCCGCCGAGGGAGAGGACCAGAGAGATGGTTCTGGAGACGAAGGAGTGCACCTGTTGCACGACGAACACCATGCCCAGACCCTAGCTCTCCAAGAGCGGCTCCAGGATATATCAGTCTTCAAGCCGAGCTCACACCTCTTCGTCGGCGGCGACCTCAACTACCGCATCTCCACGACGAGCCCGCCGCCGATGGCGACATTTCCCAGCCTGGATCCGGACAGCGAACACCATTATTCTCGTTTTTTCGTCTTGGATCAGTTGACGAGAGAACGCCAGGCGGGACGTACCCTGCACGGTCTCAGCGAGGCGGAGGTCAAGTTTCCGCCAACCTACAAGTACAACGTACTGCCCCCAGATGGCACTCGTCTCAAGGTTGACGGCGTCGAGGATGTGCCTTGGGTATTCGCCCCTCACCGATACCCCGGTTGGACGGATCGGATCTTGTTCCTTGACGTCCCCCCCTGGACCAAGGCAAAGCCTCAGAAGGTCGACGTAAAGTCATACGACGTTTTGCCCGTTGTGCGGAGCTCTGACCACCGAGCCGTGTTTCTGAGAGCGGCGGTCCCCCTTTTGACAGAAGAAGAGCTGGCCCGGCCATCCTTGGAGGCATCCGTGGCCAGTACAGTGGATCCCCGCCTCGTGTTACCGGTGGCCATCGACCCCGAGGCCTGGGAGCGACGCGCGGCGGCGAGACGGAAGGAGGTATTTGTTGGTTGGAGCATGTTCCTTTGGTCTACTAAACAGGGGGCGCTGGTGCTGGCCACACTGTTGGCGGTGGGCGCAGGCGCCTGGTGGCTGAGCCAGTGAGAGCATGAAAGGAGGCGACGATGCGTGGCCGAGCTTGATATCCTACTATGCATTTTGGGGGATTCAGATGTACACACAGTATGGATTGAGCGGCAAAGGTATTGCATAACAAGAATAGCATTGATGAGAGCGGGGCATTGCTTATGAGGAAACAACTATAGATTTTTTTCTTTTTTTCCATGAGTTGTCTCTTCCTAGGATGCGATGCTGGCGACCACGGCAAAGAGACATGTTCCCGACCGTTGTATGACGAAGCCTCCGTATAGGTCGGCTAAACGCCACGGGTAAGGGAGCCATGAGCATGTTCCCCCCGAATGATACGATACAGCAAGCGAGTCAAAATTGTTTCTGAAAGAAGCCTCGTCATCGACTCGCTCCACGCCCCTTCCGAAAGAGGACGACGACAACCCTGGGCTTCAGGGACCTGACGCATGGGGATGAGTCCGTGCCCCCCCCCCCAAAGGTCAGTATCACTCTCCCGGGCAGGCAGGAGTCCCGGATTTGCTGGCCCCGGAGGTAGGTAGTTGAGCTGCCAGTGGTGATGGGGGGAGGTTTGCTTGCTTCTGCCATTGACGAGTGAGCTTCTTCCCTTCCCCCCTCGAAGCACGGCGGAGCGAGGGCATTGCGAGCTCCCTCCGAGAAGAGGGGGAGGGAGGGGGGATGATCCCGAGGGCTGGGCCACCGGGGATTGCTCTTTGCTGGATTCCTTTTTTTCTTCTTTGCCCCACCGACGTAACGGAGACGCGCGGTTACGGAAACGGCGCGCCAAGTTCCACGAGACTGAGCGAAACCCGCGGAGAATAAGGAAAAGAAGAAGACAAAATTTTTTCAAGAAAAAAAGCGAGGAGAGAGAGAGAGAGAGAGAGAGAGAGAGAGAGAGAGAGAGAGAGAGCCAAAAGGTCACCGGTGATCAGACACATCGGAGGGGCATGCATCAGCGGGGGGAAATGCTGAACGAGACTTGGCGTGTCGTAATTCAGGACAACATGCTCGACTACCTTTGGTATCTGAAGCAGAACGTCTTCGCTTTCGGGATGCGGTGCCGAGTCATCGCGACATTCTAAGGCCCTCCGGACAAGCGTCGTTTAATCCCGTCGTCAGTCGAGGCGTTCCCCGGGGCAGCAGCAGCTTTGCTATGCGCACGCGTGGACGGACGGACGGGTTCGGCATATGGGAAAAGCCCGGAGAGGGTTTATGCCCAGAGCGTCATAGTTGGCCTGGGAAATTTCCGGATGGCTTACGAAGAAGAGTCGTGTCGCTAGGCCTTGCTTCGGACTTTGTCAAAGACGTTCGAAACGTCCTAGGCGCCATGGCTTTCTGGTCTACACTAGCAGCCGTGTATTATTGCCTGGCCGTACGGCAACCCCCGGGAACTGGGCATGGAGGCTTGGGAGCTCAACAATGAACATTGTCGTCTCCGTTGGGGGCTAAATTGACCCCGAATTGAGAAGTGCCGGCCGAAGGGGGGGGGGGGGTCGAGTTGGAAAACCTGGAAAATACCCAGGAGACAACGGTGTAGCTTGGGTCTCAAGTGACATACTACGTACGTACCTAGGCGTCAGGTCCTCGCCACTACCTGGCATGGACGCGACTCATGTGAAGACGGCAGGATTTCAGGGCCAAGCTGCACCGAGCTAGCTGGCTGGCTGGCTGGCTGGCTGGTTGGTTAGTTAGTTGCCTACAAGGCAAGGTCGTTCGCCTTTAGTTGCCTCAGGCGGCGCCGTTGTTTTCAAGATGTAAGTAAAGTTTGCAGGGAGTTGTTGGTATAGTGCCATGTCGGGGCTCAACCATCAATGAAGAGACCATGAGGCATCGTAGGAACATGCGGGCCGATGAGCAGACCGACTCTCTCTCTCTCTCTATCCAGCGTCCAGTTGATTTGCCAATGGACTGAGGAGGTGGCTCGGATGTCAGATTAGAAAAAGGCATGTCCTGTCAAGCGCGGTCCGGGAAGGCAGAGTAGCAGATGAGCGGGACGAGGGGTGGATATGAGGTGGGATGGATCGAGGGACGTTGCGTCATAGGTAGGCGTCGATAAGAGCCGTTTGCATGCAAGGCGTATGCTCTGATCAGGCCCCCTGCCCTTCCCGCGGGACGGCATGGGCGAAAGAGAGATCCGGCTGGCTGAGGAAGATGGAGCGAGGCGGCCGGCCCTGTGCGAAAGTAAAAACATCTTGTATACACGCCATGGGCTGCGAAGAATTTTGGGGGGGGGGTCAACGGTTGATTCAACAGCTGCCACGCCTACGCCTCGGTCGATGGTAGCGTAGCGTTGCGCCGGGGTGTGTCTCTGGCAGGCGGTTTTGCTTTATTTGAATTTTGGTTCCTGTTCGTTTGGTAGAGGCTAGACTACACGGCTGTCGCAGACCTGAGGCGGGACGGAGCTTGGGAGGTGCGCCATCCAAAGAGCGGGCGGTAATAAGCGCGAGTACATGGGGTGACTTGACTGAGTGGGAGCTCCGTATATGAGCAAGGACGGAAGAGCCGGGGTACATTGCTCCGTAATCTCTGTACACGTACCAAATTGAGTGTGTGAAAGAGAGAAAGTGGTGGGTTGGTGCGGCAACGGTGGAGGCGAGCTCTTTTCCCTTGCCGTAGGAGACCTACTACGTATTCCAAGAGGGAACGAATGGCTTGCTGCCGAGTATACATGGCTTGTGGCCGAGTATACATGGCTCAGTTGCGAAGATTTCATTGAATTTGGCCAGATGCGGCGTCGGGATCATGACAGACGGGGGCGGACGATGATATCGAGTTGAGTACGGGTCTTAGTATCAGGGTACGAGTATCCGTACAAATTTTATTCTAGAGGCAGAGAGCCCGCAAGGCAGCTAGCTAGTTAGCTAACCTGGTTATCTAGCTAGCTAGCTAGCTAGCTACCTACCTACCTAGTATATATAGCACGTAAGCGAGGCAAGCTCGTCTGAGGCCGGCGGGGAGACCGGAGGGTATTTTAAGGGTGAGACTGCCTGGCATACAGTATAAATACGGATACAGTAAGTAGGTAGGTATCGCGAGTTTCTTGAACAAAGCGAGCGAGCGAGCGAGCTGGTCGGTGCGGTTGACCAACGTTGCAGAATAAGAGCGGACGGGTCGAGGCCAAGGAAAAAGGGGGTGTGTTCGTTACTGTTACGACACCAGCAGCTGAGGGCGAGCTGAAGCGTTAGATGTGGGGATGACGGGCAGCGTCCGTGGCTGAATGAATGGCACTGCGTTGCAGAGCGAGACACTTGCCCCGGATTTCCACCAGGTGGACATGACACCATTCCGAAGAAGGCAAGGGTACGTTCGGAGTGTCCGTTCTGGAAGTACGGTAGGTAGGTAGGTCAAAGGTACCGGAGGTATATGGTATATTTGTGTCCGTACATAGGTACCGGTAGAAAGCAGGAGCGACCATAAGAGGTGAGGAGGGGAGGGGACCCCGGCGGTGTCGGGTGCGAATGAAGCCTGCCATAACGTGGCGGCCCCATCCCATCCCGGCACCAGTAGCGTACCTCTACATACACGCTACACGTGTACTTGGCGCTATCTGGTCACGTACCAAGGTACTGTACGTTTCCATGCATACCTACCTAGGAGGTAGGTACCTACCCAGGTAGATGGGTGATGAACTACCGGGTGCTACAGTACCTGAGGTGCCATGGCACTTTCATCTTCCTCCCGACAGCGTCCGCACCGGCACCAGTAGTGTAGCCACCAGTAGTGTAGCAGCAGCAGCAGCAGCAAGCAAGCAAGACTTGGACGAATACCTACTTACCTACCTTAGGTAGTGTACTCTGTCTGCCCCTCCTCGTTGTGCGCCCCATAAACGGTCCTACCGTATCTAAACTAAGCTGTCTCTGTCTGTCTCTTCTGCTTGCTGCCTTTCGTCATTGACACGGCCCTTTCATCTGAAGCTTCTCCTCCTCTGCTCCAACCTAAAAGGCCTTACTTACCTAGAGTTTCCGCCTGGCCAAAGGTCCATATTCATTGCTCGCTTGCTTGCGACTCGTCGCGCATTCTCACACCGACCAACAAGAACGATAAATATTGCTTCCTCGCCGGCCCCGTTGAATACCAACCACACCAACCGATCTTGCGCCTGTTGCGTCCGCCCAGACGAACTCGATTTTCAAATCCCAGGAAGAAGCAGACAAAGAGAAGAAAGAAATCGGTCCCTTCTCCCCCTCGGCGCTACCAACTCAACTGCTTGCTGCTTCCCCAATCATCTCACTCCCACTTCCCCGTACCCAGGCCCAGACACGACTCTGGACCCGGACCAAGACTCGAAGTTCTAGAACCGAGCCGACCCCTTTTCCGTGCCTACCCACCCCTATTCACCACCCACAAGAGGCGGCGAGCTCTTCCGCTCATCGACTTTTTCGTCTACCTCGCTTACCTCAACACCTCTCTTATCGGACGCCCAACGATTCGGGCCGTGATGGACGGCGTGCTGCCCAGCTGAACGACGATAAAACAGACCAACATCTCCCCGAAACCGAACCGGCCCGGTCCCCCTAACCCTTTATGACGGGATTCGCATCAATCAACAAGAAGCTACACAACATGGCCGCCACCGTTGCGCATGCGAATCATGTACCAAACCAGGTCGGACGAGGAGGTCTCTCCAAGATGATGAGTGGCGGCGGTGGTGGGAATAGCAATGGCAATGGGCAACAACAACAACAACAACAACAACAACAACAACAGCAGCAGCAGCAGCAGCAACAACACACCGACGCTGGCGTTGGCCCCGTTGCAAACCGGAGATTGACGCCTCAAGACTTTCGCGTCGTGCGAACACTCGGAACTGGTTTGTTTCCTCCACTTTTGATACATCCCCCAGGCCATGGCCGCGTCCCGGGAGACCGTTGTGCTAACCATCCTCTTTGCCACGTGCAGGCACCTTTGCCAGAGTCTGCCTTGTAAGGCCGGCCAATGCGACCGAGGAAGAGCGCGACACCGTGTTTGCTCTCAAGATCTTGCGCAAGACCGAGGTCATTAAGCTCAAGCAGGTCGACCACGTCCGCCACGAGCGCATGATTCTCGGCGATGTTGCCGGCCACCCGTTTATCACGAACCTCATCTCGTCCTTCGCCGACCGTGACCACCTGTACATGCTGCTCGACTACGTCCCCGGCGGCGAGCTGTTTAGCTACTTGCGCAAGTTCCGCCGCTTCGAGGAGGACACGGCGCGCTTTTACGCAGCGGAGATCGTCCTGGTGCTCGAGTACCTGCACGAGAAACAGAACAGGGTCGCCTACCGCGACCTCAAGCCCGAGAACCTTCTGCTGGACGGCGAGGGTCACATCAAGCTGGTCGACTTTGGCTTCGCAAAGAGGCTGAGCAACAGCGCCGGCCAACCCATCGAGACGTACACCCTCTGCGGCACCCCAGAGTACCTCGCCCCCGAAGTGATCCATAACAAGGGCCACACAACCGCGGTAGACTGGTGGGCACTCGGCATTCTGATTTACGAGTTTCTAACGGGGTACCCGCCATTCTGGCACCAGAACCCCATCGAGATCTACAAGCAGTAAGTAGTAGTCTTGTCCGACGCCGTCGGCGTCGGCGTTTTTTTTTTTTTTTTTCTGGATTTTTTTTTCTTCTTTTTTCTTAAACAAAAATTGCTGCCACAGCCACTGACTGCCAGCCCAGAATCGTCGAGAAGCCCGTCATGTTCCCGCATGACCCGCCAGTCTCGGCCGAGGCGCAAGACCTGATCCGATCCTTTTGCACGGTGGACCGATCCCAGCGACTCGGCAACATCAGCGGAGGCGCCGCCAGGGTCAAAGAGCATGCCTTTTTCCAAGGCGTCAACTGGGACGACATGTACAACCGGCGGGTACGCGGCCCCATCATTCCGCCGGTTCGGTACCCCGGCGACGCGCAATGTTTCGATATTTACCCCGAGGACGACGGCAAGCGGGAACCGTACACGGACGACATGGTCCAGAAGTACGATCACTATTTCAAGGACTTTTGACGACAGTTGACCAGACTCTTTTTTTCTTGTTTTTTTCTGTCATGTATGACCTATCCGCTGGGCCTTTTCTCCTTTTTCTTGGGAGATGCTCATCTCCGTTTTTTTTTTTTTTTCATTGCATACCATTTCATGATACTCCAGCATGTAACTCTACCGAATGCGATTCTTCTTCAGCGCGAGGCTTGAGAAGAGGGACGGGGAGGAGGCGGCTAAGAAACGACGATGAGGCTTATAGGCTTCGGAATGGAGGAAACCGGCACTCGCCGAGACGGGGCGGGGAATCTGGCAGCCAAGCAAAGCCTTGGATCAGCAACTATTGTAAAGGATTACTGCAAGGCGTTCTACTGGCGTTGGCATTTCATGTTTACTATCACAAGGGTGGCGATTCATGAAGCTCATCTAGGAAGCTGGAGGAAGATGAGGAGGAGGGAGAACAGGAGCTCAGACCAGGAATAGATAAGAGGCTTCAATCAATCAACGTGTGTATGTGTGTGTGTATTTGTATGTACCTACAAAGCTTGGCTGGCGTTTCCCATGACTGCCGCAGCGTCGTATTGCAAGGTGACAATCGGCACGACGATACAATGTAGGTAGGATAGGGGGGTAGGAAACATTGTCGAAACGCATGTAGAGAGGCGTACCGTGAGCTAATGCAGAGTCTGGTACTCCTATGTATGCCGCAGCAGCACGGGGGAGTGAGTGTCTCAGTTTTTCCCGGGGAACGGGGGTGGGGGGGCGGCTGGCTGAGATGGGCATGGCACATGTTCGTGAGGTGTTTGTTTATGGGATGAAGCAGCACCACGACGACTACGGTCACGTCACGCGGGAGAAGTCCCCTTGACTGAGTAGGTCCGGACAGGTGAAGAGAGGGGACAGAGAGTGTTCTCGATACGGCTGATATCATAGGCCCATACAGACATGGGCGGGCTGGAATGTGCCAGCACTTGATGAATGCCATGCCGTCACGGCTTTTCGGGGTCCGTTGAGTACGTAACGTAATAAGGGGTTCGAGGGTCTGTGTGGGATACGGATGGACAGCTCAGGTGAGAATGAGACTGACGACGGGTTACGAATAAAGGGGATTGCTGTGCTCGGCTCAGTAGTCTCTGGCTGCACTCACTAACCCCTCCCTAGGTAGGTGGGTAGGTACCTACCTAGATACCTAGGTAGCAGTGCAGTCAGTGCCCGTAGGGCAGATAGACTGACTGACTAGACTGACTGACCGGTTCAGGCGACACGGCAGAGCGGCAGGGCGGGTACAGTTAGTACTGTAGGTACGGTACGTACCCAAGACCCTCGGGGCATGGCATGGACGTCTGGTCAGTCAGTTAGCGGGAGACCTCCAACTATCCACTTGACTGCATTCAGCTCCAGTCCTGGCTCTGCTCGGCTCGGCTCTGGCGCAGCTGCAACGTAGAACTAACTGCACCGTTCCTCCTTCCGTCAACCTGGTCCACCCTCCCTCCCTCCCTCTCTCCCCACCGAACCACTCAACCACCATCTCGACGCTCACGAATCCAACCTCATCCCTCGTCTTTCTCTTGACGCAGGCTGATGTCTCCGCAACTCTACCTCGACCTGCTCTAACGCCAAACCGACATCGTTTGTCCCGTTGGCAGACAGCAACGTCGTTCCGGGCCTGTACCTCTCCTCCTCCTCCTCCTCATCCTCCTCCCCCCACCACTACCAACAACCCGCCAACCCGACGAGACTAGACTCGACCTTACCTTACCTCGCCCCATTTCGCGATCCCCTTCCCATCCCGCCTGAACCGAACCTTCGTTCTTCAGTCCTTTCGCAACAGCATAACCCCCCGACATGACAAGCTGAGTGCAACGGCTCCAGGATGTTCACTCTGTCCAGCCTTGTCCAGAAGGCCCAGCAGTTTGTCGACCCGACCCAGGGCCTGAACCTGACCAATTCCGACAAGAACCCCTCCAAGTCTTCGCTCTTCCAGAATCAGTTTCGCCTTCCCAGCACTCAGACCCCGCTGTACGAGATCAATGCGGAGCTGACCATCCCCCCCGCCAATGCCACCTATGGAGGAAAGGACCACGATCGGGGCTACCACTATGCCGGCAAGCTGCACCTCTCCGAGGGCTACATGTGCTTCTCCACCACCCCCTCCAGCTTCCTTCAGTCCGCCAGCACATCGACCAGTTCTGCCTTTACTGGTCAGACACACGGTGGAGGACCGAGCGGCAATGGCTTCACCTTCCCCCTCTGCGCCATTCGCCGCGTTGAGAGGCTGAACAGCCAGACCTTTCAGGTTCGTTTCGTTGCCCTGGATTTGCATCCCCCGCCTTGGCCTCAAAAGACTCCCCCAACTGACGTGCTATTCCGCCGCCCAGTTTGCCTTGGCCATCACCACATGGAACGGCATCGCACAGCAAAAGGACAAGGACACCGCGGCCGACAAGGAAAAGAAGGACACCCGAGAGCAGAGGATCACGGTACACTTGGCCGGCACTCGGCAGGGCTGCGAACGGTTCTGCGACGGCCTCAAGAAGGGACTCCGCGCCGGCGTTGGCAACGTGAGCAAGTTCAAGAAGGTTGTCGGCGAGTGCTACTCCGAGTACCTCCTCCGGTCCGACGACAAGAAGAACGTGACCCCGCCTGATGCCGGCCTGGGCATGATGTTCCGCTACCCCGGCGACCCGAAAAAGCTGCGCGACCGAGCCAAGATGCGTCTCTGGGCCGAATACCTGCGCGATAACGGTCGGAACATGACGCTGATCCGCCAGCCCACCTTTCACAAGCTCATCCGCGTCGGTCTGCCCAACCGCCTGAGGGGCGAGACCTGGGAGTTGACCTCGGGGTCCATCTATCTCCGCCTCGAGCATCCCACTCTATACGCCGAGACCTTGGCCAAGTACGAAGGTCAAGAGTCCCTGGCCATTGACGAAATCGAGAAGGACCTGAACCGAAGTCTTCCAGAATATCCCGGCTTCCAAAGTGAAGAGGGCATTGGTCGGCTCCGGCGCGTGCTTACGGCCTACAGCTGGGTGAACCCCGACGTCGGATACTGCCAAGCCATGAACATCGTCGTCGCGGCGCTGCTCATCTACATGTCTGAGACGCAAGCCTTCTTCCTCTTGTCGTCGCTCTGCGACAGGTTGGTCCCGGGTTACTACTCGACAACCATGTACGGAACGCTGCTGGACCAAAAGGTGTTTGAATCCCTCGTCGAGAAGACCATGCCGGTCCTGTGGGAGCATTTGGTCAAGAGCGATGTCCAGCTTTCTGTGGTATCGCTGCCTTGGTTCCTGTCACTGTACATCAACTCCATGCCTCTCGTCTTCGCCTTCAGAGTCCTCGACGTCTTCTTCGTTGAAGGGCCCAAGGTTCTGTTCCAGATAGGCCTGGCCATTCTGAGGATCAACGGCGAAGAGCTGCTGGATGCCACAGACGACGGCGCCTTCATCTCGATTCTCAAGGGCTACTTTGCCCGTCTCGACGAGTCGGCGCACCCCAAGTCGGAAAACCCGAAGTTGCGTGCTGTTACAAAGTTTCAAGAGTTGATGGTTGTGGCGTTTAAGGAATTTTCCGGAATCACCCACAGCAGCATTACCGACTCGCGATTAAAGAACAAGGACGCCGTCCTCAGCAATATCGAGAGCTTTGCAAAGAGAACGGCTCTCCGGAACCTGGGCCCCGACAGCAAGCTTCTTGCGCCAGAAGAACTGGGCGCCCTCTACGATCGCTTCTATACCATCCTGTACGAAAGACAGCAACGCGAGAGCATCATCCAGCAAGAGAAGCAGCGTCGCGCAAAGAACGCACGGCCCAGGGCTCGTGATGTTTTCGAAGTCAACGACGAGCATGTCGAGAAGGGGCGCGTGGCACTGGGAGCCAGCACTAGCATGATGGACTACGATGCCTTTAGAGAATTCCTCGCCAACATGGCCAAGTGGGCCATCTCCGACTCGCCCACCACGCCACGCCGAGATACCTTTGCGGACAAGGACAGGAACGCCTACACAAGCCGGCGGCAGAACAATGGCCTCCTGTCTCCGTGGGGTTCCAGTCCGGAGCCCGCCGACCACGAGTTCATGCAACGGCTCTTCAAGAAATGGGACGTAAGCGGCACGGGCGCGCTGACGCTGGCCGACGTCGTTGCCGGGTTCGCCAGAATCAAGGGCAAGAAGGACATCATGGGCACCATCACCTACTTCTTCGAGTTGTACGATGACGATGGCGACGGCAAAGTTGATCGTGAGGGCATCCTGCGCATCTCCGAGGCCCTGCTATTCTTGTCGAGACGAGGTCTCGAGGGGACTCTGAGTCCGAACGCCTCTACTCTCACCCTCACCCTTCCGAATGGCCAGGGCCCCGAGCCCAGCCTTCCCGGCATTTCGACCAATGAGAGGTTCCTGGGCAGCGTCAGCGCATTCATCAGGAGATGCTTCGAGTATGCCGACCCGGACCACCCAAACAACAAGATCCACGAAGAGGGAAAGCACAAGCCTGTAGACAACAAGGAGGCCTTTGCTATCGGCGATGATGAGGATGACGAGGAAGACCTCCTCGCCATGGACTCGCCCACGGCCAGCCCCTCGACGGCGATGAAGTCGTCGACAGAGTCGCCAGCGTCCCCGGCCGAGGAGAAGAAGGCCCCCGTCGCGGGCCAACGGCGTGTCTCCAAGGCGCAGTCGGAAGCGGCGAATGCTGCGCTGGACCCGGCAAACCCTCTTCACATGACACTGCCCACATTCCGAATGGTTGTCCTTGCCGACGAGTTGCTCGAGCAATTTTTTGAGTCATCTTTCCCCATCTCCTTCCATCTCATCGAGGGTCTGCCATCTGTATCGACGCCTACCTCGACGCTCACGACCTTCTCCAGTCTGAACTTTGGGCGCGCCCCGGTTGCTGCTCTGAACCCCGCTGCCCAGGGAGCCACTCGTGGCCTTCGTGGAGTATTGGACAACATTGTCACGGACGGCATGCGCGTCGCGGCCGAAGTCCGCAGGAGGATGGACGAGGCACAGAAGGAGCTGGAGAAGAATGCCGCGCCCGGTCAAAAGGACGAGGACGAGGAGGACGACGCAGACATTGGGGTCGAAATTGGCGTCAGACGAGGCACAGCGAGTGCGAGCACCGACATTGAAAGACGCAGTGTCCGGAGTGAGGACCGAGATCTGCTCGATGGGGCAGACGCCGAGGCCGGGTCCAACGGCAACGGCAAGGAGGGCCAGCTTGTGGACATTGAGCCTACGACCAGCAGCGAAGCGGATGTCAAGGGCGTTGTTGAGTTCGAGGGCTGACGACGGTGCAATGCTTTGCGTTGTACAACAGAAACCTCTCTTGAGACAATCAGTGTATTTGAACGGCGAAATGCATGATGATGCCGGACTGGGACACCACGCAGGGAACGATAGTTGGCAGCATGGCTCGGAAGGGACGGAAGAGAGAGGAGGAGGGCGGGTTGGCGGTGTTTGTCCTTTGGCTGCGTGATAGAAGGTTTGTGGGAATTGGGATTATACCTGCCGACGTCTTATAACCGGGAGTACGTTTGGGATTGCGTTGCCCCTGCGGCTAGATTACCAGGTCACTCGAAAGAAGATGCTGACCTTTACAGGTCTGACTGTGTCGGGTCATCTTACTACGTGGTTTCAGAAAAAGAAAAACATGGCGTTCGTGTAGTGTGACGGGCCTGAGGTCTGAGAGATTTTTAATCGACCCTGCCACGATGAAGTTCCTCGCATGGTTTTTGTTATTACTGCTGCACTGAGACCAACGAAGACGGCAGACAGTCTGTAGTCACCAGGTTCACACCATGCTGCCCAGGCCCAACATCTCGGCCGGTCCCCGCTAATACCCGTCTCACACCCTGCGTTCGTCTGGACGTCAACCCAACGCCCATCTCCCTTCACCTGTCTCCCACACTCACGGCGGTTATTCCATCCTTTCACCCCACACACCTGCAACTACCCTGTCTCGTCTCTCGGGATATCTCTCGGACCCGCCCTTGTGGCTGTTGCTCGACAGGCCCGGAACATGGGACGGCGGCATCGAGGAATGGGCGGTTGTCTACGAGGGACGTCTGGGGACATGGCTCCGGGCCCTGGAGGGGGCGGAGGAGGAAGAGATGGGGCTGGGCGGTTCCTCCAATGCCCCCTCTTACACATCAGTCAGCTTTTCTGCAAACCCCCCCCCCTCTCCCCTGCCTGTATCATTCGGCCGATCCCTGCCCCGCTCCTCCGACCCCGGGCCGCCGCCGATGAGGGGATGACGGCCATCTCCACTTCCCCAGAGTTTGGTACGTTGCCAAGACGGTCCGGTCCCCACGTCAAGATCGCACGGAACGTACACAATGGTAAACTCTGCTATCTTGCAACCCCCTTCTTGTACGTAAAGTGAACAAATCCCATCACCTCACGCGGCTTTTTTCCCGCCGCTCGTCACGAGGAACGACGAGAGGGGGCGCGAGAAGAAATGAGAGATGTCCCGTTCCCTGGTCACTTCCCCTCGTCTTCCTGCATACGGTCTCCCCCCGCCTGACCGTAGCATCCACATGTCGGCCTCCCATCTCGATCGGGCCCTATCGCCCGGCTTGGCTCGTCTTTTCGTACAAACTACTGCTTCCCTCCCCCCCTTTCTCGGCAGGCAAACGAGACATTCCTGACTCGACAATGTCGAACCCATGCGACCTCCGCCTTCATGGCCTGATGATTGTGATTCTGCGTGACTTTGAAGCTTGCCATTCAACCTGTTTTTGGTATCGAGAGCTGCCTCCCCTTCGTGTCACATGGGGAAAAAAAGCTTGATACGACCCGCGGCATTCAGTTTGCTGGAAGACTGGTTGGACTGGTAGGGCTGGTTTGCGGAAATCGTATCTGCTTTTGGGAGAGATGGCTGGTGTTGCTATAAGTCAGCTAGTTTCGCTCCCTTCTCGGGATTGAAAGGGACTCTGAGCCCCTAGCGTTTTGTCAAGGGACACAAATCATTGCTATTCATCTCAATACCTGTGCCGCCGAGATGCCGTACCCTTTCTACTTCCTGGCAGCCCTCGCCCTCGGCAGCGCCGTCAGCGCGGCGCCCTACAACACCTTTGACGGCCCCGGGTTTCCCGCCTGCAACGACGTCGCAGCGGTCCACAACGCGGCCAGCGTGGACGACATCCAGTCCCTCGTCCGGGACGCCGCCGCCGGCGGCCAGAAGGTCCGCGCCTCTGGGAAGGGCCATATGTGGTACGACACCATGTGCTCGGACGACCCGAACACGGTCATCGTCCGCACCGAGGAGGTCAACGGCATCTCCGAGTTCGACCTCGCCGCGGGCACCGTCGTCATTGAGGCCGGCGTCACGTTCCTGCAGCTGGCCGAATACCTCCACGCGCGCGGCGCGTCGGCCGGCTACACGCTCGTGAACTGGAACATCACCCTGGCCGGGTGCGTGGCCATGGGCGCGCACCGGTCCTCGCTCCGCGAGGACTCGATGGTCGCCGCCGGCGTGCTGGAGCTTGACATTGTCGACGGCCGCGGCGAGCTGAGGCACCTCGTGCGGGACGACGGCGACGACGAGTGGCTCGCCGCCTCGACCTCGCTCGGCCTGCTTGGCGTCATTGTGAGAATGAAGTTCAAGATCTACCCCGACTCCAAGGTCTACGCGCAGCAGAAGACGTGAGCGAGCAAGGCCCCTCCCTTCTTCTTTTTTCTTTCTTTCTTTTCCCCTGGCCTGGGACTGACGTGTGCGTGCAGGTTGGAAGAGAAGGACGTTCTCAACGGCGACATCTACGGCATGATCGCCCCGTACGCGACGGCCAACTTCTGGGTAAGTCCCTCCGTTTCTCACACTTGGCCCCTGGCGAACCTCTCGAGAACTAAACACTCGGACAGTGGTGGCCCTACAAGCGCAAGTTCCACCACCGCTACTATGACGTCGTCCCCGACAACACCAGCACCCAGCAAGGGTTCCAAAACACTTTCTCCGTCACCGACCTCGAGGGCGGCACGGCGCGCGCCCTCCTCGACAGCGGCCGGTACCTGCCGACCTCGAACCTGATCGCCGAGGAGGTCTTCTTCGGCCTCTGGTCGAAGCCCAACTTCCGCGAGAAGACGACCAACGAGCCCATCGGGGAGTGGCCCGTGTACGGGTGGAACTACGACGTGCTCATCGGCGGGCTGTACCCGGGCCAGCGGCCGCTGTGGGAGGTCGGCGTGCAGGGCTACACGCTCGAGCTGGCATTCCCCGTGACGCAGGCCAACGCGATGCTGAGGCGCGTGCGGCGGCTGTTCGACGAGGAGCTCGAGAAGAGGCTCGTCGTCATGACGTCGACGTACCGCAGCGGCATCAACATCAAGTTCGGACGGCCGTACTTTGACCTGTTCGGGCAGGTCACGTACAACACGTCCGACGGGGCCGACTGGAGCAAGGGGGCCATCATGTTCGACTTCCCCAGCTTCAGGCCCACCGTCGGCGACCACACCAGGTTCAACGAGCCGTTTTGTGAGTGCCCCCCTTCTATCTGCAACTTGTTCGAGAGCCCGTCCGAAAGCCCGGCGAGACGGGACCCCCGGGGGTCTTTTGGAAGGGGGAAAACGCGCTGACGTGGCCACACAAAGACCATAACCTCGCGAAGGTCCTCATTGATGAGTTCCCGTGCCGCCCGCACTGGACCAAGAACACGAGAGAGGTCCTGGCCCAGGCGGCGAAGAACATTGACCCAGACGTAAGCCCCTGCCCCCCTCCCTCTTCCGCGGCGTCGTCCCTGATCTAGGTTACGTTGTCCCACTGACACAGGCTTTTTCCTTCTTATATAGCACATTGCACGCTTCAAGGCTGTGAGGGAACGGTTCGACCCGGACGGGATCTTCAAGAGCGTCGTCGGCGAGACCATCGGGGTCTACTAGGGAGCAAATATCAGGCGGGATGATATAGTTGCAGCTGGCAAGTCGGGGGGAGAAGCTCGTATCCTTCTTTTTCTTCCCCATTATTACTCTACGTGTGCGTAATTGGCCTTCCCATTGGATATTTGACTCCGTTACCCGGTCTACTCTACTCTGCATGTATCGAAGTTACTTGCACAATGGTGCGGCAGAAGTGGCTAGCAGGAAACGGGCCGGACTTTTCTGAAACTGACGTCCTTTCCCCCCGGGTCACATTCATCGACAAGGGAAATATATACAGCTTCCTCTTCCGGCCTTGATTCTCGTGGGTGCTTTTTTTCTTCTTCTTCTATTTGTTTTCGAAACGGGGACTCGGTTGTGTCATTGGGATATGAACGAGTTGAAAGTAGCGACCAACTCCATAGTGATGGCAAAGTGTTTTTTTTTTCTTTAGGATCGAGCCTATGGAGGCGGCCATTCCTCGAAAGCCGGAGAGAAAAAGAAGCAATTCAAGCGCTACGGCAACGCGCCACGCAGCCATAAAGTTTGAAGAAAAGACTTTGAGACACGCAGAATATTCTAATTTCTAGCATATATGGGAAACGCAGAGAAAAGGACTTGACATGGGTGGGCGGGGCCAGGAAGGAGAAGTCAGGAAGGAGAAGTTGGGTTCCCTCCTGTGCGCGGCTCCGGCCGGCATTCGCCCGCTACCGTCACCGGACACGGACGGAGCCGCCCCGGGTCGAGCTTACCGGCAGCCTCTCTCGCCCTTCAGAGAGGAAATACCAAAGTAATAATAGAGTCTACATTGAAATAGAACCGGGATAGAACATCTGTGGAACTCTAGGCAAGACCGGATGTTCCTGATAGACTGATGTTGTTCCCGGGGGGATGGATGGGCGAGACGGTGATGGGGTGCTTGTTATTGGTTTTGACACATCAAAGGACTCGGTTCAAATGTTCATCTCACAAAATGCGGACGGATAAAGGATAAAAAAAGAAAGAAAGAAAGAGTGAGACGTTGAAGAAATCCGTGGTCCAGCCTTTGCATCGTGCGTCTCTACTTCGCGCGCAGACTAGTTTCACGCTCAACCTCGGCGAGACAGCGATTCTTTGCTACTTTTTTCCATATAAGCTGGGTTATTATCAACCACGACTCCCCCTCGCTTTTCATCTTGCCCTCCCCAAACGCTTTTGCTCGCGAATACGCAGTACGTCAGAAGGTGCGAAACCAGCGAGTTGAACACAACGAGCTAAACTCGGTTCCGCAAACGTTACGGCTTTGGTACCGGTGCCGCGCCCCCTCTTTCGTGAAACCCCGTCCGACTCGAGTCGAGTCGTCCCTTTTGGGGCATCAGCTCGCTCGTCATCGTATTTACACGCGCGCCAGGGAGAAAGGGCCGGGGGGGGGCATGTCCTTGACGAAGAGCAAAACGCACAACCCGCTCCGAAAAAAGATTGACGTTTTCCTTTTGACTTTCACGCTCGCCCGAAAGGGAGGGGGGGGGGGAGAACGCTGCGAGGGAGAAAAAGTTTCAAACTGGACTGCCCGCTTTCGTAACGAGAGGCGTGTCTGCCAGACAGGGACAGCCCTGGTTAGGCAGGCTCGCGTGCCAACGACTTTGGGCCGGGTTCTGGCGGGGGAGCATCCTTTACCGTCGTCCGACGAATCTTTTGAAAGTCTCACAGTTTTTGCTATCTTTGATTGCGCCTCCCTCTATCAGACAAACCGGAGAGAGTTCTGTAATCCCGGCTGAATCTCTAAAAAGATCCGGTTGTGCGTAAAACTCTATAGCTATATCTATAGCCTCCCGTTGCTCAGATGTCTCTCTTCGTAGGCGTCAACTTCACCATGAGCGGGCCCTTCTCCCACGTGAGGTAGCACTTCTGCGCTGCCCAGTCCTCCATCCCGGGACAAATCTCCAGGTCGTAGTGCCACAGGGTTTTGGCCAAAAGCAGACGCAGCTCAAGCCACGCGAGGCTACATAGGACAGGCCAGTTAGCAAAAGGGGGGGGTTAAAACAAAAGAAACAAAAAAGAAGAAATAAAGAAAAAAAGAAAAGGGGAAAGGATTTCCTCTCTGAGACGAGACCGTACGTCCTCAATGGGAAACCAGCTGTGAAGCAGTGCTGCAACAGTATCGGGGGGGGGCGGGGGGGGGCACTCACTTCTTTCCAATGCAGTTCCTCGGCCCATACGAAAAGGGCTCGTGTACATCCCGCTTGTCGTCCTCCCACTCCGGGTCCTCCGGATGGAGCCACCGCTCCGGGACGAACTCGGTCGGCCGGGCCCAGTTGTCCTGGTGCCTGAATGCGACGTACGGGTTGACAGAGACGAGGGTCTGCACGCGGCGTTCCAGTTAGCCACCACACACGCACACACACACATAGACAGGAGAGATGGCCTTCCATTTAAAACAGAAGAAGAAAAAAAAGGGGGTTCACTCACGCCTTCGGGGACCACGTCGCCGCAGATCTCCGCCCCGCCCCTCGGGACGATCCTCGGCATCCCCGCGCCCCCCGGGTTGTACACCCGAAGCCCCTCCATCAGCACGGCCCGCAGGTACGGCAGCCCGGCGACCCCCTCGAGGCTGATGTCCTGGCTCCGCGGGAACCGGGCCCGGATCTCCCTCGTCAGCAGCGCGAGCGCCCGGGGCGTCCGCAGCAGGTGGAACGTCGTCCCCGACAGCACCGTCGCCGTCGTCTCCGTCCCGGCGGCCATGAACGTGGCCGCGTTGGCGTGCATCTCCTTCGTGCTCAGGCCCTCGGCCCCTTCGCCGTCACCGTCGCCGTCGCTGTGGCGGCGGGGCTGGCGGCGCAGGACGAAGCTCCAGATGTCGGGCTTCGCGTGGTCCGCCCGCGCGAGGCGGCGGTCCACGAGGCCGCCGGCGAAATCGACGTGCCCCTGCGCCTGCCTCCTCAGCGGCGCCGCCGTGACGGCCGCGACCAGCGGGCCCAACACGGGGATCTCGAGCAGCACCAGGCCCCAGATGGCGTACTTTAGTCCCGCGAAGAGGTTGCTGACCCACGGGGTGTAGCCCTCCCTCTCGAGCAGCCCCAGCGGCTCGCCAAAGGTGAGCTCGGCCATGACGTCGAGCGCGCAGAAGCTGTACAGGTCCACCACGTTGACGCGGCCGTCGCGCCGGCCGATGCGGCCCATGGCGGCGACCATCTGGTCCGCGTAGCCCGCCAGCAGCGGCTCCTGCGCCCGGAGGGCCCCGTTGGAGAAGGCGTGTGCGAAGATACGGCGCTGGCGGGCGTGGTCCTCGGGCCGGGCCGTCACGATGCTGTCGCGGCCAAAGTTCTCGCCGCCGAAGAAGCGGAGGTCCTTGGGCATCTCGGACTTAAGGGGGCGGCTCATGATGTCCTTCCATGCTTGTGCTGTCGGATGGGGGGCCGCGGTGGGAGAGAGAGTCTGTGTGTTAGCCGCTTGGATACATACAGACGGCGCGCGGGGGAAAGGGGGCTGAAGTTACGCTGGATGTAGGAGAGCTCGCCGGGGGCCACGCGAACGGTGCCGGGATAGGCCTCGTGGATCTCACGCGCCTTGACGGCGTAGGTGCCCATGAGCAGGTGGAGGTTTTTCGGCACCGGGCTGAACCGCCAGAGGAGCGGCCCCGGATAACGGCGCAGCGGGTGAAAGAAGACATTGTATATGCCAAGCAGAAAGTACTGTAGGTAGATGCCATCAGCCCTGCGCCTACTCTCCCCTCCCGCCTCATCCAGCTGCCACCATGGTTTGGCAAGCAAGAAACGTACATAGGCAAAGGCCAGATAGCCGAGATGGAGGGCAACTGTCCCGTAACCCAACGCCATCGTGTGTGTTGTTTGCGAAGTCTTTTTTTTCTTTCTTTTATTCTTACATTTTCCTTTTTTCTTCCCTACCAAAAGTTTTGCAATGCAGTAAACCTAAACATGAACAAGCATGGTACTCGAGAGGATCCACCACCGCCTATGAAGTTAAGCAAGGCGCAACTGGACCGAATACGAATTCGACGGCCATGTTTGGCCGGCGGTTTGCCTCGTTGGGCAAACTCAACCGTCAGTGGGAAAAGGGCCTCACGGTTGGAGGAGTTGAAACGAAAGCGGCTTGGTCAGTTTCACGAATCATCAGGCCGTGTGCCATGGTTGGCCTGACAGCCCACACCTCCGTTCACGTAGCCCGGGAATCCACGCACGCCGATTCACAGGAGAGATAATGAGGCTCGCGGATGTCGTTGACGAGCAACGGTAAAAGGTTGGGCAGAGGGGCCGGCTCCGGAGTTGCGATGTTCGGGCATCACTCTCAAGACCTTCTGGATGTTGGTTGTGCTCCAGCTCTCGTCGGTTCCGGCCACTCGCCACTCGCCACTCGCCACTCGCCACGGCCCCGTATGATGCGAGAAGAGACCCGGTTCGACCGGCCGTAGGTACTGACTATTGGCTTCAGTACGGAACACGGATTCAGGACTCTAGACATCACGACCCAAGTATACTCTAGTGGAGGAGAGCTGCAAATGCACATTATCTACACAAATTTGTTCAAGTGTTGACACATATGACTATACCCACTGGAAAACTCGGGATCCCGTCCGCTCTCCCAAAGAAATGCCAATGAGGGCCAGATTAGTAGTTAGGTCGGTAACGACTAGCGAATACCTAGTGTTATATATTTTTACCAAAGCGTTTTAGTAATCACCTAGGCAACCCTGCCTTATTTATAGTTATATATACGGAGTACTACTATCTATTAACTTACTTTATAACTAGCGAATTGGGGAACTGATTATTCCTTTGATCTATCATGTCAAATTCAGGATGATAATAGATAGAGCGACTTTCTATTGTTGGGTTTTATTACTGGCCGGTGCTAAAGCAGAGGGCTTCCTAATTGTCCCGCAGCGTGCCACCAATGTCGGACACCGTGTGGTGTAAGTCCAACAGCCTAGCCCCTTTAGTTTGAAATCAGTTGCAATAGCGAGTCTTACTTGACCTCAACATGCCCGTATCCGTTCTCTGACACGTAGGCAACTACAGGCCTAATGGTAATACAATGTAAGCCGCCTAATTAGTAAAGATACCACCCCAAAGTCTGACCAGAAAAGAATCTGACACGGCTAAATGCAAGATGGGTTTCCTAGCAAGCTTAAATATATAACCCGTGGTGTTCATCAAATATATTGTACGATATCAGAGTCGGGGACCACAACATGATATGAGGTATCGAGCAACATTGATGCAAAACGTCGACGCTTTCGTGTACGAAGTCAAGAGGCGGAAACCAGTGAAGACAGGAGAGTTGACCAGCAGCAGAATTAAGGCAGGATGCAGAGCCCAATACGATGTCCGAGTGACTACTGTCCTAAGTGCAAACTTCGAAGTGCGACCTCCAGCACGGGAGACTAAAGATAATGAATGTGAGTGTTCACAGGTTGTTGCAAACATGATGTCGCTTTTCGCTTTCCAATCACACATTCACCCCACCCCCCATCAAGGGTCCGAGCCAAAATGATTAGGCAAGTGCCACATTATGTATCATGTTCAACCAAGTGGACATTATCGTGAGTTCATATCAAGCACCACGTTGCACAAGGCATCACATCCAAAATGCATCATAAGCAAAAGAATTTTGGCCTGCTACAGTAAACTTGATTCTAGGGTCATTGGCAATCGACATCTCCCGCAGTTGTTCATTCAGCCCTTCCCCCCATAGTGACGGTCCAGATACCCAGACCTGTCAAGTCAGGCTCTATCTTCCATCAGCTGCGCTGCCGCCAGTAAAAGGTGTGTAGCTCGTCTAGCTGGGTCGAAAGGACTGTTATGACAAGCTCTCTGGGATCGCCGTCGCACGCATACTCGATCATGCGGAGATAGTCCTCTCGCTCGAAGTTTTGCATGACAACTGGCAAGTAGTTTTGGCGCACCATGTAATCGTGCATCAGCATTCGGCTGACCCGGCCGTTTCCATCTGGAAAGGGATGAATGTGAACGAAGTACGCCGTCATTTGGCATGCGAGGATAAGAGGGTGGATTTCCTTGCTGTGATGCTGTGAATCGCGCCAGTTGAAAAATCGGTTGACACAAGCCGGGACTTCCTCAGGATACGGGAAGACTCGAAGGGGATTGCTTCTGACTGCAATGGGCAGTTTGCGATATCCTCCAAGAGGAACGCTCCCACCCCAGGCCATGGCGTAGATAGCCTCCGATTCAGTACCTTTGATAGTCATTGCCGCAAGTTGTCTCATTTCGGCTTCATCCATTCCAGGTGTGCCAAGTCGAGCAGCGGCTGATTCGGCGATCCATTGAGAAGCAACAATGTGATTTTTCAACTCGTTCACAACAGACTCGTCCCCACCGGAGCGGAGCTGCGGAAGAGCGAGCTGAGTAAGGTCGTCAGCAGCAATGGAAGCAATGTCGATGTGCGCGAAGAGTTTGCTCGTGAGAAGGTCGAACACAGCAATGGTGTCTCCAATCTTCAGCGGGTTGTCCTCAATCGACACAGATTGGTGTGCATACTCGGCCACTAAAGTCTTGGCAAGTTCGGGAACTCGGGGCTTCATAAGCTCCCGTAGCTCGTCGATCTCAGCCAGCATACCCTTGTAGTCCTGCAGTGAGCTTTGTTAGTACGAACGGTACATGTGGAACAGACAAATCCACAGTAGCCAGGTAACGTGGGTACCATATGCATCAATAATTTACGTACCTGCTGAAGAGACTTGTAGCCCATTCGTTGACTGTCATACGGCTGGAAATGATCTTCCCAGACCTTGCCAGATTTGGCGAGCTCATCGTACTCTATAGAACCCTTCTCGAGCTTGGAAAACGGTTCGTAAATTTTGCGAAGGAGCGCTTGTCGAGCACTCTTGGCATCGCTGGAGAGGGGGCGTTGACCGCAGACATTGTAAGCAAATCTTCTAAATGGTAGAAGTCGCGTGTGACTGCCCAGGCCAGATGCGCCTTTGGAAGCGCTGAGCATCTTGAATATTAAGCCTGATGATGGCCTGTCGGGTCGAATCTAGCGTTGAATTGTTCTGAAAGGCGACGCGTAAAGAGTTGCAGGGGGAGCTTGCAAGCTGGACCCTCGCTCGCCCAAACGGAGTTCAGTCAGTGGAGCAGGTTACCTACCAGGCATGGTAGGGGTGCTGCATCCTGTCCCAATCCGAACCTTGTTTAGTGGGTGCGCAAGGAAAAATGACCAAGCGTCACGTGCACATGTAGGGCTCGCAGTGATGAGGCATTCGACCTGAGATAACCCTCGGCACTAACATAATAAAGGCTGCACGCCTGCAAAACACTACAGACCAAGCAGCCATAATAGCTAAAGTATCAGACAAGTCAGTTTATAGGATTGAGAGAGCTAGGACACCAAGGCAGTCACGTCCAAAAGACTATGCAATTCAATTGGATCACAGCAGTAAAGGGTGTACAGCAGTACATTGGATAACAAGCATCAGTGCTGCAAGGTTCGTGGGGGTTGCGACGGTAGGTACGTTTAAGAGATGGAGAGGATACGAGCAATCGAAAAGCGACATCCTGCTTGGTTTTTTTAGGAGTAATAAATGTGGAATTACAATTATCATGTATCAATCGCGCCTCGTCTCTGCGATATTCTTTCTTTCTGTTAGAATCCGGATGAGTATAGGAATTTGATTGAGGTGGATGGCAAGGAGTGCACGTATCTCAGCACTATGTGTTGTGGCGACGAGGTTTGAAACGGTGGAGACGGAGGAATACCGTTTTCGGTACGGACCTACCTACTTTATGCCGCCGCAAGGTTAGGCTGCAAAGGGAGCTTTGCCTTCCAGTGATGGACATATAAGTCGTCGAAAATAGGAAGTCAAGGCTCTTACAGCTAAGACTTCATGAGGGCCGGATAAGTAGTTGAGTCGGTGACGATCAGCGAATACCTGGTGTTGTATGTTTTTAAACTTTTGGGTCCCAAAGTGAGAAGTAAAGGCCGAGTTGAGAGGGGGACGATCAGTGCCACATTCATCACCTTAGCTTTTATCTTATCGATAAGACGTGATCGGAAGCGCCCCTCCCCCACCACTATCACCTCTACCACCACCACCACTACCATCGCCCCCCGTCGGCTACTCGGGCGCTATTGAGCTCCTTGCAGCACCTACGTCACGACGCGGCCTCTCCCTCGCATTCCTCGAATGTCTCTCCACGCCTCCCTCCTTCCAGTTCGTATGTATTTCAACGGTGCCGCATTCCAGAAACGTTTGAGAGTGAGCAGAAATATAAAGACAAAGAATTCTCCCCCGTCCCGCCCTAGCCGACAGATGGGAAGAAATTAAAGTAACAAAGGTACCTAAAGCAAGTAAATAAGCGCAAAGACAAGAGAAAAAGAGAGAGAGAGAGAGAGAGAGAGAGAGAGAGAGAGAAAGGCATGTCTCCAATCCTAATTGTTGGCGCCACTCGGGGCCTCGGGGCTTCCCTCGCCAAGCAGTACGCCGCGAAAGCCGGCGATACGGTGGTGTACGGCACAACGCGGTCCAAGGAAGGCCCAGCAGAGGGCTTCCCGGAGACCGTCAAATGGCTTCGTCAAGTCGACTTGACTGACGACAAAGTCGGCGAGACCATCGCCAGCCAGCTGTGCGGTTCAGAGCCGCTGTCGACGGTGGTATGTAGCGCACTGTCACGCCGCATCGCAAGCCAGACCCCGTCGTAGTCGTCGTCTTCTAACACTCCCCACCTCCCTTCCCGGGTAGATCATCACGGCAGGTTATTTCGCGACCGAGGACCTCAGCGCCGACAAAGGCCCGAACTGGGCCGAGGAGCAGCGCATGTACACGACGAGCTCCATCGCCCCCGTCTTCGTCGTCCACGCGCTCGTGCACGCCGGCCTTCTCCAAGGGAACTCCAAGGTCGTGCTCGTCTCGTCCGAGTCCGGGAGCATCACCCTCCGACACGAGACGGAGGGGGGCGGCAACTACGCCCACCACGCGTCCAAGGCCGCCCTGAACATGGTCGGCAAGCTGCTGAGCCTCGACCTGAAAGAAAAGGGCATCGTCGTCAGCATCGTCCACCCGGGCTTCATGAGGACCGACATGACCAAGGGCGTGGGCTTCGACAAGTACTGGGATGACGGCGGTGGTGAGTAGCAGCATGCTGCCCTTTCGTGCTCGTCTTGGAAACCCCGGCTGGCGGCGCCGGCCTGAGGGGTGGTGGGGGTGATGGTGGTGGTGGTGTGTGGTGCATCGCTAACATCTGTGTGCTTACAGCCGTCACGCCCGACAAGGCTGCCGAGAGTCTCATCAGATGGACGTCAGAGCTCGACATGTCCAAGACAGGCGAGTACTGGGCGCCGAGAGGGCCTGGTAAGTGGCCGAACGTTCCGGTTCCACATTCGGGACGACTAGACTAGGTGGTGACTGACACACCCCCCCGGTCGCAGGCGACATTGGCACGGCTGAGCCGGTGCTCGGGAAGGGGCTCTCGACGCCGCTGCGTCTTCCATGGTGATGGCTTGAAGAATGCTCTGGTCGGTGCGGACAGACAGGAATGCCGCTACGGTACGTTGGGGAGGGAGGTCCGGGAAGAACCAGGGCGAGCTAAGCGATAGCGCTCCGTCCTCTGAAATTCGGACCGGGCATGTTCCCTTTGAGAACCGGGCAGGCAGGCTTCATGGGTGTTGAGTCGCGATTCAAGCGGGTTGTTGACAGGGACCGTAAAGGTGTGCATACAGCCCATTCACCTGTGTCGTACTGTACCATACCTACCGTGCAACATCCATAATGAGCAAATTTATTATCGTCGAGCACCCTTTGTCCCCCGTCTACAATAATAGTGGCTGGACAGAGTCGGGTTGGGGGGGGGGGGGGCTGGTTCACGTGTGCAACTTTGCAAATGAGACGAACGACTCGCTTGATTGTCTCCCCGCAGTTCCCGCGGCCGTAGTGTGGGGGGGGGGGAGGCTTAAGCACTGACGAGAAAGCTAGTTAGCCGCTCGAGTGGCAGAGATGCTTGCTGTCTTGATACATCAAGCACCTAGCAAAGGTATAAACAGGAGACGCGATGGTGGTCACCACCGCATTCTTGGCCCATAGTAGTAATAGATCGACTGGCGATTCGTGGGGGCGACGTGGGAGATTTCCATCACGCAAAGACGATCTTCTCTACGCGGTGCCCGGCTGGGTCCTCCCCTGCTCTCGTGGGTTTTCCGCAGCTCTTGATATTAATCAAATCCCCCCTATGATCATCCGCTGCCAATATGTGCAAGCTCTGTCACAAGGGCTTTTTTATTCCCTTCTTTTTTTTTTTCTCTTTTCTTTCTCTTCAAATGCGACCAGCCTATCGTTCATTAGAGGCTCGCTTACGTTTCAGATTGGCGACGTGAATCTGGGATAACGCTGCTTCCGCTTTCTTGTTCTACGAGACACCGTGACTGAGGCAGCGGCTCCCCGATTCCATCACGAAGCGAAGTGTGCGTAAGATGGAGAGAATCATCGCTAAGAACAAAATGGGGAAGGGGGGAGACGTCAGTGTCAGAAACGCGTCATACCATCAATGTCTCGCCGGCTCGAGTAAACGAGCATCTTGCGGTGCCAAGCGCCCAAAGGCATTTACACACTACTATTTGGCTGTCTCCCCCAATGCTCCGAGCCTTCGTGTTGCCGCTTCCTTGCCACCTTGCGTCTGCGTGCGCGTTGCGAGCTAGGCTCTAGCTAAAGGGTCGTTGGTATGCTAGGAGGGATGGCAAAGTTTGGCGGTTGGCCGGTCCAGATCAGATCGCCCGAGGCTGAGCTCAATCGGAGGACCTCTCTCCCTCGTCAGTGTCCTTTGGACAGGCGAGAGCAGCCGCTGTTTGCGCTCGGTTGCCAGCTGAGATCGAGTAGCCAAGTGAACTTGACCGATGCAGAGCTACTACTGGACGCCACCGAGATGGCCGGTCTCTGTGGGTAGTAAACCCGGGCTAGCTGACATGGACAGTTGCGGTAGCGTTGATGGCGCATCGAGGCTGGCGGCGATGAACGAGAGCTCTTGGGACTTGGGGTCAAAGCATTGCGCAACTGCTGTTGCTGCTGGCTGCTTCCCCCATGCTTCCTTGTCGCAATGAGCGGCTGGAGGGGCGGGCAACACGAGGTTGCACTCCAGCATTTGAGAGGGCGCACGAGCCAGGATCCCCTGTTCTCTTTTGATTCTTGTCATCTTCTAATCACTGAGAGTGTCAGGGACAGGGCAGGCGTAGAGCCCCATCTCTCATCTTGATTCCCGGTGACAAGAGTGGTGGTGTGAGTCGCCAAACTTTGCACCCAACGCGACCGTCTCAAGACGGACCGAGTATTCGGTACAGGAAATCTCGGACCCGAAGACCAAAGTGAACGAAGAAGCAAATAAGGATCAAAATGCCGTGCGCCAGGGTGGAGGGAACGTACGTGTACGTACACTACGTGGTAGGTGGTAGGTAGTGTAGGTAGACTGACCGACAAGCCTGGTCTTGACTGATGTCAGGTACATGCCACAAGGTAGTAGTATCTGCTTCAACAGAGGGCGGGCCAAGTCAAGGTAACGCGGTGGGCCCGTCGGTTGTAGCCGGTTTGTGCATAAAGATACGCAGGGCACGACTGTGAACTACTACCTATGTATGTAGTGTATGGTGCTCCGTGCAGCAGGCAGACACTGGATGTGAGCAATGCACCGTCCACCAGACGGCTCCGGGGGGCGATCAAGGCTTCGTTCCCCTCCACCTCTACGTATTTCCGCGTCATCGTCCTTTTCGAAGCCATTGTGGTTGGAATGAAGTGTCCGAAGGCCGGTGCTGCAGTAGGTGATAACAGCAACTGATGACCGGCCAAGTCTCAGGGTCGTCTTATTTTGCGGAGTTCCATTGGAAGTGAGGGCCTAGGCGCATCATACCCTGTCACTTGACCGTCGACGAATTTGGTGAGCTGCAGGTTGCAGAAGATGGGACCATGGTAGAGACCATCGTCTGCTCTGTATACTACACTACACGTGAACTGTAAGAAGTGGCCTGTAGGTAGTCTACATGGATAGGCACGGTAGGTAGACTAATCAGGGGACCCTCATTCAAGGGTCCTGGGGTCGTCGTCGCCGCCGTCGTCGGTACGTCTCGTTTGCAAGCTCCCGGTTAGCTGAGGACCATCACTCCCGTGTTGGTCATGCCTAGTAATTCCAAGACCCCATGCTGCGATACTCGTTCGAGTGTAGAGCAGCAGATGTGCAGAGCAACGGTGGATATCTTTACCATCTACAGACCGAATCTGGTCCGACACAAGAGAGATTGCGCGACAGGCGACAGGCTTCTGGCCGTGGCAAGGGACTGAAATAAGCAAGCTGCCAAGCACTCAACGCAAGCCGAGGAGGGTTTCGAGGCATCGTAACCAAAGGGTGTCGAAGCATAGAGAGAGATAGAGAGCTTGGAAGGCGTTACCATGACTGCCACCCACCGTCCACTGCGCGCGATGCAGCCACAAACAAAAGCTGAGGGGCGCTGCGCTGAAGGAGGAGGGGGAGGAGGGGGAGGAGGGGGAGGAGGCGGCGGCGGCGGCGGCGGCGGCGTTGGCGTCTGTCCGGTCAGCAACAGTGTCGAGCAGGCAATGTCCAAGTTGTCGGACCAGGCCACTGCAGAGGAGGAGGTCGAGGTTGGATGTGGGAGGTCGAAATTGGGTGATGGCCCAGCCCAGATGCATCCATCACTCAAGCAGGTCCAGGTACTACCTCTGTTCTGTCCTACCTATCTACCTACCTACCTACCTGCTGTGCTTCGTGGTAGCATTGGTAGGTAGCGTATGTACTCTGTAGACCACCTAGGTAGTTAGTTAACCTACCTGTACCCGGCTGGAGTGGGACCAGGGTCAAGACCGGGTTCGGGTTCCAGTTCAGGTGCACCTGGTAGATGATTTCTTTGATGAGATACTAAAATGGAGACGAGGCGAGCGATCGGAACGGGTGGAATGCGCGGGGATCGGGGGGGGGGGGGCGGACTGGACTGCCTGCCTGCCGCTGTGTCGTAAGGATGCACTGCATGTTTCTCTCTGCTTCGCCCTCGGGCTTGGGGTTTTTATTTTATCTTATTCTATTTTATTTTTCATTTGGTTACTGGTAAATGTTTTGTTCGATTTTCCCCCTTCCTTGGCTCATACCTATGAGAACTGCTTCCTTCGCCCCTCCTTCTCTCCTCCTCTTTCTCTCTCTCTTTTCTCCTTCTTTCCCCTCCTTCTTTCCCAAGGAAGAATCAGCTAATACCCACTACTAATACACCGCCGCGCCTGCCCGCTCAGCTAGCCTCTTGCTCTCGCTCTTGCTCTTGCTCCCGATCCTGTTCCTACTTTTGCTAAGGCTGCTCCTACCCCTTCTTTCCCCTCTCATCCCCCCTTCTTTCCTTTCTGGGCGACTCGGGGTCCTTCCCAGCTTTGCGCCTTTCGAGACCCGCTTCCTTCCTTTGTTCTTTCTAGCAACGGGAAGTCGTGCGTCGGCGTTTCTATAGCTTGCAGCTATCCCCCACCCTCCTTCCTCCCTCCCTTCTCGACGACGACCCCCCAGAGGCACCACCTGCCAAACCAGACCTCCCTCGCTTCCAGCTCACTTGTAACCGTACACGATCGCGAGCTGAAGCCGACTTCATCCCTCCCACCAATCTTCTCTTCTGCCGAAGTCGAGATTCTCTTCGTCCCTCGCTTTGACTTGCTTCTCGTCCGTTCTCGCTCATCCGGCGTCGCGTCCCATATTTTCATACCGACCAAACCGTCCCGCATTCTCTAAGCATCCAAACACTACTAGCAACAGCGACAGGGTCATCGATCCAAAATACACACCACAAAAAAGAAGACACGTTCTTTACCGCCAAGTAGAAACACCATCACCTCGGCCAAGCGAGGGATCAAGGCACAGGTCATTGACACGCTCGGAGTCAACAAGGGAGAAAAGAACCAGTTCGAACGAAACATCTCCGACACGCCAGCCCATCCCAGCCACTCCTCGCCGGTACCGAGACAAAGTTGGCAACGCGGGGGCCTGTTTGTCTACCCACGCCGCAACCCCGTTGGGTCCTCCGTCCGACTTGTCCTGATCAAAGCGACCAAGAAGTTGGGTCGACCCGGTCCGTGTTGCAGTCGCACAGAGCCGTGTTACACGCGCAATACACTTACCTACCTTTCTGACGAGTGCGCAAAACAGCATTATTACGGCGGTACTTTGGATCCCTTTCGGACTCTCTCTATTTCATAGCTTTGGAGTCCGGCGCAAGGCCCTATCAATCAGCCGAAACGCCCCTCCCGAGAGAAAGGCAAGGACGATTTCCCGCAGCACCGGGCGCAAAGACGCGGTGGTTTGCAGAAAAGAAAAGAAAAGCAGTAAAAAGCAAACGACATATCTCAGTCAAGGGTGAGTTGAGTCTGCAAGTTCCCTTTTCGGCCCACTCTTCAGACCGCTGCTGCTGCTGCTGCCGCTGCTTGGCAGCCCCCGTTCATCCATTCAACGACATTGCCTACCGCCATCCTTTCGCAAATCCCCGACCCCCCAGTCCTGTCTGTCCAGAACCAAGCAGCCAAACCCCTTCAACCTCGCCAACTGCTCCGTGGACCCTGATCCACCATTCTACCACCACCCGGAATTCCAAGCAGCCAAACCATTCACTTCCCAGCAGACCAAATTTCCCCCTGAATTGGCTCCAAACCAGATATTCCCATCCGCTGCCACCCCGTCGACCCAAACCAAACCAGAATCAAGTGGGTTATTATGAACTGACATTGGCCAAAGCAGGAAGGGGCGCAACCTGCAGTTTGTAGACGCGCATTGCCAATTATTTGTCGAGATTCCTCATCCTCCCCCCTTTTTTTTCCCCCGTCCCTACCATCGGCACCTTTCACTCCACGACCCACGCTTACCCAGCCCGAGCCCTCCAGGCCCCCAACACGTCGTCCACCTACCGCGACTTGCTTACACCGCACCTCAACGCACAGCCCCTGGCCCAGGGACCGTCAAGTGGCCCCCGCCCCCCCCCCCCAAAGCAAAAAACCGTTCCTCGCTGTGTTCGGCGTCCCTGCAGCAAGGTATGACGCTAGCAACGGCCACTTAGCAACCAAAGAAAATCAAGTTCGCCAGCAACGCTCATCACTCCCTGATCAACTGGTCGGCCAGCTCCCCTTCTTGCGGAAAAAACGGCCGATCGCTTGGCTTCCAATACGACGCGCCCGCCCATCATCATTATCCATATTCTCATCCCTCACGTCACGCCAACACGGGGGTACCACTCCATCCCACTCCTCGCAAACCACAGCCAAAATGTCAACGGCAAAATCAACACAGCCAGGTAAGCCAAGCATCGAGCGAGCACTGATATGGACATGCATCGGCAATCCCCTATCCTCTTTTGACTTCCCACCCTCTTCCCACACCCCCTTTCCATGCCTGCCGCCATCTTCCTGGGTTATCACCCCTTTGACTTTGGCCTTGTCCAACGGGAAGAGAGCCGACCTTTTCACGGATTGCACTGCCGCCCAAGCAAACGCAAGCACTGCGCCCGCTCCACCCAATTGTCGAACCTGCTGTGTCATGTATACTTCCCTCATGTTTCACATCCCTCCCCCCCTCGCCGTCATTCGCATGCACGGGGTTGGCCGTCTTTGCCTGTGTCTTTCTCCTGTCGAGTTGCTGACTTAACTTCCTTGGAACAGGCCATCAACCTAGCAGGTCTGCTGGTGCCGGCTTAACGCTTAATCTCTCATCCAACAACCCCTTTCGCAACCGCGCTGCCTCCCCACTCCTGCCCAGCGCTACCTATAGCAATACCACCTCGCCCGCTTCGCCTTTTGACGACCCTCCCTTTCGACCTCTCTCGCGCAACCCATTCCTCGATCCGTCATACTCGTCTAGTCAACCAAATCTGATCGGAACAGGCAAAATGGCGCCAACACTCGACCCCAAGGCTTCGCCCACCGCTGAGGAGCTGTTTGTACGTGTTCCAGATTTTCTCAATTGAGACGGTCCGAATGGGCCTTTCGAATCGCCCCGCCGGTCGCCGTGCGCACCGCTTGGGAGGGCTTTCGGTTTGCTGACGATTTTATCCAACAGGACAGCCTAACCATCGGCGATCAAAAGGAATCGCGCCCCGGTGGAGGACAATCATCGACAAGCCGCCCTCCTGACCAGCCTGGCCGCCGCGGCCCTCCGCCCCCTGGACACCGCCCGTCGAGATCCCAGGAAGAGGCCATGAGACAGCGACGTCTCCAAGGCAGCAATGGCGGACCTCCCCGACCATCTGGATCCCAGGCGTCGCCTCCACGTCGATCTAAGGAACGCCGACCGCGTAGGAACTCGGACTCGTCGGTTCTGATTGACGTCGAGAAGCCCCTCACCGAGGAAGAGAAGAAGGCAAAGGAAGCCCGACGCCGTGAGAGAGAGCGCCGCGCCCGGGAAGGAAAGGATAAGGACCCCAAGAAGCCCAGTCGCAGGCTTGACATCATTGATCAATTGGACGCCACTAGCATCTACGGCACAGGATGTAGGTTTTTCTTTTACCCCACCCGCCCGGTCGCTTTTTGATGCTGATGAGCCCAGTATTCCACCACGACGGGCCCTTCGATGCGGCAAACCCGCACCGCAACCGCAAGGGCAGCCGACGCGCACCGATGCATGCCTTCGCCAAAGACTCGTTGAACATGTCGCTGGGCGGCTCCGGTCCGCTTAACAAGCGTCCCGATCACGCTACTTTCTTGGGCCACAACGATGGCGACGCCTCTGCGGACTACGCCACCGCTGCCGCGCGAAACGCTGAGCGAAAGAACGACCCGGCTGTTTTCGACCCCAGATCCCGCGGCTCCATCGTCTACGGCGAGGAGTCGTTGGGTCTCGGCGCCTCGACTTTCCTCGAGGGTACTCCTGCGGCCCGTGCCGCAATCCAGCGCACCCAGGCCGAGCAAGCTCAACAGAATGCTGCCGAGGGTCTCGGACGCAGCAAGTCGATTGCCCAGCGTATCCGTGGCATCAAGCGGGAGCCGCGCGAGTACGGTCCTTCTGGCCGCATCACCAACCCTGAAGGCGTATACACGTCACGCAAATCGCCTGACGGCAATGGCCCTGCCACCAGCATCTCATACACGGGCGAGCGGAACCCCTTCTTTTCGGAGTTTGGCAAGGAACCAGAGACGATCTCAGTCCGGCGAAACGGCGCCAAGTCGCCCGGTACCCCACCGCCAGTTCCTCAACGGGTCTCTGCCAACGGCCTCGAACGCCGTGCCACGGCTGACGTCACTTCACCTAGCGAGGACGGACCCAGCAAACCTTCTAGCGGCTTCCTAGCCAGAGTCAAGAGTTTGAAAGGTGGTGGCCGAAGACGTCAGGCTTCGGACGTTATGGCACCGCCCCCGGCGCCTGGAACTGCCGCCTAGTGGAGACGCAGAACTTGGGAATCTGGATACGAGCTCACTGGGCCGAACTGCAGGACACTTGGTGGCCGGTGCCAGCGACGCATCACCAGGAGACAGTCTTTATTTTCTTTGAATCGCCTTACCACAAGGCAGTCAGCTGTGGCAGGGACCTTTGGAGCACCCGGAGGCCACCAGACGATGTGAAGCCATATCACACCGACCGGGTCACGTTGTACACGTCAGGTTAGTCTGATGTGACAAGGACGGTGAGTGCGCTTGGCCAACACCACATTCTGGATCAACCAGGGAGGAAGGGTAAAGAAAGATTTTGAACTGGTTCGGAGTGGCTATCGGGGAAGGTTTTAGGGCGACGCAAAGGATCACGGTTGTCGGGTCGGGAACAGGCACACTTGCGTGTATCTGGGCCTTGCAGTGCCTGACGGGCGACACCTTTCTTGTCAATAATGTTATTTTTTTTTTTTTTTGCGGGGGGGAACAACTTCCTATTCTGCCTCGTTTTGCAACAACTTCTCAATAAGCCAAGGGAGGCACATTACACATAGGGAAGGCATAGAACAGGCAGGCATGCAGGCAGTCAACAGTCCGTCGGCAGATTGTTATGAATTAGCTTTAGTGAAAAAAGGAAACTATTGAGCCACAGAAGCACCAGTACGAGACGGTACAGTACCCACATTACAGTAGGTACGGTAGTGTTGTTCATATTGTCTTGTTCCCTTTGGTTCTTATGCTGCTCTTCCTATAATGACATGGGGGCGTGCAGGATATTTTCGGAACATTTGAGAACAAGGGACAGCTTACATCGTATTAAGGCAGGAAAAGGCCAAACAGATGTGTGCAAGGTTTCCCTATGGCAAAGCCCGGGTGGATGCGCTTCAAGGAGCAAGCTCGGGCAAGATTCATGCAAGATAAGAGGAATGATGTCATTAAGACGACATCTCCCCCAGCGGGCGGCTAGGTAGGCAGGTATGTACTATGTACTATGTAGTGTACCGGTATGTGCCTGCCTGTACGACGTACTTGTCTGTGCTGTGCCTGTTGGCCCGGAGCGCCGAGACGGGATCGAGATTTGGGCGGAGGATTAACCCCAGCTCCGGGTATACGTCGTACATGGCTACTTACCTACAGTAGGTAGTTACCTACATATCTACCTTATCGTACCTACCTACCTTGATAGGTACCCAAGTTTATGAAAGGCTTGTCACGTGACCTGGTGACAACCTCCTACCCCTGTCAGCCTTGTCCGACTCGTATGGGCATCCCCACCGGTCAGTTTGAGCACATGGCCGAGGCTTGGGATGTCGTGAGAGAGACGAAATGCTATGACACTATTGTCGGCCTTTTCTTCCCCTTTATACGGATGGCAGAGGTCGCGCTGAGTGAATAAGCGCCCACAGAAGGGAGAGCGAACAAGCGGAGGTCATGGCTAACGCGGCCGTCGGCGACGTCTCCTCCGGGTCGCAGACAAGCTCACACTTGACGCTGGAGCCGATTTCCGCGGCAGTCCTGTGCAGCCGAGAGACCAGGCGGCGTGATGCGGCCAGGGAGAGGGGACCTCTGAGGGTTGGGTGTCGGGAGGTGGACGAGGAGGTTCTCGTGGGTGGCTTCGAGAGGGGGACTGTTGTCGGGATCAGTGCCGAGAGCGAGCAGATAGGGCTTCTAGTAAGTTACTGGCCGTAGTTCCGTGGTGGTATACGGGGTGGGGGACGAAGCGGGAATGCGTGCGCGTGTGATGACTGACTTAGCGCCTCGTTGTTAGATCTCATTGCAGGCACTGGCCAGCACGCTGTGCGAGCAGGGCGCCGGCGACGCAGCCAAAGAAGACGACGCGAGGGCCATGGTTGTCACGACGCAGCCGCCTGCCACCATTCTCCCGACACTAAGGGACGCGATCAGGGCGGAGCTCAGGGCGCGCGGAACGGCCGAGGCGGAGGTGAAGAGCAAGCTGAGGGGCTGTCTGGAGAGGGTTTCTGTGTCGAGGGTATTCGATCTTGAGGGGCTGTGGGAGGTTCTGGGTGACCTGGACAATCCCACCGAGAGCGTGGCTTCGGAGGAATCGCCGGCCCCCGATGGGCAGCAGCAGCAGCAGCAACCGGATCAGGAGCAGAGAGGGAAGAAGGGGGGGGGGGGTGAAGGGGAGATGGGAGTGGTTGTGCAAGACACAGAGCCTTTGCCGGGTTTGCCTATGCACTCGACGCCGGAGGAACAACCTGAGAGGATAGTGCTACCGGAGCTTAAACCGGCTAAACCCACGAGGACGGAGATTGCGGACAGCGACGAAGAGGACGCCCTGTCGCTATCAAGCGAGTTGTCGCCACCGCCTTCGTCTATCCGGTCACCGACACCGTACGAGGCAGCAGACTCCCCCGACAAGCCGGTCTCGCAGGACTCGCGTCACGGGGACACCCAGGAGGTGATTCAAGGCGAGACGCGAGAAGAGATTCGGCAGATACCGCAGGGGCAGGCCGAGAACAAGACACTAAAAGAGCAGCCGAACGAGCCGGGACCGCCGGACATCATCCTCATCACACACTTCCACAGCCTCATGACGGCCCTCTTCACGCGCCACGATCGGCAGTCCGCGCACCACTCGTTGCAGATCCTCTCCTCGCACCTGCGGTACCTGGCGAGGAACCTGCCGAGCAGCCCACTAATCATGTTGCTCAACGGCACGAGCTCCTCCAAGGAGGCGCCGGCGTCGGCGTCGAGGCCTGCGAACCACCCAGACGGCCTGCCGCTGCCGCCCCCGCCCCCAAACTACGGCGGAGGTGCCGGTGGCAGCATCGGCAAGCCGCTCGATCCAACTCTCCGGTCGATATTCAATCCGCCCCCGCTGGATTCTGCGGGCTACGGCGGCAACCGGACAGGGTCGAGGCGGAACAAGCCGAATTTCGGGCTGGTGTTTTCGCAGCTTCTGGATCTCCATCTCTTGTGCACGAGGGTTCCGAGGGACAAGGAGGACGCCGAGAAGTTGTATGCCCTTGCGCCCGGACACGGGGGCGGGGGCGGGGAGGATGGAGGATTTAGGGGCGCCGTGAGATATGTCTGGGTAATAGAGGTTCTACTGGACGAGGTCGGCGTCTGGGGGGGGCCTCTCTCCGGCGGCGCGGTGAAAGTGCGGAAGGTGAGGGAGCAGAGGTGGGCCGCCGTCGATGTCAAGGGCGGGAGGGTGGTGGAGGCGTTTGAGGCGGCGGAGAAGAGGGTGGGAGAGGCGAGAGTTGTCAGCGGGTGCGGAGGCCCGAAGGTCTGAAGGGGGCAGGGAGAAGAAGACCTTTCACACAACAATAACACAATGCGACTAAAAACTCTTGAGGTCTCCCGGGGCGAAAAGTTATCGACGCCGGGGAGGGCGTCCATGTCATCGGGGCAGCTGACAGCCAGCCCACCTTGTTGTCCCGGTGCTCAGAAAACAAACTGGCTCCGAAGAGCTTCCCAGCCAAAGTCAGTCAGTGCGTATAAATTTTACGAATTGCCAAGAACGATGCGGGACGAGTCTTTAAAATCTGGAACGCGAGAGCCGCGCGTGCTGGGGGGTGGAAGCCGCTCCCCGGTGATGCGAACCCTGATGGCCACCCACCCGGCCCCCCCAAAGTCCGGCGACGTCTCACAAGCCCCCCGGGGAGAACCTCTGTGAACTACATAGACGGAGAAGAGGGGGGGAAAGAATAGAGAAAGAAAGAAACTCACTCACCCGTTTGCACATTCTCTGTTCTCGGAGAAATAGGGAGAAGTGAGTACCTACAGTTTCGGCAATCAAGGTTGAACGTGCTCAGCCCTTGTCGAGCCGGCCTGAAAAGCACGTCCTGTTCCATCACCCGGGAGGACGAAATCGAAAGCTCGTTCTCCCTGCTTCTCCCACGGGACGTCGAGTACACATCTGCTTCAACACCTTTACGACCCCTGGACGCGGTCTCACCAAGAGGCTCTAGGGCCACGTCAGTCCTTCTTCTTCTTCTTTTTTTCTTCTACTACTACTACGCCTTAGGTTATCCGACATCGAGTCCGGAGAACGCGGAGGTCATGAAACCGAGCCGTCTTTTACCGTTGGCGGCTGCTGCGGCCACGGCCGCAACCCTGCAACACGCACAGGACGCCCCAACGACGAACCGGAGCGTTTTCGAGATCATCGAGCAGAGCGGGCAGGCCACCTACTTTGCACGACTCTTGGAGTCGCACGGCCGGCTCCGGGACATGCTCGACAACGACCACGAGGCGGGGCCCTTTACGGTCTTGGCGCCGACCGACGCGGCGTTCCGGGACCTCGAGGGCTTCGAGAAGAGCGAGGGGGCGCTGCTGAGGGCGATGCTCGAGTACCACGTCCTCGAGGGGCGGCGCTCGGCCGACGAGCTAGGTGGACAGGCGGGCGGGACGTTGCCGACCGTCCTCGCTGAGGGCGAGCTCGGCGGGCGGCGGCAGAGGGTAAGGATCGCGGCGGGGAGGGCCGGGGTCGAGGTGAACTTTTACGGACGGGTCGTCGGTTCTGAGTCTGTGAGTTTATTTTTTTCTTTTATTCTCTCCTACTCCTTCATATGGTTCTAGAAGCGGGGGAAGAGAGAGAGAGAGTCTTTGTTGCTAATGCTTTTTCTTTTCCGACGTAGAACGGGAGGAACGGGGCCGTATACTTCATCGACAGCGTCCTGGTGCCCCCGCCGCGGTGCGCCGCGCTCGTCGGCTCGCTGCCGGAGCGGCTGGGGACGTTTGCGCGGGCGTTGCGGGAGACCGGGATGGCCGAGGAGATGAGTGCGCGGCGGGGGTGGACGCTGCTCGCGCCGTCGGACGAGTCGTGGGAAGAGGGGCTGGGCGCGGACGCGCGGCGGTTCCTGCTCTCCCGGGAGGGGAGGGCGTACCTGAGGGCGCTGGTGCGGTACCACGTTGCCGGAGAGGTGATGTACACAGATGGGGAGGAGAGACGGCGGCGGCGGGTCAGGACGCTGCTCGGGCGGGAAGACGTCTCGGTCGACTTTGGCGGGCGGGGCTTGTCGCAGACGGCGAGGGTGAATGGGGCGGCGGTCTCGGTGGGGGACGTGCCGGCGCGGGACGGGGTGGTGCATGTGGTGGACGGGGTGCTTCTCCCGCCGGCGCGGGGGGCGGACGGGGACGAAGGCGGGGGCCGGATCAGCGTGCAGGGGCTCAAGTGGCGGCTGGGCCCGTACGTGGAGGGCGGGGACGGGATCGGCAGCGAGGAGCTGTAGGAAGGGATGTGAACCGCGGGGGGAAGTCGGTCCCCTTATAAGAGGTTGACTGGTGGGACCTAGTTTGCTCCCATGATGATGATGCAAATGATGGGCCGAGAGCCAAATGTTCTGATTCAACGCTTGAGACGGCGACTTCCCAGGCCGATGCTGTGCTGCTTGGCGACTACTATGTTTACCAACCAGCGAGGGAATCGGGGGCCGACAACTTTTGGCCAATTGGCTGTCAAAGTCGTCCTCCGTTGTATCTGATTAGGCGGAAGTGGACACCTCCGCATCGCCATACCTCCGCTACTTACTTCGTACTTGAAGAGATGCACGGCCGGCACGCCCCTCCCTACCGAGCCGAGCAAGGGGAACCGACGAAGCTGGTATATGCGTTCCCTTGGCGCTAGCCAGACGGGTGTCCTCTGTTTACGACCCCATCACAAGGGGGCCGGGCGGGTCCCACTCGGAACGGAAAGGATTTGGCTGTCCGGGCCGGAGACCACCGAGGCGTTCCCGGCATGCCGGTGTGATGGGCACACAGGAGGGGAGGGGGTGGAATAGCGAGGCAAGGCAACGCAGGTATCAAGAGGTTTACCCCCATCAACCAATGGCGAGACGAATTCTTGGTGACAGGAAAAGAAAAAAGCCGGGCAGCCATTCTATCCTATTGTTCGCATTTCTGTGGCGTCGACTAGCAAGCAGACCGCCAGACCGCGCCGTCTCGTGTCTTTTTTTTTTTTTTTAACTGCCGTCCGGCGGTGAGCTTTTACCCTCAAGCCGGCGTTGGCGGGGAGATCCGGGGATAGGGGGTTCACCTCCGCCCTCCTGCAGCTGGATGTGCGGTCGACGGCGACGGGTTCCTTTCCCCGTGATCTCAGACAAACTGGGTTGAAGAAGAGAGAAGAAAGAAAGAAAAGGAAAGAAAGAAACAAACAAACAGAGACTTGGTTAGTGCAGATTATGATGATGATGCCGGGTGTCTTTTCTCGAGGCGAGGAAGCAGGTTTCACATCCAGGGCAGAGAGATTGTCCAAGGAAAGAGGAGGAAGAGGAGGAGGAAATGCAAGGCCGCCGGGACGGGGCGGAAAACGCCTGCCGGCCCAGCCACCGAGAAAGCAGCCACACCCCTGTCGCGGGGTGGCAGCAAATGTGGAGAATATCTGCTGCCAGCTGGTGGGGCTATGCATGCCCCCCCCCTTCCTCCTTCCGTGCTCTCCTCTTGGTGGTGTGCTCTTGTTACCGGTACCTACTCGTGCCCTTCCTGCCTATTGCCAGCCTGTCAGGCACAAAAGTCATACCCGGGGAGCAGGTGCGAGTGGTGTCAGGCACTTTTAGGTTGAGAGGCAGCTGCAGGACAGCTGTACTGCAGGATACGTATCTTTTTACCTTGAAATCGACCTTGGACGAGGATACAAAGACGGCACGAACTGCCTACACCATATTGGAAACATTGCATTGTAAACGTCTCCTCTTCTCATGCAAAAAAACTACGGATACTTGGTGCCCTGAAAGAGGAAAAAAAAGAAAGAAAGAAATTGGGTGAGTTTTCTTCCCCTGCCTTTCGTTCCATCGCCGTCCCCTTCTGGCACTGGTTCCTGCCTCCGGGGCCGTTCGGTTTCCAGGGGCCCCACCCGGTGGGGCGTTTTCTCGGTGGCTGGGAAGGAGCAGCGCCGCCGTGTCGCCTTCCCAACCTCCGGCCTCCAAACCCAAACATCGCACCACCAACGCCGACTCACTCACTCCATCACCGTCGCCAATCGTTAACTGTCCCCTGACGATGCATCATCGACTGCATCGAGAACCCCAACCACTTGCAATTTGTCCAAGCAGCAAAACTGCACCACTACCCATCCATCCATCCCACCCACGATGCATGGTCTTCCCTCCTCCTTTTGGTGTTATGCACCACCCTGTTTCATTGCAGATATCCACGACCCCTTCTCTTCTCCCTCTGCTGCTCGCAATTGACTCTGTTGCCTCATCCCGAGTGGAGGCTCACACGCCCGCGTCTGGTAGATTCTCCCGCCCAACAACGAAAGACCCTTGAAAAAACCCTTGAAAGACCGAGGGCCAAGGAGTCAGAGTCATGTATTCTCACGGCGCCCGCCCCGACGCTTTTGCCCAAGAACAACGTACGTCCGTTTCCCTCGCCTACCCGCACAAACTTCTTCTACTCATCCACACTGCGTCCTTCTCTCATCATCATCATCATCATCCTCCTCCTCCTCATCATCATCATCGCCACGCCCCTCGTTTCTGAATCGTGGTTGCTAACGCTCTTTCCCGCAGGCGGCCAACACCCCCCTCAGTTTTGGTCTGCAAGGACACCATCACAGCAGTCGTCCACCCCAAACACCCTTCGTCCTCACCACGCTACCAGACATCATTATGCGAATGACCTAGGGGAACAGGACTCCAGCCCCCAGCAAACCATCTCCCCGCCGTCTGACTTTGTTCCCCGCGCACCCTCACCACCTTCACAGCAACAACAGGCGAACCCCCACCAACCGGACCAGAACTTCCCTGCCCCAGTCGTCATCGGCAGCATGTTCGACGCCGAGGACCCCTACGTCTCACCGCCCGCGGTTCGCTTCAACGAAGCCCAGCTCGCCGTGGACGAGGTCACGAACCGCGTCCGCAGCAAAGGTTTCCGCGATGAGCTGACCATCGCCGCCAATGGCTCCGTCACTCCCGGCGTCGACGATAGCCCCTACCTGCGCTATGCTCTGGAGGCCCTGACCCGGGAGCACGGCCACAACTTCTCCCCTCCCTCCAGCATGCCTTCTCCCGCCGCCGGCAATAACGGCTACTACTGTGTCGCCGGCTACCTCCCTGACGACCTCGAGAGCCAGCGCATAACCGGCGACCCCGAGAGTGGCTTCGCGCCCGTGGCCCCCATCCCAAGCCACGCCCGGGACTCGCTCCGCCGCCAGTCCCAGTCCCGCCCTCAGTCCCATGCCGCTGAGCGCCCTTCCGTGTCCCTCGGCACCCGCATCTTCTCCATGCCACCGCCTCAGTCCGCCGACCCCCGGTACCACCACCACCAGGAAAAGGCCCCTGCCACCAGCGAGTCCTCGCCCAAGTGGCTACCCATCAGCGAGAAGGAGACCGTGTTCCCGGGCATGAACAAGCTCGACACCATGGACGAGGACCGTACAATGTTCCCCCGCCTTACCTACCTACCCGCCATCCTCAGACTCCCCTCCATGGCCGCACTCGCCGTCATGTGCCTCGCCATGGCTGCTTGTCTCGTGGTCGCCGCCGTCTACTCGCCGATCAAGCCCGGTCTGCTGACCTACGGCGATACCATCTACAGCGGCAAGTACTTCTTGTTTCGCCTCCTGCCGCAGATCATCGCCGTCGTCATCTTCGTGTACACGCAGTGCGTCGCCGCGACCACGCTGCGCATCCTGCCTTTCGCAGCGCTGGCCGAAGACGAGCCCCTGAGGAGGCGAAACGCCCTCTTCCAGAACATGTACCCAACGACGTTCCTCCTCCCCCACCTCGCCGGGCCCGTCCACGTCAAGATCGCCCTGGTGATCCTGTGGCTGGGCGCGTTCGCCATCCCCCTCGCGAGCGCCTCCTTCACCGTCATCCTTCACGAGGAGGTGTGGTACTGGTCCGCCGTCCGGGGTGTCGTCTGGACGCTGGTGGCCCTGTACCTCCTCGTCATTGGCGCCGTCGTCCTGTTGGCGCTCTTCTGGCGCAACCGTGTTACAGGGCTCGTCTGGGACCCACGATCCATCGCCGACCTGTCCGTCATGATTAGCAAGAGCAACACGCGCGATTCCTACCGCGGGTCGGAGGTCGCTAAGAACCGCGGCGCCCTACGTAGGATTCTGCGGAACCGTATTGTCGATAGACTCGGTTACTGGATGACGGACAACAGCAACAGCGACAACCAGGAGGCCCCCTGGTACGGCCTCGGCACCGAACACTCCCAGGGCCACACGCCCTCGGACCACTACGACGTCAAGAACGAGTCGGACCGGCTGTCCGTCACCTCGCACCTCATCGACGAGGGCCACGGCGGCTACATCCAGACCCTCTACCTCCCCTGCTGCCTGCGCACCGGCCAGGTCCTCTTCTTCGTCGTCGCCGTCGCCGTCCTCTTCGTCGCCGTCTTCGTGGTCTCCTTCCTCAAACGGACCAGCCTGATTGCCGGCTTCCGGCCGGGCGTCTCCGTGGGCCCCACCACCGCCGCCTTCTCCGCCGCCAACTTCCTCTACAGCTTCGTCCCTAGCCTCATCGGCCTGCTCCTCTACCTCGCCTTCCAGTCCGTCGAGCAGCACGTCCGTATCCTCCAGCCCTGGGCCGACCTCAACGCCAAGGACGGGGCCCCGGCCGGCCGCTCCATCCTCGCCGACTACGCCGCCTGCCTGCCCCTTCAGTCCACCCTCCACGCCATCCGTAACGGCCACTGGCGCGTCGCGGTCCTCTCGCTGCTCACCTTCCTCTTTGCCTTCCTCCCCGCCCTCGGCGGCGGCCTCTTCATAGCCCTCACCGCCGCCTCGGGCGTTCGCATGTTCCCCAACGTCCCTGTTTTTTGCGTCATCCTAGCTCTTCTTGTCCTCTACCTCGCCGGTCTCGCTTCCCTGCTCGTGGGGCGCAACCAGTACCGCCTCCCGCACGCCGTCACCTGCCCCGCCGAGGTTTTCTCTTTCCTCGCCAACGAGGACAACGCCCTGGACCCGGCGTTCCGGGCCGCACCTCGCTCTGCCGAGAAGCTACGCGTCTACCTCGGCGCAGGGCCCGGTTCTACGGAAACGGCAGCGCAGAGCACGTGGATGTTTGGGTACTGGCATGGCCGCGACGAGAGGCGGCTCGGCGTCCGGAGGCAAAAGCACTTCACGGAGCATCATGCGTTCCACGAGAGGGCGCCGTCGCGCCCTTTTATGATTTAATGCTAATCACCAATTTGGAAAAAGGTTTACAGTTCATATTTTGTTTGCGCGGCCTCGTCGCTGCTTAGGAGCTCTTTCTCTCTGTTACCTTCTGGGACGTTTTGAGGTTTTGTTTTTATCTAGCATCGGCATGGCGTTTAACACGGGGAGCATTTAAGGAACATGTGAAGACTGAACAAAGGAAAGGGGACTTGTTCGCACGATATGATACGATAACGAGGTTACGGGGGCGGATGTGAATGTAATTCCGCATCAATGCATTGAAGCCTGTTTTCTGCTTCTGCTTTTTATTGTAGCTGGTGTTTTTAATTGGTTCCCTGTTCCCTCCTCGGACTTCAGGATGAATAGATACGTTACCAATAGATGCGTTACTCCCTCCCTCCTCATTGGAGGGGGTTAAGGATTCAGGCCGACGCTGTTTTCTCCGTCGCATTCTAGACCTTCCGGTTCCCTCGCCTCTCGGTGGCCACGCTGGAATTTTCGGGTTCCGAAAAGGTTCCTGATCTGTCCTGGCCTGGGCCTTTCTTCCGGATCGGGAAAAAGGGGGGAGGAAGAACAAGACGATGTACGAATCCGACCTCGCCGTGCCTTACTTATCCCTCTGCATATCGACGACGGCCGTCACTCCGGCAACCATGTCGGGTCCCAGAGCCAGGCCGCAACCCCCCCTCCCCCCTCTTTCACATGGGATGACGGGCGGGGGAAGGAGGAGGAGTGGTGTACTTTGACTGGAACTCTGTGACGGAAAGGTCGGAGAGGGTCCCGTTCTGGCCTTGGCCACGGCGGCGGCGGCGGCGGCAGAGGCATGTTGCCTGTAAGGTTCCCGACAGTGTGGCGTGTTCAACAAAAATAGACATCTCTTGCGTGTGTGTGTGTGTGTGTGTGTGTGTGTGTGTGTGTGTGTGTGTGTGTTGGATTCCCTCATTCAGCCATGTCATTGGGGGCCATTTCATTCGGGGGTGGAAAAAAAAGAGTTTGCTCTATCTAATTCCTTCCATCTTCTTCTTCTCATGGCCATTCGTTGTCCGTCATCGTCTGGGTGTCTTCCGACAACCCTCCTTCCTCCCTTTGTTGGTATTATTTCGTAATGAGTCGTTCCCGTCGTGTATGCAATGATAGACTGGACATGGACAGAGAGAGAAAGGGAGAGGGAGAAAATAAAAGATAAAAAAAAAAAACACCAACGCGGAAAAGCAAAACACTTTTGACTTTTCGCCTTCAGATCCCCCCGGTCATCACGGCTCTCTTCCAACCCCTCCCCCCCAAGGCCTCCCAATAGCTGTTTCCCTCATGTCCATTCCCCAAGAAAGGTTGCATCGTCAGGTACTGTCGGTAATGTTGTTGTTGTTGACGTTTTGCGTTTTGTGACCCGTCTGACCTGTCAACGTCCCCTCCCTTTCCAAACCTTGAACTTCCTTCCCTCCCTTGGAGCCCATCTTTCCTTTCTTTCTCTGCCTCGCCCCGACCCCCTATTTCCCCCTCTTGCCGACTAGACCCTCCCGGTGCAGATTCCGCGTCCTTATCGTCATTGATAGCATTTGCAGTAATGATGGCGAAAACGTAAAAACGTGGCGGAAAAGAGACATGTAAAAACAAAACCGGGAAGCAGGAACGGCAGGTTAAAACAGAAGAAACAACCAAACAAAAGGAATAGACACGAGAGCAGCAGGGAGACATTTAAAGTGACGAATCCAACAGAGAGAGAGAGAGAGAAAATCATACAAAACGCTACGCTGTAGAAAAACAAGATACTCCGGCTAGTCTCACGCTTTCCTCTCGTTCATTAGGCCGTGCGGTCGTGTAATACGCCAAGTGACGGGGAAGACATAGGGGGTTAGGGGCGCCAAGGCATGGCGTCACGTCCGCCTTTACATGTTGGGCGTCCTGCCGTGTGCCCGCCCAAACATGCGCCCAAAGACGGCGCCAGACCTCTTGTGCCGCTCGAACAGCATCTGATGGTTCTCGCGGATCCTGTCCGCCTCCGTCTCGGCGCGGACCTTGCGGAGCTGCGCGTCCGCCGCGGCGGCCGCCTTGCCGCTCCGCCGCGTCTCGCTGGCGTTGCGCTTGTGCAGCGTCTTGACGAGCCGGGAGATGGCGTGCTCGGGCTCCGAGTCGTCCGATTCCGAGTCCGAGTCGAAGTCGAAGAAAGACTTTGGCATACCCGTGCCGTGCGGTGTGGTCGCGGTGGGTGTATGCGGTGGTGGCGGGGCGGAACGGGGGTGTGTGAGGTCCGAGCTGGATGGGTAGTAGCTCCCATGTGAGGTGTGAGGCCTGGTGTAGTCGGAAGGGTTGGGGGAGTAGAGAGGTGACGAGAGGGGAGAGAAGAGGGACGCGGTTGCTGGAGAGGGGAGAGGGACTGTCGTGGCTGCGGCGGCAGCGGACATGGAGTGAAGGTGGATGGGTGGTGGGCGATGTCCTCGTCGGAGATTCGCCATGCTTGGTGATTTTGGGAAAGCAGGCATGTGTGGTGAAGCAGGAGGGGCAGGCGGAGGAGGGTGGCTCGGCGCCTGGTTATGGGTGCGTGGGAAGATGCTGTAGGACGAGCGGACGGCACGAACGGTGCGGCGAGTTATTGGATGACTGCGAGGTCCTTCGGGATCCTCGAGGCCCTGAGGGGCTCGAGGGGCCTGGCGGCTCCTCATAGCTGCGTGTCGCTGTAATAGGGTCACGGGCTCGTCCTTGCTAAGAGGGGTTGGTGACGGGGGGTGCTTGACTTGGATGTTATACTCGACAGGGCGCGGTGGCAAAGGATAGTCGTCATAGTTGATACAGCCAGTCTTCTTGGCTCTCCTGATATGCGGTGACGGTATCAATGCCGGATACCGAGTCTTGGACTTCTCGGGTGTCTTCTGAGCTTGGCCCTCTTCAGCAGTAGGCCAGAAGGTGTCCCAGAGCTGAGAGGCAGAGGCATGGTACTGGTAGTTGTCGTCCAGTGAAGCTTCCGAGTCGGTCCGGTCGTCGATGAGGCTTGGTGCTGAGCCGTTTGAGCTTTGTGAGCCGATGGAGTTGCGGTCTCTTCTTGTCGGCGTATTTGGACATGATGGCTTGCCATGGCCATACTCGGAGAGGTCCTCTGATGAATACGTGTGCCCGGCCCTCCTGTACGGGTTCCTCGTCGGAGTGCCGTCGCCTCTGGGATACGAGAAGTTGGCGTAGCCGTAGTATTTGGAGACCAGCTTGAGGTGCGCAAGCTTGGTCTGACGCTCCATGCTCGGCGGCCGAGATGATGGTTGAGATGCCCTCGGAATATCAGGCTCTTGCGCGGTACCGACCATGTCCTCGTGGGAAACAGACATCGCTGCAGTCAGCGTCTGCAACGACGGCTCCGAACAGTACTAGATCTGGAACTCTGGGGGTAGCAACGTCACAATGGAGATATTGGACAACAGACTACAGGATGGGCGAGGGGGGGGGGGGGCGCAACGATATATGCACGACATGACGTGGAGCCGAACAACAGTCGTCTCCCTGTCACAAAACAAATTTTATGTATGCTTCCTCCGCCACAGTTTACCAGCGGCCAGAATCGTATGACTCGCACCCGATGGCGAGCAACAACAGGACCGCACAAAATATGCAGCGTCGTGTCTTGAGCCCCATACTCTGGGTCTGGTCGGTAGCCGCAATCCACCAGGGTGGCTGATTACGACCCAGAAGGCCATCCCCTCCAACTCTCAGACATTCCTCGAATGGAGGTATCCATCCCTCGTGGAATATGCATGGCCGGTGGCAGACACATTGGGGGCCAATCACGAGTGCTTGCGAGAAGGCCAGGTGTGGGTAGTCGGTAGGCATCGGATGCCGGAGGGCCTCGACGGCTCTCGCGGGAATGGCAGGCTGCCCTCTGGTAACCTTCGCATCGTACGGAATGCACGATGTCCCAAAGCGGTATGACCTTCGGCCTCTACATTGCTCATGGTTCCATAACGCAACAGCAAACGCGTCTTGAGAAACTCTCGTTGGTCCGTCGGTTATGAAGATGGAAAACTCTCTTGGGTTAGCTTCATCAGATACCCAAGCCATGACGATATCTCCTCTCCATCACCAGCCTTCTTTCGAAAGGGGAAACACGACTTCCATGGCGTCGATCAACTTGCGCTGGGAAGAAACAAGAAAAAGGGCACGTCCCTGCTGGGGAAGCCAACTTGGAGAGCCTCAACCACGACCCCTATTCTCCCAAGCACTCGTGCCTTGGCTAGGGAACGAGGGTCTTTTAGGGGTCAGAGTCTGCTGGATCTGGTTCTCTGCAGCTGTCAGACTTCTCGGATAGTAGCCGGAAGGGGTGCAGGAAAAAGCAAGGCGGGAGAAACTTTCATGTGGAAACCACGGGCCTGGAATGCGTCGACCTCGTCGTTGTCTCACTTCCACGGCGACGGCACCTCGCCCTCCGAGCCGATGGCACCACAGCGAACCCAGAGATCCTGTCCAACCTTCGTTCGCTATAACAAAGTCTTGAGAGCCAGCCTAGACTGCCGGAGCTCCCTACTTTGACAGGCGGTGCCCCCAATAAAATAAAATAAAAAACAAAGAAAGAAAGAAAGAAAGAAAGAAAGAAAGAGGCAAGTAAGCGGCCCAATCTTGTAAAAACATTCGATGTGAACCAGTTTCGAGCACTCTGACCTTGTAAACATGTTGTGACGGCAAAATCTGGAGGAAAAGTGGAACAGAGCACCCTCGACAAGCCAGCTTGTTCATTTGATTTGGCCTTCGACTCTGCGATCACGATCGCGATCCACAGACCGAATATCTCGTCGTCGTTCCTCCCAGGGATCATCAGCAAGGCAGGGGGATTTTGCTCCTTCCGAGCTTCGACGACGAGATCTCGATCTGCTTACTTGCGGATGTTTCGGTCACCAACAGCGGGTGTGCCTTTTCTCCTTCTCATCTCTTTGCAGAGGGGGAGACTCTTCAGTGCAGGGAGGAAAAGATTTGATAATAACAGTGGGTGGATGACGGAAGGCACGTTCCTCCTGACCTTGTTTGTTTGGCGACAATCTTATTCTGTGGGCCGTTGCAAAGAGCAACATCAAAACAGACGGGCCGCAGGCATGCGGCGCTCCGAAGCAACGGCCGCCACCGCAAGACAAACGGGCTGATGTATGGCTCGACGGATCGAGTGGCTGCTTGGAGTGCTTGGGCTGAAGCTGCCTAGCGTCTAGATCGCCAGTATGTTAGTAAACGGGAAAACAGCCCTGACCGAGGCGACGGAGGGCGCCATGCCGTTTGCCATGCGCCCCATGTCGTCAAAGCCGCATTCGGCGTCCGGGGCTCCAGAAATGACATATGTCATTCTTGGACGACGAGCGTTGGATCGAGGCGACTTGCTCAACACTAGACCAAGTAAACGTACGACGTCGAATCATGCCCAGGAAGCAGACATAGGGTGCACCCCTTTTGAGGGTCCTGGTCCCCGGATGCTAAGATGCGGGAGATCGTCCTCAGCTAAGGGTGTGTGTGTGTGACAGTGACAGGCGGTTCAGGGCTTGGAGGAAATGCTGTCCCTTGGAAAGGAGCTTTCCCATCAAAAGATGGAAATCTCTCGATTTCCTCGACCTTCAACAGTCCGATTGGGAGAAACAGTAACTGGACGATCGACAGGGGACGATCGCCCCTGTCATACCGGGCCTTTCTTGTCAGCTACTGCAGGCTAGGGATGATCCTGCGCTCTAGGCGTTTGTGTGCGCTGTCGGAGATATAAGCACGAGTGGGGAGATGGCAGTATGCAAGGGAGGTTGTGAAGAAGTGAGCGACTTTTTTTTCTTCTTCTTCTTCTTCTTCTTTTTGTCTTCCTTATGCAGCATCCGAATTGCATCCGACTGAGTGACTCAGGTGGACAGGGGCCGTAAACGATCGATCGGCTTGTGATACGAGCGTGGTGTTTCCCCTTTTCCAAGGAAATAACACAGCAGTTAGTTGTGTGTGTATGAGGCTCGTGGTTTCCCCCTACGATGTATTGCGGCGGTGCTTGACTCAGACGAGCCGAAGCCGTCGTTGGTCGAACCAAAACGCGTTTCTGCAGGGGATTCTGAAGGGATAATGGCAAGAGCTTCCGTTCAACTTGGTTCCGCACAGAGTGCTGAGATATGATGGCCGTCAGTGGGCAATGCGGTTGGACCAGGAACCAACCGACACGTTGGGGCTGCTGCGTACAGCGTATGCTCAGCCTTTCGCCTCCTTTCACTAAGACAGAGTCAGTCGGCAGAACAATGTAAGCCTAAGCTAATATGTAGACAGACATCAGACCATCAGCCCCCCCACCCCCCCCCTCCTTTCCCTGGGCATCAGTGGATCGGAGGCGTCGGGAGGCCAGGGATTGCGATGCGAAGAAAAGGCGAGAATTTCTCTCTTGGTACGGTGATGGTCCAAGAGGATGAGAGCTGCCCTAGGGTTTCATAGAAACCCGAAAGGCATCCTTGACTTTGGGAGATTTTCGACACGCCGTGCGTACCGAGCGGGGAGTCGGCCTGCTTGGTTTGGGCGGGATTGACCCTGACGGTGAACAAAAGGTTGGATGTCAAGTCGAGGCAGTTGGACATGGGGTCGGATGCCAGCCTTCCTGTTGGGGGCCTGAATGTTATGTCCCAGTTCCATCAATGTTCCGAGCGATCAGTCAAAGAACAGGTGGCAAATGGCCCCCATTGATTGACTGCACAGGGCCGCGAGATGGTTTTGTCTGACTGAAGAGCAGTTCGGTTCCAGGCACACGAGGCAGTTGCGAGCTTAATCGCAGGTGTGGCCCATTGGATCATGTGATTGGCTCAGGGAAAGTGCAGGCGACAGGGGTCATCCCATCGACAGCGACCCGTTGTTTCCTTCCCAGTTGGGACCCCGAGCTCTCTCGCTTTAGGAAGGTACCCAGGCAGGTACAAAAGCCTAGGTACCTGTGCACGGATCTCCTCTATCTCACCTGTCGTTGGTTTCTGCTTCTTTCCCCTTCCCTGGCAGAGATTGGTTTGGGATGGGGCCAGAGCTGTACATGGTCCGTGCAACAAGATGCTGGGCAGCTGAGGTCGAGGACTCGTTCCTTCCATGTAAGCACTCACTCACTTCCTTCTCTTTCGCCTTGATAATCATCATCATAGCTGACTGAGGCCAAAGCCCCCATGATGGCATGACCGAATCTTGGACGTCTTTCCAAAGTCTTGTTCTTCGTCCCCCTTCTTCCTTCTGCACCAGTCGCTGTCAATGCATTACTCAATGCACTGCGTGTGTCAGATGCCGGGCGAGAGGAGGTGGGACAGCACGATTCAGATACGGATGAAGGCCTCCTGTGCAGGTCTCGTCATCAAACGAACCAAGTCTGCCGAAGGAGGCGACATTCATTACAGGGAAAGCTGCGGCTTTGACTCGGTGATTTGGTTTGGTTTGGGCGTGGTACCGCAGTGCCTGCCTACCTACCTACCAACTTTGCCCGGGTTTGTTGATGAGGTGTCTCGGGACTGACATCTTCTTCATCTCGATGTTGGGGGCCCCTCGCCTGCCTGCTACGGATACCGTGTAACCATCTCATCCTGCACTACGAAAGATGTTGAATTGTAGGTGACTAGTCTGTCTCTACGGAGCGTCCGTACGTACGGCTGGATGCCGAGTTTGCCTCCAATCAAGACGGGGGTCTCCCTTCCTCCCGGGCGCAACCCACCCTATCGGGACTGCTGAAGATGGGAAAGGGTGCAAGTGGTGTAGGTACCTGGTTCCATTTCGTCACGCCGCAGTGACAACTCACACCCATCCACACCTCATTTTCACTCCGAATCTCACTCCCAACACAGAGTAGACTTTTTTGCTTACTTGCACACGACTCTTTGCTCTCACCGCCCGCTCATCTACTTTCTTAGATTGTGGTAGCCAGCGCCGAGGCCGTCATAATCTGCTTTGCGCCCAAGACCTTGCCATCGTCACCCAGGGGCTGATTGGGCCGGTTTCTTTCTGTTTCCTCGCCGGCCGAACCTACGACGCCCGCCTCTCATGTCCCAGCCCCCTCATTTTCTTTCTCGTACTGACTGAAATCATCGGCGGCGACGCAGCAGCAGCAGCAGCAGCAGCAGCAGCAGCTTCCAATCTCCTGTCCTCACCCATCGGCCATGCTCCGAGGTCTCTTCCTGGGGGATTGGCTCACATCGACCGTCTCAATTGGCACCCGAAGCCCAACATGTCAGCTCATGTTCACCTCCCCTCTTATGTCGACGGTTTCTCCCAAGTTTCCTTGAGTGAGGGCATACGGGGTGACCCTGGCACCGGTCCACGCACTACCTCAATTGTCACATATATCCCATGCGTGTACAGATGATGGCGGCGACCATACGTATACATAGTTGTCGAAGGAGAGGGGGGGCATGCACCGATTACACTCAAGAACGCGCTACTAAGGCGCCCCATCCTGAATACTGCAGGCAGCCTTGTTCCAAGCTGACGCTGATGCTGCAGCAGCAGCAGCAGGAGATGGCTCGTCGATCCACATTGCGCGCATCTCAATGTGCCCCGGCCAACTCTGGTTTGGGCTCGATGGCAACCATTCGGCCAAGGTACCACAAGATGGGGTGAGCCCACCTGCGACGAGCTTGGGATTTCCCTGCACGTCGTGGATAACGGGGCGGCCTTTGTCGGGTCGAGAGAGCCACGGTATCCATCCATCCATCCATCCATCCATCCGTTCTGCCATCCCGTAACTGGGCACCGGCAGGAATTGGCCCATGTCGCCCACCCGCGGCGGCAGGTAATTTGGTCGCACTCTGTCCGTCTGCTGCTCCCAAGCGAGAAGCGAAAAACTCCGCCCGCGGACGATTAAACAAATCGACACGAGGTGATGGGCAGGGTACGGCGCCGGTGCCCTGCCGAAACAATTGAATAAAACCCGTGGCCTGTCCCATGTCCCATGCCGCGTCGTGTGCCTGTGTACCTACCTCGCCTCTGTGTGTCCCGCCCCCCGTCCTGATTTTGCCATGCTTTTGCGCGTCCAGTCTTGCATCATAGCCATCATCCCGCCCTTTTCGAACCTGGCATAACAGCCAGCAAGCAATCGACGCTCTCTCGACAGCTCGACTGGCGACCGACCTATACAATCTCGCCCGTACGTCCATCAATGTCCTCGACGCCCGCATGCTGACCGAGGTCAGATGGGGGAGGAGTTGCTGGGTGAGCTGCTGCCACAGGTCCGTGTTTGGCTTCTAGTACGGACGGAACAGTAGCGACAGACAGCAAGAAGCAGTCAACAACAAAGCCAGCCCGGTCGACCACCACAGAAGGAGAACAGCATTGACATTGGTCTCGACCGAGCTGAGCTAGCTGAGCAGCTTGGAGGTGGTGGAATTGAATTGAACGATCACCACCATCACCATCACCACCACCACCACCGGCTGAGCAACCCGAGACATTTGGGTGTTGTCAGTGTCCAGCATCCGAATTGAGAGACTGGGAAGGGTGCCTTTTCCAAGGCTGTCTTGTGTGCCCATCCCAACTGACTCTGACTGAGGCGACCGAGAGGGTGTTGTTGGTTGCACATCTTTTGGCCGTTGCAACCCAACCAGCCAACTGGCCGGCCGCTTCTGCTACACTCTAGTCAAGTAAGTCACTTGGGTCTGTCTACCTGCTCTTTTCTTTGCTGTGTCCTCTACCTACCTAGGTTCATGGTGATGCCCTCCACACTCGCCTCACTTTGGAGTTGAGATTGGGTTATCTATCCCAGAGGTGCAACTAGGGAAGAGCATTGCCAACCGGACATTGCCCATCCAATTGACCGCTCCTTCCTTTCACATTGCCATTCTCCCTCACCTTTCTCTTGCTGCACAGCAGCACAGGAAAAAAAGAAGCCACACCCTGTATTGTTTTTCTTTTCTTTTCTTTTCTTTTTTTTACCCCCCTCCCACGCGCAATTGGCAAAGGCTTCCCCAGCCAGCTTGCGCGCGCGTTCTCACTCTCACTCTCATCTCACACTCATACTCACACACCCAAAACCCCACCCACTCATCCATCTTCTTCCTCTCATTTCGACACCAAAGAAAAAAAAAACCCCCATATCATCAACCACCAACACCATTGTTGTACTACTTTGAGGTGTAGTGCGCTGCGTACACAGTGGTGGGTTGCAATCGACATATGCCCAGTTCAAACACTCAGCTTCTTAAATCAAACCAACTGACGACATTGCTACAAAAAAAAGAAAAAAGAAAAGTCAAAAATCACGCTTATCCTCTCCAATCGCGCCTCTTCCAATCTAACCGTTCAATTCTGCCCACGCACTCCCAAAGCGCATCTTCGCCTAGCCACCCTCTTTTTTCGAACCACGCTCCAACCTCTCGAATTTCTTCACTTGGACCCTCGGCCCAGCAGCTTCATTCATCTTTCCCACTTCTTCTCCATTCCCCAAGGATTCCCGATCTTGCCGACTTCAATTCCACTCCACTCTGCCGAGCAGCATCTTGCCTGTTCTCGCAGACCGCTTTTAATCCTCGTTTTCTCTTTTGGGTGTGGACCACTATCGGGACCCCGTCATCAAGATACCACCCTACCAAGTAAGTCGCACCCTGTTCCCTCCTCCAACCTCACCCATTCTTTTCCCATGTCACCTCCGAACAACCCACACACACTTCACCTTCGCTGTGTATACTCTTCGGGGACCTGCTGACCCTCATGATCAGCATTCTCACAGGTCCTCCTCACCCCCACGAAGCCTGATCTAATTCTCACCTACTTTCTGACCTCACCACTACGGTGGTGCCAATTCCACCTTGTCTACTCAGGCAGGTCAGACCCGTGACCTGGGTAACATCGTCAAGTTGACAGACCAAACTCCCCCCACACTTTCTAACGACCGTCACGAAATTCACGAAATCACGATCCCTTCTGCGCAGCGCCAGCAGCAGCAGCAGCAGCAGCGGAGGCACCCGCGAAACATTACCCCAGATCCAGCCGAGAGACCGTCCACTCCCGCTTCGTCCCAATTCTCCCAACGCACTCTTCGACGTACGTCACGCTTTGAAGCCACCCCGAGTCCTACGCCGCAGCCCGCACGCCAGGTCCACATCGAAGCCGCCTCGGTTGGTTTCAGTCTCAAACCGCAGCTTGCAACTGCACCTGCGCCTGCGCCAGCACTAGCACTTGCGCCTGCACCGACTCTTAATTTCGATTACCCCCGAATCGCTGCGCCCCAAGACCGACGACGATCACGTACCAGAAGAGTTCTCTCACAAGATCTCAGCGAGGACGACTTTGACGAAGAGTCCTCCGACGAAGCTCCGCAATATCGAGACCCGACATCACCGTTTGCTCATTCCCCACGCGAGTCTCACCGCCCTCACCGCGTCTCCAGAAATACTCGCCGCGCTGTCCTCTTTGCCCTAGAGGAAGCGCTCCGACAACCTCACCCGTTCACGCCCGACGAGGTCGAAGAAAGCGCATCCATGGCCGACCTGATCGGAGGCGGCGCTACCGCGTCCAACGGCAATGCGTCTACTTCGACCCGCCACCGTCCAACCGGCGCGCCCAACCCTACCAGCTCGCCTTCCGGTATTCGTGGTCCTAGAATGATCATGCAGGAGCGCGCTGCTAGGGAGGCGGCCCGGCAGAGAGCCGAGCAAGAGCAGATGCAGTTGGAGAGACAGCGAGCCGAGCAAGAAGCTCGTCTATTGGAGGAGACTCAGAGACGGAATGCGGAGCGCCGAGCCGCCGCCGCTGCTGGCCCTGCTGGCGCTGCCGGAGGAGCATCAACTGGTGGCGCTGCCAACGTGCCCCAACAGGACCCCGCCTTCCAACGCCGACCAGTGGCCACCGATACCCCACAGGCCCGGACCAACCCGGGAGGAACCTCCCGCCAGGCCACCACATCCCAGGCCCACGCTCGACCTGGTCGAACGGCATCCGCTTCGCAGTCTGGCCAGCAGCCCTACGGCGCTGCCCCTCAGGCTGGCACCGCGCAACAGCCTCCCAACACGTCAGTTCAGGGGGGCCAGGAGTCCGGCGCTGCTGCATCGAGACCGAGGAACTCCTTTCCCCACGCGTTTGAGCGTTGGGAGACCCTGTCGGCTCACTGGGAGGGTCTTACCAGCTTCTGGATTCGACGCCTTGAGCAGAACAACCAAGACATTGAACGCGATCCCATCAACCAGGCCCTCTCTCGCCAGGTCACCGACCTTACTGCGGCCGGTGCCAACCTTTTCCATGCAGTTGTTGAGCTGCAGCGGCTCCGTGCCAGCTCGGAGCGCAAGTTCCAGCGATGGTTCTTCGAGACCAGAGCCGAGCTGGAGCGCGCCCAAGAAGTCAACGCCATGTTGGAGGCCGCCCTTGAAGAGGAGAGACGTGCTAGGGAAAACGCTGTCCAGGCCGCCATCCAGAAGGAGCGTCAACACTCGGCCAACGATGAACGCGTGAAGGAGATGAAGAAGGAGCTCCAGATCTCCAAGGAGGAGGCCCGTCGCGCCTGGGAGGAGCTCGGTCGACGCGAGCACGAGGAGCGCGAGCGGACCCTATCTCTGCAGAGCGGCCAGCCCACCATCGTCGGCGGCGTCCAGGTTGTTCCCATGACTCAGGGCGTCCCTAGCCGTCACGGCAGCTCTCGTGAGCAGCGCGGATACCAGCCCGAGTATGGTGGCCAGCAAAGCGGCTACACCGGGGAGTACTCGCAAACACCCAGCGGGCAGTCTGCCACCGCAGAATCCAACAACTTGTACCAACCCAGCGAGGCGGGTCAGGAGGCCGCCACTTACACCGGTACTGGTTCCGAGGGCGGATACTCTGAAGGTGAGTACGCTATTGATGCTCAGGGCCAGTTCATTCGCGATTCCCAAGGAAACAAAGTCCCCTTCATTGCTCCGCCTTCCCCGGTTTCTGACGAAGGTATAGAAGAGTATGAGACCCCCGCGACCAACCCTCCCAGCGCCGGCTACACGCAGACCCCCACCACAGCTGCAGAGCAACAGCGGCAGGCGTACACCGCTCAGGATTACTCGGGTTCTGGATACGCCGCGCCAGGCTGGGAGACTGTTCCCCGGCATCACCATCCCACACGCCTGAGCGACGTCATGGAGGAGGATGAGCGTAGCCGCGCCAGCAACAGTCAAGTCGGCGCCCGCCACTAGTACTCTCCGGGCCGACAGCACTAAGCTTGTGCGGCCATCGATTCTTGTCATGTCTGCGTACGTCTTGCTGCTGGCGATGATGGTATGGGAAAAGACAAGGGGCTCGGCCTCGAAGGACCTACACTTTCTGTTGCTGCGGCTGAACTTTGTTGAGGCTTATTATGCCTACGGAGATTACCTCCCGGCCGGCAACGCATGTTACAAACACTTCACTCAATGGAGTGTCACTGAACGAGTATTTACGATTTCTCCTTCCTGCACGCACATACGACACAACGGGCGCCCATGACGGTCCACGGGTTTATGGGAAAGAGCACCATTGGCAGGCATACATACACAACGAGGCACTTATTTTGCAGTTTTTTTTTACACTCCCCCCCTTCCCCGTCTTTTGGCATTGGGAGGGGAGGTCTGCAGGTCAACGGGCAGGTTTCGGAACCGTTTCCCCTCTCCAGACTGGCATTGTTGGACTTTCTCAAGCGCGACTTGACGACTAATTTTTATTCCTGTTTGGCATCACACTTTTGGCGAACTTTGCACGATAAAAAAAAGAGAAATGGGCTTTTGACTGATGGTTCGTTCGGCAAGCGGGCACGGCGGTTGGCGGTCGGGCATGGCATGAAGGGTCAAGCATCGCAAAGCATACTCTGTTTCGGGGTTTTTTTTTTCTGTTCTTTTTTTGGTGGCACTCGATCGTGATCCTCTTTTCTCTCTCACTCTTCACCTTGGACCCGGTCTTCTCTCGAGTGACGTCTCGTCTTAGAGTGCCGGTGTCCGTACTCGCAAGCCAGCCGACCCGGTACGATGAGCCGCACCTAGCTGAGGCTTTTGGCACGTTTGGCAAGGACATCTTGTTCTGGAGGGTGGAAGGGGAAATAAGACAAATAACGGGAGAGTCGGGAAGCCAAGAGGCAAAGATGTTGAAGCGTTTTTCTTTTGGCATCAGGGACATGTTATTGATGGGCCTTGATGGGAGAAGGACTGGGCGGGAGGGGGAGGAGGAGCCTTGTACTTGTAGAAGGAGATATTCTCTTTAAAAAGTTTTTTTTTCTTTTTTTTTTTCGTAGGAGATAATTTCACTGCACGAGCGCGGCACGTACACTTGCAAAAGATGGCCCCATTGCTTGGAATGCTGTCTGACTGGGCGACGAGGCCATCCCCCCCCCTTCCCCCCCCCTCCCCCTCCCTCGAGACTAGTAAAGAGACGCGTGAAGCGGGAAGCGGTAGCTTATGGCGTGTCCTAGGTGCCGGAGGTGAGTGGCATTCCTGAGGCTTTTGGGGGAGGAGAGAGGGAGATTGTATCGCCAGTTCTTCTTCACCTGCGGGTGAGACAAAAACGCCCTCGCCCCTCTGCCGCGCCAGGCATCTCAACGGAAAGCCTTTCTGCGGTCTCCCGCGGTCGCCTCGAGGCAAAGGAGCCTTGCCCCAAACGCTATGCTTGAGCGGGTCGTCTGCCTGCCCCCGTCTTCCTTGCGCGATCTCCTTTCCGCCGCCTCTTCCCTCGTCATGTCAGAGTAGAGCGTTTTGGGAGCACGGCGCTTCAGATGGGTTTCTGTCGCCTCCTCCCCCCCCTCCTTTCTCCATGACGACTTCACGTGTCTGTCGTCATGCAGGGCTTGTGAGATCAGGATGGGGGTGGAAAATGTCCTGTCTCCCGGTTCGCCGAGCGGGCGCGGCCAGAACGGGGAGGCGGCAAATAAGCATACCGGTTTCCCGGCATCAAACATCTCAACGTCCCCCCGGTACGGGAGGCCATCGTAGGTAATCTCGACGAGCCTGTGGCAAGGCACGGCACCCAATCAATGGGTGCATGATATCAGCCCTGATTGCACAGTGCCAGGGGGGTTTTTGTTCCCTTCTATATCGTCATTAGTACTTCGATCCCAGACCTACCTTTTTGGTCTTGATTCTTCTGCCCAAACAACAGCCTTGGTTCGGTGCCCGCCAACAAATACTAGTCGAGATCCAGGAACCTGTCCGTTCCAGTCCTTCTCGTCGTCATCGTTGTCGTCGTCGTCGTCGTCGTCGAAAAAGGACGCGGCCGCGTACCGGTGCTCGCGCCATAACATGCCGCTCGAGAAGAGGTAGCCATCTCGGCTCTACGCCGCCTTAGATCGCCCATGTTGAGTGAGTCACACGCTGCTGTGCAACACTTGATCACTGCGGGGGAAAAAAAAGAAAGTCGTTAATGTACCATGTCGGCCAGGGCTAGACTCGGAGTGCCCGACCCCGGTCTGCAGTCTGCACGAGGATGATAGTTTCATGATAAGCAGCTGTTGATCGTTGCCGCTGACTGCCACAGCCTGCTGCTACGCGCATGATTGCACATTTGGAGGCGCTATCATGCAACGCTTCCTGCTGCAGCCTTGGTTGGACCTAGTGCTCCCGTGTTCTCGTATATATAATATGCCTCCCCCTCCCCCCAGCTCACGAGCCCGACGTCGGCGTCTTATTCTGCCATAGTACAATATCAAAACACGGCAAAATGGGGGCGGCGTGTACTTCGCACGCAGACTGCGCTGCGCTCAAGAGAGATCCTACCGATGCAGATATCATGGGAATCGGGGTCAGGAGTTCACACACCCCTTCAACAGCGCGGCCGACCGTACACTGACACGTCCAGCAAGGTCCTTCTCGCTTTCGTGGTTCCGGTGCTGCTATCCCATGTCATCATCTGGCTGGCGTACATCGCTCGCAACACGTTCGACCCCGATCAGTACATGGAGATCGATAAGAGGATCCTGGAGAGGCTGGAGCGGCAACGGTCGGCCCTGGCCTCCATCCGCAGCACCAAGTACCGGCAGGTCATCCTCGGGCTGAGAGACCAGCTGCTGGTGACGAGCCTCGGGATTCTCATCGCCGTCTACGGGCAGACGTGCAGCACGTCCGTGCTCTGCTTCCGGGTCGGTGAGTCGCTCGCCTATCTCGCCTCCGGCGTCCACATGGACTGCCTCTTGGCCCTAGGGTCCTACTTCGAGGAGCACAGGCGGCAGGCGACGGGGCGTATCTGGCTCATGGCGCTCCTCCTCGTCTTCATCCTCGCGACCAACTCCCTCACGTACCTCACCTATGAGAACGACCTGCGGATGACCGTCGCCTGTGCGATACACCACCACGAGACCGACTGGCCGTACCTCTTCGTCGCCTGGCTCGCCCTCTGCTGGTGGATCACCTCCGGCTTCCGCAGCTCCATGTGCCAGCTCCGCGAGGCGCGCTCCAAGTTCCCGCGCGCCTACTCCCTGGTACACCGGGCGCTGCGTGCTGTGCATCGCGACGCGGCTTCGAGGAGGGACTTGGAGGCGTGGGACGAGGAAGAGACGAAAAAGATCCGCGGGGAGTACAGGCGGAGGTGCCGCCAGCTCCGACAGAGCTCGCCGAAGCCTCCCTGGCGGGTGAAGGCGCCCATCGTGGCCCGGGCTATAGTCGGAGACTTCTGGCGGTCGCTGGTCTTTGATATCTTGGTGAACCTCAGCTTCACGGTCACGGGGTTGTATTTTGTGGTGGAGCTCCTGGTCGACGCCCCGATAGATTACATGCCGCTTCTGGAGCCCAAGTTTGGCCAGATCCTGCCCCTCGTCATGTCGTTTGTGTTGCTGTTGAACATCATGGAGGCCAGTGGTAAGTCAAGGCGGCACTCTGTTCTTTCTGCTCGCTTGGATGAGTCTGCTCACGCTTCTTCATCAAGGCTCTCCGACAGAAAAGGATGGGCAGAGCAAGGCCGGAAACGACTCGCCAACTCGCACGAGTACAGAGACGGGCGAGCTCACCCTCCTTCTCCCGGAGAGAACCTCCCGACAGGGCACGAACGAGTGGGTGACCCCTCCAAGGAGGCGGGCCACTGGCTTCGAGGACTACCGGCAGGCGGGCGCCGAAGCAATCATGTCCGGCGGCCTTTCGAGGCGGCAAACGGGAGGCGCCGCGCGGGAGCAACGTCTGCATGCCGGCCGCCAAGCGACGACCATCCCCGAGGAGTCGGAGGCGAGCGGTATCCAGCTGCCGAGCAGAGTGAACACCCTGGTGATGGAGGCCGGAGTGAGTTTTTGCTTCCCAATTTCCACATGCCGGCCCTACGGAGGGAGAGAGGGATTGCTGGGAGCTGACAGGTCCCTTTCTTTCTGAAAACAGCATCCCGGAGAGGCGGAAAGCGACGACGGGGGCTTTGACACCAGGTTCGACATGGTGGCCATCGTGTACGAGGATACGCCGAGATGGGTCATCAATCTGGCGTTCTCCGTGGCGCTCGCGACGGCCGCCGAGTTCTTCTACTTGCTCACCGAGTATTTCAACGAGATGATCATCGCCATGTGTGCGCTGGACCTGCTCTACCGGCTCGGGCACATTTGCAGGGGGGTTTGGAGGTTTCGGAGGTTTCGGAGGGAACGACGGCGCGGTCAGCAGGCTTCTTCCACATGACTACCTACTCACTCCTATCCGCAGGTTCGAGACGCTGATGAGAATTCATGAGGCGTGCACAATTAACACACCAACTACTATCGTCACTTTTCTTGGTTCGTAAAGGGGGGGGTGGGGGGCGGACAGCTCCAGGCTTTGAACACGGACAATAGAGACAGCGAAGAATATATACGTAGTGATCTTTCTGTGGAAGTATACCACATGATGATGCGGTCTCAAAGGACAAGGCACGGACGACTTGTCGCCATCCAGCAGCAATATTATCTGATAGCGAGCTCCGTATGCGGAGCCCCATGCTTCGCAGCCGGCCAACTTGGAAAGCCAGAGCCAGAGCCAGGCCGGCTTCACCATTCCCAAACCTCCCTCACAACGCCGATACCACTGTCGTCATGAAGACACCTTAAGAAGAAGACCAAGAAGAAAAATAAAAGAAAACTTTATGAACTTGAGAGCCGCCGCTACCCCGTTAATGGGGGGGGGACACCCCTCGTTCAGACTTGAGCGGGACCGAGAGTGCCGTCGCCGAGAACGGCCTGGACGTAGTTGTTCTCGGCGTCCTTCCTCAGCTTCCGCTCGGCCGCCGACTGCTTGATGAGGCGCTCCTCGTCGAGCTTCTTGTTGGCGTCCATGGCGAGCAGCTTCATCTGGTACCGCACGTCCCTAGTGTGGATGGAGAACCAGCCCTGGTGCGCCTTGCAGCGCTTCTTGTCGCAGATGTTCTTGTCGTCGCCGGCCAGCCGGCCGCCGGTGTCGAGGCTGCCCGTCCTGAAGATCTCCTTGGCCTCGTCCGAGCCGAGCCAGTTGGCAAAGGGGCCGACGACGCCGACCTGGTCGAGGCGGTGGTCGTAGCCGCACGCGGCGTCGTCGAAGTGCTTGGACGCGATGAGGGACTTGCGCCGGTCGTTCGCCCAGTCGAGGAGCTGCAGCATCTTTTGGCAGAGGGCGACCTCCTCGCCCATCTTGTAACGCTCGGCGGCGGACGTCTTGAGGATGTCCACCTCCTCCTCGGTCAGGATCCCGGGCGCCAGAGTCTTGTTCTTGGACCCGGGGCTCTCGACTGCAACGGAAGGTTAGCTCTCTATCTTTACAGGATGTCGGGTTGTGGGGAGGGGCTGAGCGGGGAGAGGGGCGCGAGCTTCACACACCTCCAGCGGGCGGGGGAGCGAACGGGCGGGTCTGGACCCTCCATAGGCCGTCGTCCGGATCGACGCCGGCGAGGTTGCTGGTCAAGAGGCCCATGAGCTCCTCCTGCACGAGGCCTTCATGGGTGTTCTTGACCGAGGACTTCTTAGGCAGCGAGGCGATGGCCTTCTCCCACCACAGCTGCTTGTGCTCGTCGGAGCAGAAGGCGCTCTTCTCGCCGTCGCCGTAGAGGCGCGCCGCCTTTATGCACTTGGAGTAGGAGCAGATCTTCTTGAAGAGGCTGACGACGTTCCTCTCGACGTCGGTGCAGTTGGGGCAGACGAACCGCTCGATGAGGTTCTCGCCGACGTCCTTGGAGATGTCGATGCACTCGCCGTGGAACCAGTCCTCGCAGACGTCGCACGAGATCATGAAGCGGTGGTCGTCGGGGCCGCGACAGATGCAATACGGTCCGTTGTCGGATTCCTCATCGGAACCACCACCCGTCTCTTCCTGGTGGTTGGAGGAGGCGCCGCCAGCCTGCTGCTTCCTCGGCCTGCCACCTTTGGGAGCGCGGCCACCGCGGCGGCCGCCGCCCTTGGGTCGCTTGGGCGCCTTCTTGACTGCAGCGGTGCCCTTCTTCTTTGGTCCCATCTTTTGCGGTTCAGGGGGGTTTTCCGTCGTTTCTAGGATGGTGTTGGCCGGGTTGGTTGTTGACAAGGTGGGATTTGTTGATGTTAGGGTTGTTGATGGTGGTGGGAGAAGACCCGAATCTGAGGAAGGAGGGGGGACCGTTTTTGAGCCCTTCTGACTTGGAGATCCAGCTTGAGGCGGGTCTTGAGAGCCGGGCGCCTCTTGAACGGGTGCGTCTGTCATTTTGCGATCCTCTGCCTCCTCCTCCTCGCCCTCGTTCCCTTTCACCTTGGGCTCCACGTCCGAATCCATCATGGCCGACAAACAAACGGAGCCGGCTTTTTCACCCGTGACCCTGCGGAGCAAATCTGAAGCCTTTGTAATCCAAAGAAAAAGTGAGATGCAAATGGGATTCTAAGATAAAGGAACGTTGAGAGCGACTATCCTGTTAGTTGTGCAGGGGTGTTTGAGGTTTGTGAAGTTGAACGCTCAGTGAAGTCCTGGCATCGATGAGACCCCACAATTCCCGTCGGTGAGGAGCTCTCGGTGTGCTGGGGGTGAGGGCAGGTGTGTGCCTATAGGTAGGTATAGTACTCCTTACATACTAATGCGCCGCATCAACTGTTCTTCCGACGCATCCTGTCCAGAGGAAGTGGCCCAAGCTCACCGAGAGCTTTTTTTGGAATCTTGCGATGTAGAGTGACGACTTGAGACCTGCAGCAAGTCGTATCGGCTCTCCAAGTTTTTTTTTATACGTTTTTTTTTTTTCGTTCTGTTATATTGCAACTCAACAACTCAATTGCAGTAGTCATGTCCCTCGCAACCTCGAGGCTTCTCTGGAAGTCCGTCTCCTCCACGTCATCGACACAATGCCGACGATGCATCTCTCAAGCAGCAGTTGCTAAGCGGACCCGGCCGGCTGCCGCGCCGACCACGTTCCAGACGAAACCCTCTCCGGCGCAGAGGAGGACGAAGACATACAAGACCGTGGAGGAGGCAAAGAGCAGATACAGAGCAGGGGTAAGCGAGCCCCGTCCCGTCACTCGAGGCGGGAAAGCCTCGGATCGAGAGAGAGAGAGCGTTATGCGCTGACTTAACTTGAAAAAAATCAAAAGCCCTTTTCGTGGAAGGCCGGTGTTCTGTTCGTCGCCACCGGTATCGGTCTGACGTGGTACTTTGAGAACGAGAAGCAGCGCATGGAGCGCAAGCGCATCGCGGAGGCGACCAAGGGCATCGGGCGGCCCAAGGTTGGCGGGCCGTTCGAGCTGATTGATCAAAATGGCAACAAGTTCACGAGCGAGGACATGAAGGGTCGATATGCACTGGTACGTCTTGCGCGCGCGACCCTCGGGTACGGAACATATACACAAATTGAACACTAACCAACACCCCTCACACACAGGTCTACTTTGGCTTCACGCATTGCCCCGACATCTGCCCCGACGAGCTCGACAAGATGGCGCAGATGTACGACCTCGTCGAGCAGAAGCGGCCCGGCGCGGTCCTCCCCATCTTCGTCACCTGCGACCCGGAGCGCGACAACCCCGCCGTGGTCAAGGAGTACCTCTCCGAGTTCCACCCAAAGTTCATCGGCCTGACGGGCACGTACGACCAGATCAAGGCCATGTGCAAGCTGTACCGCGTCTACTTTAGTACGCCGCAGCACGTCAAGCCCGGCCAGGACTACCTCGTCGACCACAGCATATACTTTTACCTAATGGACCCCGAGGGCGACTTCGTCGAGGCGCTGGGGCGTCAGCACTCCCCGACAGCGGCGGCCAAGATCATCCTGGACCACATGAACGACTGGCAGGGCGGGTGGAAGAAGGACTAAAGGGCGGTTGACGAAGAAGAAGAGGAAGGGGGAGGAGTTGGGGGGGGGCAGGGAGGTTTGTATCGACCTCGTGTAATATGTACCAACCAGCTGTTCATAGGATAGACCTTTTGAGCAAATCTGCTCCGTGAGCCCACTCAATTCACAACTGTAATATCACTTGTACACATGCTTTAGATTCCCGTGGTTCAACAAAGTTGTAGTGAAGCTCCGGTTGTCTCGGGCAACCAACGCCTGTGACACGCTTGCCAGGGGAGGGGAGGCAACTTACCATCAGGAACGAGAGAAACTCCGGACAAACAAACCAGCACCACATCCGGCCCGAATTGCAACAATTTCTCGTTTTTTAATATTTATATTTATTTATTTTACATCAGTCTGGTTTTCAGCCCGTCGCAAGGAAAGCTGCAATGAAGCATCCCCCCCACTGGCGGCCGGGACGAGCTTCGCCGCTAAAATTAGCGAGTGGAGTTGGTGGCAGGGGGTGGGGTTGGGTGGTCATGCGCGCATGGGGTGGACGGCGGGGGCGGGAGCTATCAATGCCTCACTCAAATCGGCCGGTCAAGCAAGCTGTCCCAGCCAGTGTGTGTATCCGTACGATTCCACCTCAACAAACAATTCATCGCCGCCTCACCTCTCTCTCTCTCTCTCTCTCTCTCTCTCATATTTTCTCATATTCTTTCACACATACTACACGCACACACTCTCTCTGTCTTTGCGAGAGACGCCACTCATTGTACTTTACTCAACCTTGTCATGCGGGGCTATTGCATGCTATTGAATCTCAAGCTTTAGAAGTCAGGATGAGGCTGGCAGGAAGAGCTACGGGCCTCGGCCGGCTTTCGAGGCCGTTCGCCACCACTCCGACAACACACGCGACGTTGCAGCTCGCGACCGCTGGATCCGGGCTCCGTGGAAGAAGGTTCTCAGCCCCGAGCACAGGCAACGCCCCAGGGCGTCGGGCGTGGTCGGGGATCTCCGGGACTGCGGGACCTCAACGATGTTTTAGCACCAAGCGTGTTTTCGAGGCGGGCGAAGCCCCGTCGTTTGCGTTTGCCTTTGAGTGAGTCAAGCTCTCCCCTCCGATACATATATATGAGTAAGATGCATGCATGCATGAATACCTGCTGTGTGAAGGCCGATGGCCAACGCCCAACGCCCAACGGTTTTACATCTCGGCCGTGAGACCGGAAGAGAAAAAAAAAAGAGAGAGATGGTGACTGACAAAAAGCGGAATTCAGCATCGACGGCGTCCTGTTGCACGTGGCGAAGCCCATCCTCGGCGCCGCTGAGGCCCTCCGCTACCTCAACGACAACAACATCCCCTTCATCTTGTTGACCAACGGTGGGGGCAGGCCCGAGGCGGTCCGCGTGAGGGACCTCAGCGAGAAGCTCGGCGTGGAGCTTTCGGTGGACAACTTTGTGCAGTCGCACACGCCCTTTCAAGAGCTGGTCCACGGGCCGGAGGGCCTGGCGGACAAGACCATCTTCGTGACGGGCGCCGACGCGCAAAAGTGTCGCGAGATCGCGAGGCAGTGAGTCTTTCTCCCTCCCCCTCTCTCTCTCATCCTACAAAGGCATGTGCGCTTACGGGGACGTCAGGTACGGCTTCAAGAATGTGGTGACGCCGGCGGACATCATCCACGCGCAGCCGGACGTTTTCCCTTTTGAGCTGCTGATGAAGTCGGTCTACGCCGGGACGCACGAGCCCCTCCCCAAACCTATCTACACGGGCGGGGTGGGCGGCGGGGCGGCGACGGAGGCGGAGGCGCTCAAGATAGACGCCATGTTCGTGTTCAACGACCCGCGTGACTGGGCGCTCGATATCCAGATCATCATGGACCTGCTGCTCTCGCGCGGGGGCGTTCTGGGGACGTACTCGGGCAAGAACGGCGACGGGTCGCTTGCCAACGGCGGGTGGCAGCAGGACGGGCAGCCTGCGCTCGTGTACTCCAATGCGGACCTCTTCTGGCCGACGACATGGCACCAGCCGCGGTTCGGGCAGGGGGCGTTCCAGGCGGCGGTGGCGGGGGTGTGGAGGCAGGTGACGGGCGGGGCGGCGCTGCGAACGACGGTGTTTGGCAAGCCGTTCGCGACGACGTACAGGTACGCCGAGAGGGTGCTCGAGGCGCACCGGCGGACGGTGCTGGACAGGGCGGGAGGAGGTGGTGGTGGCGGCCGCGGCCGCGGCAAGGGGGAGGTGGCGGCGCTGAAGACGGTGTACATGGTGGGGGACAACCCGGAGAGCGACATCCGCGGGGCCAACGACTACAGCAACAAAAAGACAGAGTGGGCATCGGTGCTGGTCAAGACAGGGGTATGGAGGGAGGAGAGGGGGCCGCCGACGCACGCGCCCAAGATGATTGTGGACGACGTCAAGGCGGCGGTCGAGTGGGCGCTGGAGAGGGAGGGACGCCCGACGAGCATTTAGAGTGGCCGCATTGCATGTAATACCATTTAAAAATAAAATAGAATAAAAATAAAGAGATGCGTCGAGCGTGGGATTCCAACCGGCCGAGTGCTGCGACAACTTGGGGAGGGAGGGCATCGTGATGAAGGAGTGGCTGAGTCGCTCATAAGGCGCTGCGCGCTGCTATGCCAGCCACAAGTGACGAAGCTGGCGATAGTAGACCCGGCTTAAGATGATACCCTAGTAGGCAGATAGCCTAGGTACCTATCTGGGTAAGTAAGATAGCACGGTAGGTAGGTAGGTAGATAGATGCCTAGTGATATGTGGTTTGTGTAGCCATTTGTCATTGAGACTAAAACAAGCATGGGCCAGTCAGTGAGCAAGCGGTTGGACGAAAGCCGATGACAAGTTAGCCTCGAGCTGTCCAAAGTTGGCAGGTTGGAACTTGTTGGCTGGTTGGCTCAGGCGATATGTTTGCTTTTGGCCTGACAGAAACGTGGTGCGTGGACGGGTGTGTGTATGTGTCTCCATGTACGTCACATGCAAGTCGCCCGGCCAAGACATGTCAGAGAGCAGAAACCAGGGTCGGGAGCTCCCGACTGGATGGACAGGGACCCCTTGACGTCACATTTGGGGGGCTGAAATACCGGTAGGTACAAATAGACTAGTTACCTTGGGTAGGTACAGTAGGCTAGGTGAGTAGTGTGTGCTGGGCCGGCTGCGAGTTTGGACGATTTTACCGTCGCCTCGAGCGGTCTGTACTGGGGCATCGGGAGATGGGAAAGGCAAGTAAGTAGTAGTCTGCATGTGCATGCCATTTCGCGGCTAGCTATGTAGCTAGCTACATACCTAGATAGGTACCCAGATAGTTTAGACGCGTACATCTGTACATAGATATGTCGAGTACAGTACATAAGGCTGGCTGGCATGTGCATGCATGTATGTATGTATGTATGTATGTATGTATGTATGTATGTATGTATGTATGTATGTATGTATGTATGTATGTATGTATGTATGTATGTATGTATGTATGTATGTATGTATGTATGTATGTATGTATGTATGTATGTATGTATGTATGTATGTATGTATGTATGTATGTATGTATGTATGTATGTATGTATGTATGTATGTATGTGCATGCCCATGTGCATCTAACTGCTTCTCTGACTGGCAGGCGTGGACATTCTGCGGTTGCTCTTCGTGGGAGAAGCAACCGATGCTCACGGATTCGGAGGGAAGGGACAGTCAAGGAACTTAGGTACCTACTTTGTTGCGGCTGCCTACCTAGGTATGCCGGGTAGTTTATGCTTACAGGAGACAGAAGGAACGCCACCTCGAGGTTGGTTGGTAGTGCTTGCCGTACACGTGCTTACAGTAAGAACATGCTCATGTACAGGTAGATACGTACCTAGGTAGGCAGTACTACATAGCATGTATCAGGACGAGGTGCAGGGCACATGACCCAGGCTAGGTTCCCCACGCATGGCTTGGTCAACGACGACAACCAAACGGTTCAACGGCACACGAAAGCACGAGTGCATAGAAAATTCCTATACGGTACGGTAGGCAGGTACCTACTACACCTACCTGACCCTTTCCCTGTCGCACCACACGACAAGTTTCCCTTTTGCAGCTGTAATTCAGACAAAACCCAACTCCCCCTTCCCTCGTCCGAATCCATACACACACACCGATTGCCTTTTATTCTTTCTTCTCACAACGACACATATTGTAAACTCTCCTCTCCGAACAAGTGCACTCCCTCCCCCCATCTGGCCCAAGAACACCCTACCTACCTAGACACCTACTTGGCGGTACCAGGTACTTGGTACACGGTACCCACGATATACGATAACCCCTCCTCAGTCAGTCAGTGCGTGTGTGCCTCCGTGTCTTGGCTTTGCGCCCGATAAGGCTTTCTTTCTATCGCGGGCCCTCCTCTGGCCACTTCTCTTACCTCATCGCAACGAGCAACACGCCTGATTCTTCAACCAAGACCGCTCTCGGTCTCCTTGAGACCTCGCCTTTTTGTCCGTCTGCACTTTCTTCACCAAAACAAACAATCACCACTGCTTGCACATCTTGTCCTGCTCTCGAATCGTGCACCTCGCGTCGCCCGAGTCCCCGTTGCTGTCCGTCATGTCGTCCTCATCGCCCCAACCCAACGGTCAACCTCTGCGATCAGCCATGAAGGCCGACGACGATAACGACAAGTCGTCCTCGGCCACCACCCTCGGTAAAGGTCAGTCCTCGCCTTGAGCTCGTCCATCGTAACCTGAAGTCTGCAGGGCCCCGCACACGCATCAAGCGGTGTGTTGCGACCCCCCCTTGGTGGTATTCTCGGAAACTGGAAGAAGCCATCGCATCCATGCCAGCAATCGAGCCGCCGCTGCCGCCCCGGCCACTCGCCCAACTACCTATGATTGCTTTACCCCGGGTTGCGCAGTGACGCCTCGCCCAATCTTGCAACCGCACATGTCACCGTCACCCCTTGACCGACCGGTATCGTCGCTGGGCTTACAAGACTTGCCAAAGTTCATGCCTTGGCTAATCATGTCGCAGTCGTCCAAATCGCCGAGCCAGAGGCTGACACCGCCTCACTGCCGCCAAACCCACCATCTGCTGAGCACCAGTCTCATCACAAGAGGCAGTACGCCGCCAACATGGCCAAGAGACTGACCGGCCGTATGGGCCTCACCACCTCCTCGTCGCCTCGCTCATCCCCGGTCCTGGGGCCATCGCAACCTCCATCCTCGGCCGACGATTCTTCACCCGCAGGAGGTCCTGCCCCCGCCACCGCCCACCAGCCCCATCATCGCCATGGCCAGAAGCACTACTACGAGAGCCAGAAGCTGCTCGCTCAGCTCCATGACTGGCTGGAGCACGAGCGCAAAAAGAAGGCCACTCGCAAGGCCAAGACCTCACCTCGTCGCCGCTCGCCCCAGTCCAAGACTAAGAAGGAGCAGTCACCGGCCCCCGATGCTGCAGCCACTGCGGCCACTGCGACAGAGCAGGCCCCGCCTCGTTCCCGCTCCGACTCGATCGATTCCGACTCTAGCGACGTTTCCTTCGACAGGTTGCAGAAAATCATCGAGGACAGCATGGCATCCATGGGAATTCACTCGGTTCCTCAGATGACCCCCAAGGTCGGCAGGCGCCCCTCCGCCGGTCTCAGGAAATCCCAGTCGCGTAGCTTGCTCCAAAGGACGGCCAGCTCCGACACCGACTACGTTGGCGACGATGTTGTCGTGCCCACGTGCGATGCCGTCCTCGACAACTCAAAGACTCTCAGCTACAGCGGCGGCGGCAAGAGCACAGATGACCTGACCCTCGGCAACAAGGCAGACGACAAGGAAAAGGCCTGGGCCACGTTCAAGAACGAGATCGTGCGCCTGGCCCACACCCTCAGGATCAAGGGATGGAGAAGGGTTCCTTTGGACAGCGGTAACAGCGTCATTGTGCAGCGTCTCAGCGGAGCCCTGACCAACGCCGTTTACGTCGTCTCTCCCCCGGAAGACCTCGCCGAGAAGGTGACCGGCAAGAAACCCCCGCAGAAGCTCCTTCTGCGCATCTACGGCCTCGAACATCTCATCGACCGCGAGAACGAGCTCAGCGTGCTGCGGAGACTGGCGCGCAAGAAGATCGGCCCCAGGCTCCTCGGCTGCTTCACCAACGGCCGCTTCGAGGAGTACTTCAACTCCATCACCCTCACCCCCAGCGACCTGCGCGAGCCCGAGACCTCCAAGCAGATCGCCAAGCGTATGCGCGAGTTGCACGTGGGAATCGAAGTCTTGGACAGGGAAAAGGACGAAGGCCCCGCGGTGCTGAAGAACTGGGACAGCTGGCTGCGCAACGTTGAGAAGAAGATCCTGGCCCTCGACGAGGGTGTCCGGAGGGGCAACAGCGTGTTCCGAGGCTCCGGCTACGTCTGCGGCGTCGAGTGGCACCAGTTCAAGGAACTATACGACAAGTACCGCGAGCTGGTGATCAACGCCTACACGGGCCCCCAGGAGATCCGCGAGCGTCTCGTCTTCGCCCACAACGACGTAGGTCCAACAACTATCATGATTACAACCCTCGCCCCCCTGTCCTTTATTGCCTTGAAATGCAAAACAGAAGCGACTGACTGCCCTCCAGACCCAATACGGCAATATCCTGCGCATGCGTCCCGACGACGAGAAGTCGCCCCTGCTGCAGCCCGCCAACGAGCACAAGCAGCTCGTCGTCATCGACTTCGAGTACGCGGCCGCCAACGTCCCCGGTCTGGAGTTCGCCAACCACTTCACCGAGTGGGCCTACGACTACCATCACGAGACGCTGCCCTTCCGCTGCAACACAGTCCGCTACCCGACCATCCAGGAGCAGCGCCGCTTCCTCAAGGCCTACGTCGAGCACCGCCCGCAGTTCTCTCGCGGTGGCGCTTCCACCCCGCGCCTCGCCGCCGCTGACGTCCCCGCCGGCAGCACCACCCCGGCGCTCCTGCCGACCAGCTCCTCGAGCTCTATCGTCGAGTTCATGCTCGACGCCCGCGTGCCACAGAACCACTGGAAGGAGGAGGAGCGCCGCGCCGAGGAGGCGACCGAGGCCGAGGTCAAGGACCTGTACGAGGAGACGCGTCTGTGGCGCGGCATCAACAGCGCCCAGTGGGTCGCCTGGGGCATCGTCCAGGCCAAGGTGCCCGGGTTCGAGTCCCAGGAGGAGATTGAGCAGCAGGAGAAGCAGGCCCAGACCGAGGCCGCCGCCGCCGCCGGCAACGCCGAGGCAAAGGCCGAGGTCCAGGCCGCCGCCGCCGCTGCCGAGGACGAGGGCGACGAGTACGACTACCTGAGCTACGCCCAGGACCGCGCCTTCTTCTTCCTCGGCGACTGCGTCATCATGGGCCTCGTCCGCAAGGAGGAGCTCCCCGAGGACGTGCAGAGCCGGCTCAAGATTGTGGATTACTGAAGGACGCAAGCAAGTTGGTCGACGTACCCAAACCTTTGTAGGACCTCCCAACAACGGGGGTTGTTTCACATAGTCCAATATAGCACAATATTGAGAAGGACATCATAGCATAAGCACAGCAAGAGAGCACAGCACAGCCTAGTCTTTTTTATTCCGTCGTTGGTGTTGCTAAAGGATTAAGAAAAAAAAGGGGGGGTGGGGGTGGGGGAGGGGGCATCTTGTTTGTATTATCGCCGCCACATGGTGTGGCGGTACAGTGAGCATCTATTGCCTTTAAAAAGCCGCGGCCAGTACCCTTTCGCTCTCTGCAATGTGTTTGATGGAAGTAAGAGAAAAAGAAAACGTGGATAATAAAAAAGCAAGAAAACAATCCACCCATCCATCCCATCTCCCGACAAAAAAATATTGTTGTCCCCGCGCAGAACCGATAGACCAACCGACCGACCGACCGACCGACCCATACTCAGCCCAGCTTGTTGTACCGCTCCCTGGCCCTGTCCTGCACCGTGTTGACGTACTCGGCGTAGCTGTTGGTCGTCTTGCGCTGCGCCAGCTCCGCCGCGTCGCCGAGGTTGCCGCCCTCGGCGCCGAGGCCGACGCCCTCCTGGTACGCGTGCGTCGCAATCACCTCGGTACGCCCGTCGCCCTTGGCGCCGAGGCCCTGGCCCGCGCTCCAGCCCATCTTGGCCAGCATCCCCGCGCCCTTGGACTGCGGGGCCGCTTCCGCCGCCGCCGCCGTCGTCTTCTTCTGGGTGGCGGTTGCTGCTGCTCCTGATGCTGCTCCTGCTGCGGGCTTGCCGCCCTGCGGCGGGACCTTGGGCTTCGCCGGCTGGTTGAAGACCTCTCTCCGCTCCTTGGCCCGGTCTCGGTACTGGGGTCCCGATTCCTCGCCCTTGGGCTGCTCCCCCGCCTGCTTCGCCGCCATCCTCTTGTCCCGGGCAGCCAGGCGCGGCTTTGCGGCCTTGACCTTGTCCTCGTCTGCCATGGCGTTCTTGTGGTTCCTCGATTTCTCGTGCGTGTTGAGGTCGTCCAAGGTCTTGTATTTCATCATGCATATCAGGCAGCAGACCTTCTCGCGGTCGACGTACGACACCGCTGCCTCCGCCGCTGGTGCCGGGTCTGGGGATCCGCTGTCGGCCGTCGCTGCGGGCACGGACGTCGGGCCTCCGGAACCTAGCGCAGCCTCGCTGGGTGGCATGGCCGTCGGTGTAGGGGACTTGGCTAGGCTCGCTCCCGTCAGCGAGATTTTAATCGGGCCGGTAGAAATCGCGTTTGAACCAGACAGCGAGATTTTGACGGGCGCGCGCTCCTCTGACCGTCGCTGATCGGCGCCGTTGTCGTCCTCGGCAGCAGCGTCCACGGCCCGCTTGCCCTCGTGGATCTCGTCATGCCGCCTCTGCCAGAACGCCATCTGGCCAGCCATCGGTACGGACTTCTTGGTGGATGAGGAGGACAGGTTCCCGTCTGCCTTGCGCTTCTTGTTCTTCTTGGACTCTTCATTCGTATCGGCTTTGCTTCCGTCCGCAGCGGTACCGCCAGGAGGGGCCTCGGTGATGACTCTCTCGCTGGGGTAGACGTGCGGCTCCCAGTACTTGACGCGGAGGGTCGGGTTGAACAGCGGGTTGAACGAGACGCGCTCAATGGCGCGAGTGACCTCGCGGAGTTCAGGCACGAAGACGCCGAGATGGATGGTCGAGACAGTCACGGGCTCCGAGGCAATGGTGTATTCGCGCATCATCTTAAACTTTTTCATCGCTGCCAAAGCGTCCTCCACGGTCCAGAATTCGGCGAACCCAAAGTTGAAGGACTCGTTCGTATCCTGGTCTCGCATCAGAAATGTGCGGTGCAGCGAGCCTGGCCTGGCACCGTATCCGGATGCGTCACCGGTCGGTGCAGTAGATTTGAGCTTCGGCTGGTCGCCAGAGCCCCTCGACGCTGCTGGCCTTTGCACTAGTTGGAGTTTCACTGCGCCCGCCGAGAACACATCCTCGTTGACCGAAGGTGCCAACGGGAAGAACACCAGGATCTGTGAAGGGGTATCAGCCGCATCGCTTTCACCGGTCAGCAGGTGCCGGTATTGCGATGGATCTACTACCAAGGTTAGCACGGGTTCCCGAGCAAGCATGCAATGACCAAGGCGTAGACGGCGTACCTGTTGGCGGACCACCGCAATTTTTGCAGCGGTTTCTCGTTGCATAGTTTGAGAAGTCGCACGCAGGACAGCTCCAGTTGGGCGCGAGCCCGGCACGACCGTCTCGGTCGGCGTCGTCGCGGTTCCTGGCGTAATGGATGTAGACGGAGGTCATTCCGTCGGCGTCGCCGTCCACCAAGCCAGCAAAATCAAGCACCAGCTTGGGGTAGTTCTCCTTGACGAACTCGATGGCATTTTCGACGCTGTCGAACTGAACAAAAGCACGGCGTTGGCCTAGGATGAGTGGGGTCATGAGCGACTGCGGACGGGATTTCAGCCCGGGACGTCCTTACCTCGTCCAGAAGGAACGCGAATGTCGACGGCCGGATACCGGGAAAGACCGGCTTGTCCGAGAAGGCAGTCTCTCACGTCGTCCAAGGATAGGCCGGTGGGTAGGCCTTCGAGGATCACAGTGTCGCTCGGAGTACCAGCTTGTCGAAGAGGCGATGCAGAACGATCGCGACGAGGATAACGACCTGGGCTGCCACCTGGAGAGGCGGAAAGATGACGAAGATCCTCGTCAGGACCATATCGGGCATCATGGCGGCGAGGACCATCATCGTAGTAAGAGCGAGGGTAGCCCCGGCCACCTCGATCGTGACGACGTGGTCCGCGGTCGTGGCCGTCATGTGGGTGAAGTAGCGGAGGGTCTTCATGACGGCGATCCATATCGTCATACCCAGGACCGCCTTGATCTCTCGATCCAGGACGTGACTGGTAGGCCTCACGCGGGGGTCCATGGTAGTAGCGGTCGTAGTCTCTGAAGCGGTACTCTGCGGTGTCACGGTCCCAGTGGCGATCCCGAGGGCGGTCGGGGTCGCGATGGCGGGCGTCCTCGGCGGCGTAGTTGTCGTCGTCGTAGGACAGCTCGAGGTTGTTTCTGGGGGGAGACCTAGAGGCGTCTCGTCGTCCCGTGGGGAAGTTAGCGGAAGCTCAAACCAGCCAGACGATTTGCAGATGGTCATGTCCTCCGCAGGCTCAGCTTAGTCTCTTTACCCTGCCGCGTCCGATGGCCGTCGTTGTGTGGATTGTGATGGATATGATCTCGTAGAGGGGATCTTCGTCGATCGTAAGGTCCCCTCTCCGTCGGACGATGGGTGTCCTCGTACATGGTCGCGGGTCGCAGGAAGGGTTGTAGTAGTGTACGTGCGCGGATTTCGGGTGAAATGCGTCTTTCTAGAGTTTTTTTTTTTTTTTTTTTGGCGTTTTCGGCAGGAAACAGAAGGAAGAAGAACCGAGGCGAGTCGAGGCGCACGGCGCTGAGCCCCCGGATCACAGGCAAGCGGCCAGACCGTCTGCCTTTTTTTTTCTCTTTTTTTTTTTTTCTGTTGTTTTCTCTTTTGCTTCGACTGGGCAGTGTTGGTGAAAAAGGATGACGAGCCTCAGCGTGTCGGAGGGCGAGGTTAAGGAGGAAGAGACGTTAGATTTAGTATTTGCTGGGCCGGCTGAAGCTCAACCCTGGGCGGCTGCCAGCGCCTTCATGCCGCCAGCCACTGTATGCATGTAGCCCTACCTTATCTGTTTCTGCTGCTTAGTCATGCGGGATGGCCGATCAGGTTCGCGATAACAGCCCCCTGCATTACCAAGGCTGTACTCGGTACATACTTGAGTAAGGCATGTATGTACCGAGGCACATTGGTACCTATGTACAGGTAGGTAGCAGGTAGATAATTAGGTGCCCGCCTCCCTATAGTACCTACCTACCTGGTATGGACCTGGGTACTGTGCCCGTACGTATAACAGGTATGTAGGTACCTCTTTGCCAAACCTGGGCGCAAAGTACATATTGCCCTGAGTGCCTCTGTGCAACACAAACCTAGGTTAGACTTAGTAACTAACGGCCGGCAGCTCTGTGAAGTGAAGGCGGGATGGGTTGATGGTGAATTGGTTTCCTTAGTGAGCACATTTCAACAGTGACAAGAGTCTGTCGTCACCCTCTTCCGCTCTCAGATACCCGTTAGAAACAAACGCTCTCTGTTGGGTCTTATTGAGAAAGACGTCCAACCCCGCAGTTCTGAGCGGACCCTCGTTGTCGAACCAGGTGACGGAATCGCCAAGTCACTTGTTGGCAGGGAAGGAAAAAACACCTATTCTCAGCATCGTCTGTTACACAGCCCATCAAACCCATAAGCCTTTCAAAAACCAGACCGCGCAATGGAACCGCAAGATTGCGGGCCGTGGGAGTCCTCGGAGGGTCCCTGTTACGTCGCCCTCACCTACGACGTCCTCGACGTGGCGTCCATCATGAACCGAGTCCGCTCGCCGCAGGCCGGGGCCATCGTCCTCTTCTCCGGCACCACGCGCGACAGCTTCGGAGACAAGCCTGTCAAGGAGCTGCAGTACAGCGCCTACACCCCGCTCGCCCTACGCACCATGCTGTCCATCGCCAAGGGCGTCCTCGAGAAGCACGGCCTCAAGGGGGCCGCCATGGTCCACCGCCTCGGCACCGTGCCCATCGGCGAGGAGAGCATCCTGATCGCTGTGTCGTCGCCGCACAGGCAGGCCGCCTGGAGGGCGGGCGAGGAAGCCCTGGAGGAGTGCAAGGCCAGGGTCGAGGTCTGGAAGCGGGAGGAGTTCCACGGCGAAGAGGGCGTGTGGAGGGCGAACCGAGACGGCATCGCGGGGCAGAAGGTGGCCGACACGGGCAAAGAGGCCGGGGACCAGACGCAGCCATGAACCCGCCGCGGCTCTCGGTTTAGATACGGAAAATCCAAATGGTTCTTTCCCCCCTTTGCTTGTCAACGACCAACTTTCAACCATGCATCGTCATGTTCAAGAGAGACGCCCCCAGCATTGCCGACTTCAGCCAGTATCCGAATACACCCTTTAGGGGGAGCTATCTACCAATGACAACTCGAGTGCCATCGGCGGAATGTAGAGATGGAGCGCGTGCCGGTCTCTGGTATTTGGGAAGCTCCCTGACTCGTCAAGCGAAGAAGGGCGGAACATGTTGCGAATGCTGCTTGGCCTGGTCAAGTCTCGGTTGCACGTGTAAGTCGTGCGACGCTTGAAAAGGTCGGTATAAAGCAGGCCGGATCTGGATAGCTGGAAGCCAGGCAAGCCCGGCACCCGGTATTCCGTGGCATGTCATCGCAGACGCCAGCAGGTCCGGCTTAAAGATTGTTTTGCTGGCGAGCTTACATCCCCCTCCATCCCCCCTCCCCCAATTGGCCCCAGTACTTTCACAAACATTCCGGTCGTGTCACCGGTACGCATCGCTAAGATTGCAAACAATGACAAAGGAAGGAGGATATGTAGGGCGGGGGCTATTGGCATGGGAGGTCTCGCATGTTTACATGTGTGTGCTGAGCAGCTTCTTGGCAGCGCCGAGAGAAAGCCACCACCTCCATCCATTCTGGACGAATCGTTTGCCCAGAAGCTCCTCCATTCTTCTTCTCTCTCTCCCCCATCAACTCACTCACTCACCACTCTCCAATAAACAACAAACACAAGCAGCGCCAGTCAAAGATTGCGGGCCAAGATTCGAAATGCCTCGTGCTAAATTCGCCACCGCTTGCCATATCTCTCCCTTTGCTTGGAACGGCACCGAGTGCGCCGCCACCCGTCCACCCCCCCCCGGCTCAGTCTCGACAAAAGAGGCAAACTCTCCCATGTGGCGCACCCATTTACTGCAGGCTAGCTCCAACGGTCCAAATCCAATCGCCGACACGGGACTGCGCTACTCCAGCATTACGGCTGAGATGCGAGCTCCCCTCCCGGTCCCGTCAGGACAGAAAAGGAAGTGTGGTCCCGACGCTCGTTTCTGGGCGGGAGTAGCGCCCTTGCTTTATTCTTCTTCTTCCTCTCCTTCTTCTTATTCGTCGTCGTCTCGTCGTTGGTAACTTTTCACGGTTCATGTACTGCTGCTAATTACATAGTAATTGTTGCCGAAGCCAGGGAGGTCTTGCTCGCGCGATATCCCGAGTCTCCGCATCGTGAGCTTCCTGTGGGGGTGGAGCAGCAACAGGGTACCGGGACCAGCCACGCAGACGGACATCCGAGTGCTGTTTTCCTACCTACCTGGGCGCCTAACCTAGGATGAGGTTATCCAGGGCTTTCGCCCTCTTGGCCGTGGTGCACGAGGGCGCCTCGCAAAAGGTCGTCTCGGCCAGCTTCCGCCGGGTCCAGTTCCCACCGGACCTGTTGCAGATTACGCGCCGTGACACCCTCAACCTCGCGGCCCTCAACAATGTCACCGGCGGCGGGTACTACTCCACGGTCCAGGTCGGCACGCCGGGCCAGAAGGCCCTGCTGCACATCGATACAGGCAGCAGCGACACGTGGATTATCGACCAGCAGGCTGACCTGTGCTCGAGCCGTTCCATACAGCGCCAGTACGGGACGGGCTGCACCGACACCTTCAACTCGAGCATGAGCTCCACCTTCAAGGTCGTCAAAGCCAACGGCTTCGACATCACGTACCTGGACGGTAAGCATATCCGGGGGGACTACATCGAGGACGTAGTAAGCTTCGACGGCAAGACCATCAAGAACCAGCAGATGGGGCTGGCCTACCAGACCACCAAGGCCGCGGGCCTCTTGGGCCTCGGGTTCACCGAGGGCACGGCGGCGCAGAGCGAATACCACACGGTTCTCGACAACATGGTTATGCAGGGCCAAATAGGCCGGAAAGCCTACAGCATCTGGCTGGTACGGACAAACAGCCCGTCTCTCCTCTCCTCGTCCGGGGGGGGCACCCCTTTCGCTAACCGGTGAGAATGAAACACTTGCAGAACGACCTGTCTTCGGCCGAGGGGACCGTTCTTTTCGGGGGAGTCGACACAGAAAAGTACATTGGGAGGCTCGCGACGGTCCCGCTCGTCAACGACCACTACTCAGGCAAGATCACCAGCTTCAGCGTGGCGCTGACGGGCGTCGCGATCGAGGCGCCCGACCAGAAGACGGCGGAGAAGGCGCCGGACTCGTTTAACGCCTCGACGGTGCTCGACTCCGGGGCCACCGTGTGCCTGCTCCCGAACAACCTGACCAGGGCCATATGGGCCGAGTACGATGTCGTGGACGCGGGATACGGCATCGTGGACTGCGACTGGGCGGGGCCGCGGGGCGAGGGCCACGCCGTCTCCTTCGAGCTCGCCGGCGGGGTCCAAATCCGCGTGCCGCTCGAGGAGATGGTGCTCGACAACCTCGGCGGCGTCATGGGCCAGCTCGAGGCCCTCGTGCGGTTCGACCGGCCGTGCATGTTCGGGATCCAGAGCAGCGCGACGTTCGGGGTCGAGAGCGAGCAGTTCGCCCTCCTGGGGGACACGTTCCTGCGGAGCGCGTACATCGTGTACGACGAGGCCAACCGGCAGGTGGGCATCGCCCAGGCGAACCTCAACGCGAGCCGGTCCAACGTCATCGAGCTCCGGGCCAACGGGACGGCGCTGCCGACCGCCACGGGCGTGGCCAGCCAGGTCACGACGGCGGGCCCTGCGCGGACGACGAGCGAGGAGGGCGCCGATGCCACGGCGACGAGGGCGATGACGACGACGGCGGGGGGCGAGTCTGCGGCGCCGACCGCGAGCGAGTCCCCGAACGCGGCGCCGCGAGGAGGCGCGACGTCTTGGGGGCCGGACGGGCTTTTCCTCACGTCCCTCGTGTCTGTATTCGCCGTGGCGGGTGCAGTGCTTTTGGCGGTTTGAGGGCCATCGCTTTTTACCTTGGCCTCAACCTCACCTTCCATTATTACCTTACCTTGGTATATGTATAGGTACTTGGCACGCCATCAGAGAGATATTAGTTTCCGCCGGTGGATTTTATTCGCATTGCGAGAGGAGTTTGGGTCGGGGGGGGGCAAGGGAAAGAAAGCATCTTGTCCGGACTGCCAAAAGAAAAACATGAACAACAACCCAATACGTAATCCTAATAGCCATTGTTTTCCTCCCTACCGTCACTGGTATTGATGTGGTTGTGATAGATCCTCGTTCCGCTGTAAATTGTATCTCCCCCAGTCGTGTCATGATTTAGGGTCATCGTCGTCCCAAAGCTGGGCGGGGATTGGTTTTTTTTTTTGGTTTTTTTTTACGGTTTTCATCCCGATCCGGTTTTGCGGCTTTTCACTCCTCACCTTTTCCACTCCATTTTTTTTTCTCCATCCCGAACTTTGGCTTTTTCCCCATTGACTCATTCTGCCTGCCATTCACCAAAAGTAGCCATCAGGGGGCAATTGACTTTTTTTTTTTTTGTGTTTCCAACCGCCGTCTTGGACCAGTTTCTTCCTTCGAAACTCTCCAATTCTCTCTCTCTCTCTCTCTCTCTCTCTCTCTCTCTCTCTCTCTCTCTCTCTCTCTCTCTCTCTTACTTGGACAAAAACCCCCAGTCTGCCCCTCCATTCGAACCCCTCCAAGAAAAAGAAAAAAAACATAGACCAGTTGACTTTTACCCCTCCACCCCACTCACACACTCACTCTCTCACTCATATCACTCACTCATACTAATACTCTCTCTCTCTCACACACACACACTCATACATACGCTCCGTACATTATACCCGACGCACTCAAGTCACAATGGCCGCCGCCAGCGTCACCTCCGTCGACCTCACCGGCCTCAAGAAGATCGGCCAGGGCAAGGTCCGCGACGTCTTCGAGGTCGACGACAAGACCCTCCTCTTCGTCGCCTCCGACCGTGTCTCGGCCTATGACGTCGTCATGAAGAATGGCATCCCCGACAAGGGCGCCATCCTCACACACGCCTCCGTAAGTGGGAAATCCGGACCCCCTCCACTCCCGTGTCGTGTCGTACCGTACTTCAACAGTGTCACCGTTCCACCTCTCCCCATCTCTCTCTCTCTCCCCCTCTTTTTCTTTTCGTCCTTCTTCTCTTTCATGCTAAAGCAAACCCCCCGTACCGGGGAACCGTAGGCCCACTGGTTCAAGATCCTCTCGGACCGCGTCCCCGGCCTCAAGACCCACTTCCTCACTCTGGACCCCCCGGCCGGCCTGCCCGCCGCCGACGCCGCCCTCATCAAGAACCGTGCCATGCAGGTCCGCCGGCTCAAGGTCATCCCCCTGGAAGCCATCGGTACGTATCGCCACCTCTCCCACTCCCCCTCGACTAACACTCCCGGGCCCAGTCCGCGGCTACATCACCGGCTCCGCCTGGAGCGAGTACAAGGCCAAGGGCACCGTCCACGGCATACGGGTGCCCGAGGGCATGCAGCAGTCGCAGGCCTTCGAGACGCCGCTGTACACGCCCAGCACCAAGGCCGAGCAGGGGGAGCACGACGAGAACATCCACCCGGACGAGGCGGCGCGGATCGTCGGCGACGAGGGCGTCGCGCGGCGCGTCGAGGAGCTGGCGTTGGCGCTGTACGCGGCGGCGCGCGACTACGCGCGCGAGCGCGGCATCATCCTGGCCGACACCAAGTTCGAGTTCGGCCTCGACCCGGACACGGGCGACGTCGTGCTCGTCGACGAGGTGCTGACGCCCGACAGCAGCCGGTACTGGCCCGCCGACGGGTACGCCGTCGGCCGCGACCAGGAGAGCTTCGACAAGCAGTTCATCCGCAACTGGCTCGTCGGGCAGGGGCTCAAGGGCAAGGAGGGCGTCGAGCTGCCCGAGGAGGTGTGCCGGGCCACGGCGGACAAGTACAAGGAGGTGTTCCTCAAGCTGGTGGGCAAGAGCTTCGACGAGGTCGTCGCGCAGTCGTGAGAGGTACGGGGGTGGCGAGGGGGGGCGTTGAAGTGTGCGGTTCAGGAACGGTGTTTCTTTTTGGGTGGGTGTAGGGTTTTTTGTTTTTTGTTTTTTCAACCCCCTTGCTGTGCCAGTTGTTAATGCTGGCTGTTCGTCTTGTGCGGCTTAGTGTAAATGAATGGAATATATATAAATATATATATATATATATATATATATATATCTATATCTAAAAAAGAGTGGACTTGTGATCAATCGTCGTTGGTGTTGATGGCCACCTACCCGGAGGACTCGCGGCCCTGATTCTAAAGCGCAAAGGTCGGAGAACGATACAAGCATAGCCATGAGCTATTTCCATATCTAGCCTCCTCGTCGTTCCGAGGCGGATCCCTCGTAGGCAACCCCAGCTTGCTCGTGGGTACAAGTACGACTTTTATGTAGAACGGACTTTTCCATCTTCTGAGCCGACGGGTTCGAGCGCAACGGCCTTGTAGGTTTTTTGGTTAGGCGTCTCTCTCTATCACTTTTGTGGAAATTTTGACGGGTCTTGTCTAGCTCTAGGGCATCTATCTAGCACACACCGTCTACGCGTCCAGTTTCAAGCGCTCCAGCACCGTGTCGATCTTCCCGAGCAAGATCTGGTAGTTGATCGCGTCGGACGCGAACTCGTCCTCGGCCACCTCCCCGCCCAGGGTCTTGACGCCGCCGTCAACCTCGCCGCCGTCCTCCGCAGGAGGCACGGCGGGTGTCGCTTCCCCAGGGGTAGCAGCAGCGGGCTCCCCCTTTTCCTCCACCTGCCGCTCGCTCTGCTCGGCGAGGGTCTCGGCCAAGGCGGCGTCGATCTCGCCCTCCTCGTCCATCATCTCGTCCAGGTTGGCGTCCTCGAAGCGCAGGCGGAACCGCTCGCCCAGGTAGTACCGGATGTCGTCCAGCAGCTCGATCGTGTCCGTCTCCTGGCGGTCCTTGATCCTCTCCGCACTCTCCTTGATGAGCTCGGCGAACTCGGGCTCGTCAATGTAGTCCTCCAGCCGGTCGGCAAGATACCGCGCGGCGAACTCCTCGAGGCGCTGCACCCTCAGGTCCCAGGCGGCGTGGATCACGTCGTAGATGTTAACAGGCTCCATCTCGGACTGGCCTTCCTCCCTTCCCTTGTCCGCCGGGGCGTGGGTGCGGTCGGCCCACACGTTGGCGTTGCCGCTGCCCAGGGTGCTGATGGCCTGCGCCGCCTTGGTCTTGAGCTTGTCGAGGAAGAGGATGTCGGCCGTGTACAGCAGGTCCAGGGCAAGGTCCAGTGGGCAGTCGACCTTTTCGGTGTAGAGGAAGGTAAGGACGATCTCGAGGACGTCGGGAGCGCAGTCCACGCTGATAACGTGGAGGTGCTCCGAGTGCTGCGCCTCCTTGAACTCGCTGGAGAACATGGTCTCAAAGTACGGGCTGCGGACGAGCATCGCCTTGTGCACGGGGTACACCACCGACTTCCGGGGGCTCCGCTTCGGCTTGTCGCCGTTGGCGGTCGGGCCGAGGGGGATGCCGTTGGGGTGGACGACGACGTCGTCGTCGTCCGTCTCGTCCGCGTCGTTGTCCGTCTCGTCGCCCTCGGGCTCGTGCGCGCAGAGGAGGCAGTCGGCGAAGATGGAGTTGTCGTGCCGCCACTTGACTTCGGCTACCCGCCTCGTCTCGACGACCATCTTGTGGCCCAGGACCTTTTCGCGGTAGAAGCGCTCGACCTGGCCCTGCGCGCGCTTCACCTCGTCCTCGTACCGCTGGCGCGCGAGGCGGCGGTCGCTGCCGGCGAGGATGGCCTCCCAGAGCTGGTCGATCTCGAGGTGCTTGCTCAGCTTGTCGATGCCGGTAAGGACCTCCTCCTCCGTCACGGTGCTCCGGGCGTTGAGGACGTCCCTCGGGACCTCGCCGAGGTAGAGATAGCGCAGGGCGACCTGGAAGGACTCGAGCGGGAGGGTGGACGGCAGCTTCCAGGTCGTGGTCTCGGGGGCGTCGTCCAACTTTTTCCTAAAGTAGGGCGTCCGCGCCGCCAGCAGGAACTTGTGCAGGTCGAAGGATTGCGCTGCCGCGATCAGGCTAATGTCCGTCGTCCTGGGGACGTGCTTCGAGAGGAGGCTGGTGATGTGTCCCGCCCAAGGTTGCAGGGGGTCCGTGGATTTCGAGTAGTCGTACTCAAGGAGGAGATTCCGTATCCTGTCATTGAGAGCGTTGTATATGCACCGCTCTCCTTGGAATGTGTTTCTCTCGGCCAGAGCACCTATTCCGGGTCGGCGACGCTCGTATTGAATAAAAAATGGGGGTGGTACTCACCCGAATCCAGGAGCAGCTTTACGAGTTCCAGGTGACCACAAAGGCTGGCCTTGACATCGGCGCCCGATTAGTGAGATGCCAGCCATGTCGTCGTCGTCGTCGTCCCGGTGGCACTTACAATAATCAGAGGGGTGTAGTCAAAGCGGTCCTTGCCGTTGATGTTCACACCCGCCGAGATGAGTTCTTGACAGGTTTTCAAGTCACCTCTTCTGCAGGCAAGCAAGAAGGCCTCGAACTCGACGGACTGGTCCAAGGGGTTGTCCTCTCTCAGGACGCCATTTTTGATCAATTCATTCTCGTTTTTGAGCTGTATTTCGAGTTCGTCTTTCCGAAGCACCATGGTGAAGGCGTCGCCTGGAAGAAACAGTCCAGTCCAGCAATGTCTACGGCCAATATCCCAGCAGAACGAAACCAAGGGTGGGAAAGTGCATCAAAGAAGAGGATATATCCCAGAAATTGCCTCCAGATTCGCACACTATCAAGAAGGACGAGGTTGATCAGCATATGTCTGGTCAAGTCTGATAACTCCACGGTTCCGCGAGTCGCCTCTGCACGGACCACGTGAGACTTGCTGCCACTACCTGCTAGGTACACAGTACCTCTTCCACTTAGGTGTCATGGGCAGGGGAGTAGGTACCGTGGCTGAACTGACTGGACTGACCGACGGTCTCTCCTTCCCATTGTGTGCATCATCGTCGGGTGGCCCCACTTATTGACCCCTCGATGTCCTTATCGATAAGAGCTGTCCAGATCGGGCCGGAATAGTGGATCTCGGTGACGCAGGAAAGGAATATCTCAGGTCCGGCACTAGCACCGTTGCCATGGCATCCGCCCCCGGTTGTTTACCGAGGCTCCATCCACCCTGTTAGTGCCCATGCAACCAGCAACCAGCCTTCGTTCACCAGCTTTGACTTGCTGTGCACCTTTCCCGGTCAACCACCACCAACGAGCCCCGATACTAACAACAGCAGCTTCACGACGCCGCCTTCACCTGCCTCTCAACTTCTATGGATACAAACAAAGATTCCCTCTAACCAATTTCATTGCGTGTTGTGTCCAATATGACTTCAGAGGCGGATAAGTACGAGGTGCTGGAGAAGATCGGTATGCACACCCATTCACCAGCTTTTCACACCCGTGGTGCAATCCAATTCAAGACACCCCCTTCCAAGAAAGAAGAAGTCACGACTGACGGATGCAATCAAACAGGCCATGGATCATTTGGAGTGATCCGGAAGGTTCGGAGAAGGGCTGACGGCCTCGTCATGTGCCGCAAGGAAATCAGCTACCTCAAGATGTCGCAAAAGGAGCGCGAGCAGCTCCACGCCGAGTTCCAGATCCTCTCTACCCTTCGCCACCAGAACATCGTCGGCTACTACCACCGCGAGCACCTCAAATCCTCACAAGACCTCCACCTCTACATGGAGTACTGCGGCAACGGCGACCTGGGCCGCGTCATCAGAGACCTCGCCATCAAGGGCCAGCGCGCCCAAGAGTCATTCGTGTGGAGCATCTTCTCGCAGCTGGTTACTGCGCTCTACCGATGCCACTACGGTATCGACCCCCCCGAGGTTGGCAGCAACGTGCTGGGCCTCTTCAGTACCGCTTCCAAGCCCAAGCCGCCGCCCGGCACCATGACCATCCTGCATCGCGACCTCAAGCCCGAGAATGGTACGTTCCGTCGCCCCGCCAGCCCGCGTCGTGTGTTTTGCTGATTACAAGATAGTCTTCCTGGGCGAAGACAACTCGGTCAAGCTTGGCGACTTTGGCCTGTCCAAGATGATCCAGTCTCACGACTTCGCCTCCACCTACGTCGGCACCCCCTTTTACATGTCGCCCGAGATCTGCGCCGCCGAGAAATACACCCTCAAGTCCGACATCTGGTCCCTGGGGTGCATCATCTATGAGCTCTGCGCTCGCGAGCCGCCCTTCAACGCCAAGTCGCACTTCCAGCTCGTCCAGAAGATCAAGGAGGGCAAGGTCTTGCCTCTGCCCAGCTGCTATTCGAGCGAACTGATGGGCACCATCAAGGACTGCCTGAGAGTCAACCCCGACCACCGCCCAGACACCGCCCAGCTTCTGAACCTCCCGGTCGTCAGGCTGATGCGAAAGGAGAGGGAGGTTGTCGAGCTCAACAAGGTCATCAAGACCAAGGAGGAGTCTCTGGCGCGCCGCACCAAGGAGCTCGAGGACAAGATGGCCGCCTTCGAGGCCGATAAGGCCTCTGTCCGACAAGAAGTCGACAGTTCGCTGCGGAGGGAGTGGGAGGTCAAGGCCCGTCTCGAGATCGACCGGCAGATCAACACGGAAATCGAGGCCCTCCGTAAGAGGTTCGAGAGCGAGGTGCAGTCCCGCGTCGAGGCGGAGCTGCAGAAGAAGGCCGTCGAATCCGCCCAGGCGCAGGACCTCAACAGCTCCCTGACAAAGTCCGGGTACCCGCGGTCGTCAGTCGGCAACGGCAGCGGCGACGAAGAGCTCTCGACCTCGACCGACCTCACCGACATCTCTTCCGACAGCCCGCTCACGAATAAGAAGGCCACTCGTACGCCCTTCGGCCGAGCCCAGACCATGTTCGTTGGCGGCATGGGCACTCCCATGGACATTGAGATGGCGTCTCCTTCGCCCATCAACATTGCCTCTCTGTCGCTGTCCCCCCGACGCACCGCCGCCACCAGAGTACCGAACCTTAACAGCAGAAACATCTTCTCCGAGAACGCCGGCGCGTCCAGCGATCCCATGTGGGACCTCCACCGTGATACCATCAGCATCGACTCGGACGACGAGGATGTCGTCCCCTCGCCGACGCGCAACATCAAGTCGAGGCAGAACCCCTTCACCTCCAAAGATCGCCCCGTCCTGTCGTCTCAGAAGTCGGTCCCCGTCGTGGCCCGGGTCAAGCCTCAGTTCTCGGCGACCGGCCTGAACCAAAACAAGACGCTGCCCACTCTGCCCAGCATGGCTTCCAACCCGGACCTGGGCCGCGGCCTCCGCGAGCGGAACCAGTCGCCTCAACGCCGGTTGAGTAAGATTCCCTCGGCGGCGAACCTGACGACCACGAGCGGCGGCGGCGGCGGCGGCGGCGGTAGCGAATCGCCCGGTGGTCTTTCCCGCAAGAACTCCACCAAGAAGGACCAGGAGCCCCTTGGCAAGCTTGCGGCCAAGAACAACATCAAGGGCAGGACGCTGGTCGAGCTCCAGCAGGCCCGGGCGGGCGGCCGCCCGCTCTCGGCCGTCATGTCCGGCGGCGAGAACGTCAGCCCCAAGAGGGCGTTCAAGGACCGCATCGCAGACCGTCGGGCCAGCGGCGGCGAGCCCCCCGCGGTGTGGGATCCAGAGCGGGACGAGATGCCCAGCCCGTTCCTGGTGCGACGCAAGCCCATGGCCAGAGTCTGATGAGATGATTTGTTTCCTGTCGGCATAAAAACACGAGCGTTTTGGGTGGCGGAGATACCAAAGCATGCACAAGAGTCATTCATAGGGTGTTGTTCATCTATTTTTTTTTCCCCTGTTTCCCCGTCTTTTGCTGTCGTTATTAGCTCTTACTGTCAACCCCCCCCCCCCCTCTCCTTTGTTCTGGCGGCACCGCCAAAAAAACAAAAAGTTGAAGGCCACTCGGATATGGAGGTGATTGTGGGTGGTTTATTCACAACAAGTCCTGGGTCCCGGTGATGATCCGACGGGACTCTCGAGTTATACACACGCACACTTTATGAAGATGATTTTCAGAAGGTGTTGGATTGGGACGGAATGGTGTTGCCGGACTCGGCTGGGGTGTCATTTTCAACATTGCGGACGTTGTCTAACCGGCGTTGGGTAGAATGATTGTTTTGTGGACTACTTTGTACTAGTTGCATCATGGCCTCCCCCAGGCTCAGTCTTATTACGGACGAGAGAGACAATATCCATCTTTTCGAGCATCTTCCTTCTTGTGTTGCCCGTGTTGCCCACTTCCGTGTGTGATCCTAACCTCCCTACCCCCTCCTCACCACATGCTCGATCTTGCAGACCTTGCCTTGTACACGGGATGCAATACGATATCTCTGTACACCTCGAGCCTCGTCACGAGTTACTTACTCTATGCGGCGGTACACAGGCAGATCACCCCCGCGAGACACCCAGTCGTCTTTTCCGCCGCGTACGAGGCACGATGTCGCCCTCAAAAGCATATGTGCAAACATGTCCAAGACATTCCAGGGGGTGGGTTTTTGCTGTTGACTTACTGGCCAAGGGGACCTCCTAACCTAGGAAACGGCCAGGCGACACAAGACACACATTTCACCGGCCACCCTCGACACATTCCAGATGGCTTCGAGAGGGACCCTCCTCTCTCCCCGCGCTATGTTGTCTCCTCGGGTCTAGCTGCACTCTTTTGACGCGGCCGAGACATTACAACGGGCCCTAAAGACCAACGAATCATTTGACAAGGGAAAAAAGAAAAAAAGAAAAACACGAATATTAACTTTTTTCTTTCTTTTGGTAGTCGTTGTAAGCCTTTGGTAAGCAGGATCGTCCCTCCCCCCCATCCGACCCGACCCCCCTTTTCTGCATGGCGCCACGTTGAACACGGCTTGGCTTTTGGAAACATGCATCCGGCTCTACTCGTATCATGACCCCAACCAAAAGAACCTTTTTGAGGGTCGAAGATCCGCTTCATGGGAGGCAGGGGGAGACGGCTGCTCGAAGTGCCGAGTCGCTACCAATATAACATGCATATATGCATATATATCCTCTCTCTCTCTCTCTTTCCAAAAAGAAACACTACGGGTCCGAGTCCGCATCCGCATGGGTTGGTACTGGGTAGACATCTATTATGAGGACGCGAGAGGGCTGCTTACAAGGTCCCACGCGCGCTACCGTAGGTGATGCAGACCAGGTTGGGGAACTACTGTACGTGATATGGGAGAGGAGAAAAAGGGGGGGGGGGGATGGGAGCTCAAGAGCTCTGAGCATTTGGTGTTCGCTGATCACCGATCACTAAACGCGCCATCATACGATTGACGACGTACCGGTAAGTGGTTGCGGGCGTTTGGATTCGTTAGTTTTGTCTCTTGACAGACGGACGGACCGGGGGGGGCGGCCGTGGGGGAAGAGAGACCGTCTAGATACTTTTGGATCGACATAGACCGTCAGTTTTGCTTCCCGCGTTGACAGCTCACGCTGGCTGCCGCCGGTCATCAACTCTGCGTAGCCTTTTTTTTTTTCTTTTTTTCTTTTTTTTTTCTTCTTGCCTTCGTCCTCGCGCCCGGGGGAGGACATCTAAGCCAACACGGTAAGCACCGGTGTGTGACTCCCGGGGGGCCTGAGCGCGCGAACCGGTTACCCGCCGAGTAACAAGGTTAATTCCGTCAAGTCAGTCAAGTCAGCTTGAGGCTGTGGCGTTGTTGGGCCCGAGTTCGATTTGGGACTGGCGCTCTCTGTCAATGTGTTTGCTTTTCCCGTGCCTTGCTTACATCCTCTTTGAGGAACAACACAACCCCCCCCCTCCTCCTCCCCCCTAGTAGTATGTCCTACCTCCCTCGCTCACTCTCTCCCCTTGCCAGCGTAGCGGCACCCCGGCCGGGCTCATTCGCGATCCTCCCGCATGCTTGAACCCGAGAAGCACGAAAGCCTTGGGCACGGAGATCTTTCCCATGAGAGAGAGAGCGACAGCTGCTTTTTTTTTTTTTTTTTTTTGCGGTTGGGGAAAAAAAAACAGCCTTGAAAAAAGAAATATCGTCCCGTACCCTCCCCCTAGCCCCCTGCCCACCCCCGCGTCAACACAGAAGCCAGGCCGCCCTAAGGCAGAGCGAGTGCTCATGCATGGTTCGCCTCTTTGTCTACCCTGGCGTGTATGTCTGTGTGTCGCCAGCGTCTCGAGACATGCGAGGAGAGGCTAGCGAAGTGGTTGTCCAAGTCGGAATAGCGCCCCTGCGGAGAGGATATACCCTCGGGCATGTAGTTACATTTCTGCCTGCTTTCCCCAATCTGGCGTAGCGCCTCGACGGGAAGCCAGATTTATCACATCGTGATCGTGATGGGGGAGATGGACGAGATCTAGACCGAATGAGGGCTGCCATGGTGCCTCATCTCTCTGCACCCTAGACAGCTGGGTCGTGCCCTCTCCAGGATGTAAGAAGAACGGCCCTTATCTTGCTGTGTCTTGCATAGGTAGTCGTATAGACTAACGACAGTTTGTCTCAAGGGTAAAAAAAAAAAAAAAAAAAAAGAAGGGTGATGAGCCTCATGGGGGGAAAGGTCAACAACATTCCTTCCGTTGCGGTCATGACAACTGGGCGGTTTCCCGCACCCAACCCGCCGCCATCGGGAAGGACGAGGGGATAGGGAGAGGGACGCAAGGCTTCGTCCTGAATCATCCCCACGTTGGGGACGTAAGGGCCCAGGCGAAGAAAGGGCAAGCTATCCCCATCCTCCCCCCCCCCCTCTCAAAACGAGTTGTCTCAAGCCACGCGAGAGCGACGACAGAACGTGCTTCTAGCCGGACACTTGCGAGCTTCGAACGCCAGCCACAACGGCAGCTAGAATGGGCTGGCACGCGGGGCTGTGGTAGACCGAGAAGCACACAAGGGAGCGAGCGTTATTTTTGTCTCTCGTCTGTCGTTTCCGTGGCACCATGGTGAGACATGCGTAGAGAAAAAAACAAGTAAAAAAAAAAACACACAAACATACAAAACATGCGAGTCGTCAAGGTTTGGCCATTCCATCAAAACTGTCCATGAACCAAGCCGCAGAGTGCAAATGCTTCTTTCTCTCTCTCTCTCTCTCTCTCTCTCTCTCTCTCTCTCTCTCTCTCTCTCTCTCTCTCCCTCTCCCCCTCCCTCTCCCAAGTTCCAACTCAACCGAGTTATCAACAACCCCCGAGGGTGTCCCTGCCGCCAGTTGTGACACTTCTTGTCTTTTCGGGGAGGGGGGGGGGAGAAGTTTCTTTTCCCCCCGGGAGATCCTACCGAGAACAGAAGTGACGTCCGCGTTGGGGGATCGCCAATACGCTGGTCTCCTGGGGTTTGACAAGCCGCAATATGCAGGCGGTGGTGGCTGGGCGTGGAGCAAGAGTCCGGGAAACAGATTATTGCTTTTTCCTTTGCTGCTCTCGAGACTCTTTTATTTATTTTTTTCCAAGATTTCCCATGTGCGAGTCTCGCGGTAATATGAATGGGTCACATATTACACCACTCGGCTTTTTATTTGTCTTCTTTGCTTTTTCTTGGTTTAGTGTGTATCCTTGCCTTCTTCTTCCCTTTTTTTTTTTTTTTCCTCCTCCTCTTCCCGGATGTCTGACAAGGGCAACACCGTCCATGTCCTAAAAAAGGTTGGATGTCGAGATCGACCGCCCACATGAGCAGGACTCGACCGGGTTCGAATCGGGGGTCGGACCACCCTGCCCCCCGAGACTGACGTACATATGCATATATGCATTGGTTCCTACATTCACGCGACCGGGGGGGGGGGGAGGAGGTTGAACGCACAGCCCAAAAGGAAGAGGACGAACTAACATCAACAAACCGTGATGCACGGCGCAGGGGGGGGGGGTGGAACGCCGCCAAAGGTGGCCAGCAGTCAGCACCATCACGTAGCCCGCGCGGTCGCTCGTCAAGAGCTCGGAGCACGGTATGGTATGAACCCCTTTCCGTGTCGATCTTTCGAATGTTTGCTAACGCAGGGCTCGTCTGCGGCACAGCACAGTCGGGAGGGAGGGGGCTTCAGACGTCGGCCAGTCATCGGACGGGGACGCACGGCCAAGGAGGATCACCGCCAACCTGCCGACGTGCATGATGAATGATGGAATGTGGTCATCTTTTCTTGCCTGCTGCCTTTGCCTCAGCACGGGGGAAATGAGGTTTAATTTGGGGGGGGGGGGGCGCCTCACGGTTTCCCGACTTCGGCCTCGCTTCTCCCTCCCTCTCTCTCTCTCTCTCTCTCTCCAGGTGCAAGGGGAGCGGGGAGGAGGAGATTGAAGAGTAAGTGAGGGGGGGGCGTGAGAGGCAACATGAAGGAATCGAGGGGAGAGAGAGGGGGGGGGACGCCCAGCGGGCGTCGTGGTTTTTTGGGGCCTGGAGAAGTTTGACCGAACGACATCCGCCCTCGCTGACGCTGAGGATGCAGATATCTATCTCTGTCCGGGTCCTCTCTGGGCAAGGCGGATGCGCCCTGCTTCGGCTTCTTGCTGCGTGGCTGCTGACTATTGGGACTTCTGTAGATGCCATCGCGCCCAGATGCCGCCTTTGCTTTCCTTCTCCTCCTCCTCCTCTTTTCTAATCTGCTCCCTGCATCGCCAGCCCTGTAAACGTTGCCATGACACCAGAGCTTCTAGACTCGAATGGGGGGGGGGGGTTGAGGCAGACACGGCTCGACTTGTGGCGTCTACGGACGCGGTAATTGAGGTATGTAAGGGCCGCTAGTGTTCTCTCTTGACGGGTAGATGGGCTTTCTTTCTCAGGTCTCTCTCCCTCTCTCTCTTGGCAACCTTTCCAAAGTGGCTTTCCGAATCCCCATCTGGTCGTCCTCTCCCCAAGTCACCCCAAAGGCCGTCGAGTACGAGACCCTGCTTTGTCTTTGCGCAGAATCCTGCTCAATCACCCTCCAGGCAGATGCAAGCAGGAAGCAAAACTACCCAGCGGAAGCCGGAGCCGGTAGTGAGTGAGACTTGGGGCTGGAACTGTTTGATGGGCCGAAGGAAGAGGCGAGACTGCCTGGCCAGTCCCCCCCACCCCCTCCGACTTCTCTGATGGCCCAGAACGCTCTCAAGAGTCTATACATGACAGCACGCAGCGATAAGTCGGGCACGTGAGAAAGGAATGTTCCGTCCGGCTTCCGCGCCTGCAAGCAGTGATGGTGGATTCCACGCTCTCCGCTACTGCATATCGCGAGCCTCTTTCCAGGTATCCATCCATCTACGCCCCTCCCCTCCCCCCTTCTCCCCACCTCTCTTCTTAACCTACTCAGCATCAACGTCTGTATGTGTGTGTGTGTGTGTGTGTGTGTGTGTCTCGCACTGAGTGGTTTTGCCTCCCGAACAATTCTCTCAAGGTCTCGTCCTGAAGCAAACCGGCGGAGTCCATCAACGACTAAGCTACTGCTAGGGAGAGGACTTACGATACCGGTTGGCCTCCCCCATCCCCTCTCCGTGGATGATGTCTCACAGTGCACATTTGCGGTACTGCCTACAGGAAAGAGAAGAAGGGGGGAAGGGGGGGGAGGTGGGTCAAGGACATGGTGGTCGCTGACGTGCTGGTCTCTTCCAACACACACCCATATATATGCGTCGGTGATCATCCAGTGATCTTTGGTACGGCACGTACGGAGCGCATATGCGGTGCCCTTCCCACGCGCATGCTTCAGTAGCCTCCCTCCCCTCCCCTCCTCCGTCTTCCCCAACTGTGAGCATGATGGTGTCAGGGGTCTTCGTCGAGTCAGTGGGGGCGAAGCTGCAGGTCGAAGAGGGCAATCCTGCGGGGTTGGCGCTCTGCAGGCCTCCTTCGGCTGGTGGAAATCGTGTCATATCACACCGGTTACCAAAGGGGCAAAGGGGAAAGGGAGGGGGGGGACTGGTCGCTGAGAGGTGAAAAGACAGAAGAGAGCGTCGCCAGTCGGGACGGCTGCACGTTGGCTGGTTGCCGGTCAATGGAGGGTACAATGTATGGGTGATCTCTAGACGTCTGTTCCTCCCGCCCACGCCAACCGGAAACGTATTGCCCTCATCATACACGAGGGGGGGGACATGGGGCGCTAGACGGGCCGAGAGATTTTCTTTGAAGGGCTTGGGGCTGATGTCAGAACGCATCGTTGCACGCAATGTTCGACGAAGGAAGGTCATCTATCTGCTGGAATGAAGGTTGTATGAAAGGGCCTAGAGAATGCTGATCGTCACTTGTTCCCCGCCCACAGGCAAGGCGGGCGAGTTTCCTGGAAACATCCGGCCATCGCGGAAACCCCCCTCCCCACTCCCCTCTGGGGCCCTGGGTGGATTGGATACTATGTACGACAACATGCGCGGTGGACGCGGATGGGCAGACTCCAGACTGTTGGATCCGCCTGTTGGTATGCCGGAGCCGGCCAGGCCAGTCCTCCTTCTCACGCCCGTCTCGTAAGTCTCCATCCACTACACACTATTCCTCTCACACCTCCCCGGGACTAGGTATACTACGATGTCTCTTTCTCGTGCGAGAAGCACGAGCTGCTCTCGGGTTGGGGTGATCGGGGTGAGCGCTGCGATTTGCAAGATCCCTGGAAATGATCCTCTGAATCGCGGACTCCCCTGGTCGCTCCCCCCCCCCCAGTCCCACGCTTCTCAATACAAAGCACAGCCTCACCGTGCTATACCCCGAGAGGGTGAATAAGGAGGGTGGGGAAGGGGGTGGTGAGTGGACGCCGAATCGAGGTTAAGCTCGACTCGGGCTCGTGCCGTTTTGTGTCATCAGCTTGGCGTGCCGTCTAGCGTTAGATACGATACGTAAAACCACCAGTCTTGGTCAACGGCCCTGCGGCCAAGCTGGTTATCAGTGGGTTCTGCACCGCTACGTACGTATCGTCGACGCAACACCCTCTCTGGGTGAAATGAGTACCTACCGCCCACGCGCGCGGAGAGAGAGAGAGGGACGTGTATATCCGTAACCTGCCAGGATTTGTCGTCCCGCCCGCCCCTTTCTTCGTCCGAGTCCCGGCGGCGAAGGGGAGCCCCTGCGGGGGTCCGGTCGTTGGGCTTTGTTTACGCACTCCACTGATGTCAGTCTTTCTGATACCTACGGGGGCAGCGTGGTTCCACCGAGGACGGAACGTTGAGAGTTCGCGCCGAAAGTTTGTTTCCTTCCAGTCTGTTTTATTTTTTCTTTGTTTTTTCCCTTTTCGTTTTTTCTCTTTGTCTCTTTTTGCCCCTCCAGGGCCCGTTCTCAGTTTGAACTTTGACATAACCTAGTGTAGGTGATTTGCCGGCTCCAGTTGTGTGTGTGACCCAACAAAACCCAGACGTGCCCTGTTCCCGGCTCTGTCAGGATGTAGGGCCCCAGAGGCTCGGTACTGACGGAGCCTCGCCGCGAGAAACGACGTCAAGGCTAATTATCAAGGACGGTGATCGGTGGGCCGCGGAGTACGTACGGAGCAACGTCAAGTCAAGCACACGCCGGGATGGCAAGACGGCACCAATGGGCGGGAGAGTTTGCCTTTTGAGAGAAAGCAAAAGGCCCAAGGGGTGCGCTGACACGAGGGGGGGGGGGAGAGAAGGAGCAGGAATACGATCCTTGCCCACGATGTAGTTGTCGGTTTGGGCATAGTTCGACAAGTGGTGCCAAGTCGCATGCGCGTGCCTCGAAGCAGCCTCCCCCCAAGGTGTGCTTTTTCCTTCAACCGGAGCCGCGCTCTACCCAAGTGGTCTTTGCCGTAAGGCAGAGGAGAGAGAAAGCATTGGCAATAGCCGGAACTCACCCGACGGCTCGGTACTGGCCCGCTTGCTCGACTGTGCGGCTGTGTGCCTTGCCTTACACATCCCATCCCTCCTCCCCCCGTCCCGCTCTCTCTTGCAACATTGAATGGACAAGGGGCCCCGTCTAGGTAGGTGGTAACCTGCAGGTTTCCTTCTTGTTCCTCGGATATTGATTCTCGAGTCGAGCAAGTGGTCCCGAGGGGCGTCACATGCGCGGCGGCCAAGGCGTTGGAAAACAGTGTTGTTATGGGTGGTGGGGGGACGGCCGGCCGGCCGCAAAGTTGTAATATCGACAATGTTGTCGATGGAAAGCTGTCCGTTCGCTGACCTGAACCGGCCCCATCCCGGATGCTGCCATGGGATCGCTTTTTTTTTTTTTTTTTTTTGCAATGTGCCAGAGAGCTGTCAAAAAAAAAAAAAAAAAAAAAGCAAGCCGGAGCGCTGGAGCCATATTCAGGCCTTAATACCCAGGGTGCTTGGTATAGGGCAGCATGGGCCCCCCCGGGGGGGTCTTCGAAGGCGTCGTGCGAAAACAGCAACACCTCATTTCGCCAGTCCGTCTCCGTCGTCTATGTTGCCTACCAAACAGGGCTGGGCATGAGATGGGGGATATCTCTTTCCGAGTCGAGTTTCCCCAAACGGTATTCTTACTGGTATGTATGCATTAAGCCCGTGGTCTCGGTGAGCCCAGCAGGGAACATCCTTTCTGTAGCCATGTGGCTTTGCGAGTCATCGGTTTTTCGACTCTCTTTCTCTTTCTCTCTCTCTCTGTCTCTCTCTCTCTGTCTCGGCGACCACCCCCCCTGGGTTGTCGTACGGCGTTCCCCCGCAGGCCCGCAGTAGCAGAGTCGCACTATAGGGAGGATATGCAAGGCTTCGCGATGCCGGTTTCGCATGTTTGTCGGACATGTGCGGGCTGGGAAATGCAATCTGGAGAGGGTTTCGCCCGCGCAAGGAAGCCGGCACGCGGGCATGGGCATATCACAGGCTTTTTTTTTTTTTTTTTTTTTTTTTGCCGTCGTGATACCTATGGCAGCAGAGGCTCTCCTCATGGGGAGGGGCCATCTTTGGCCAATCCCGGAACACGTATTATAATCCAGCAAGCAACGGGCCAAAGTCTGCTTCATGACAAGCTCGGGGGGAAGGCCGCCCACCCCCCCTTGGGGCTGCTTCTCTAGTGCCGGCCGATGCGGCGGGACGGGATCAGGAAACAACAGAAAAAGAGCCCCAGCTGTGCGGATACAGGGTGGGGGGCGTTGATGTCGTGGTTCGAGGAGGGATCCTTGAAAGAGCGAGAAAGAGAGAGAGAGATAGACAGAGAGAAAGCGGCGATGAGCCAAACCCGCAGCGCGTTCCCTGCCTCGCGCTCCGTCCCTTTCCTGCCTCTCCGTCCCCCCTTCCGCCTCCGGCTTACTACGTACATACATAGTACGCGTTCAGCGGGATGGAATGGATAGACGTGATGCATGACTGATCACCCTGCCGGGGAGGGGTGTGCTTTCGGTCGTCTTTTGCGTCGTACTGCATGCAAGCTTTCCCAGCAGCCATTGTGCATCTGCTTGTCCACGTAGTACAGCGGCTTCTCACTTTTGGGGCCAAATAGCTGCCTGCACTCCGTGGACCACGGTATAAGGGACGCCGGCAGAGACGCCGCGAAGGCGACGACGGGCACAACGGTAGATGCGGAAAAGGTTGCAGTTGGCCACGCATCCCAGCAACGGCATTTCTCTCCCTCTCTCTCCCTCTCTCTCGCAGCACGTTTGCTGTGTGACCGCTTCAACCCTCGCTCTGTGGGTAGATAGATAGATTCAGCCCCTCCCAGACGCAGTCGATCCTTCGCGGTTGATCAACGACTAGGTTCAGGTAACCGGAACTCAAAACGTCCCCCCCCGTTTCCAAAGAAAACGAGAACGAAGGGTAAGGGGGGAGGGGGTGGCATGGCATTCGTGAAATGAGGATCAAAGGGAGCCTGGATCGTGGACATGAACAATCGTCGTTGACGTTGCAGCACAGCAAAAACGGATAATTCGGGACCGGGGGGGAGAGGAAAAAGCAAAGAAAAACAAACAGCGAGAAACACAATTGGACGTCGGATCCCGGACAAAGTACAGAACGGGTAATCTCGTCGCATTGACAGGTCGTTGCGGGCGTTATTAATAGAGGAAAGAAAAAACGATAAAGGATTTAAGCACTGGATTGATGAACTGCATCCGCGGGCCAACTAACTCCCACCTTCTCCCCCCTCCCCCGGCAGTGCCAATTTATGCCCCTTTTAAAGAGAAACAACATATAGCAATAGTTTGAACTGGAAGAGGATACCGGATCGGGAGTGGCCGATGAAAAGCTGCAAGTGAGGCTGAGGCGCATCCTCGTCTCGGGAGAGACGACTTGTTCGTTGGCCGGGACGGGTTATCCAACAAGTCGACGTTGGGGAGGGCATGAACTACCAGGGATCGAGGGGCCTGCGAGTGCCCATCAACCCCAAGGGACCACAGCAAACGATGACAGTACGCGGGGCGGGGAGGTACTATGTATGAACGCAACGGCCAAAGGGAGATTCGGGGCCGGACGGCGGGAGAATAAGAGAGCGGGCAGCGAGTGACGGCGCCTTAGTGGCCATCCTCTCCCGCCTGGCTTCCTCCTCGAAATTGCTGATGGAGAGGCCAGTAGTCAAAGGGGGGAAGAAGGGTGGACGGCCTTGCCAGCTCTCTCTCGAACTCGACTGGCGTGGAAAGGCGGGAAAGAGGAGAGAGAAAGCCAAGGCAGCGACGACGATAACGGGGGGCCCACGAATCTGGCGATGCAACGCTCCGCGGTGGAGAGAGAGGATGGCGCGAGTCCGAGGATTGCGAGAAGAGGCTTGATGAACTACTGCGTAATAATACTACGTAGATACTACCTACTACTCTCACTCACCTATCGTACACTACGTAGTGAGCGGTTGACGACTGTTCTCCGTCAGACGACAACATCAAACGGGGAGGGAGGGGCGCACACAGATGCCACTACCAACTACCAAGAACTATCTATGTACGGTTCCTCGATCCCTTTTCCAGTACGCATTCGGCCGAGGGTGCGTCTCTCCGCGTGGGATGCCCCTCCCCCTTCCTACTCCTTTGACCGTCCAGTCAAGAGCGGCTGATGCTGACGGTGCAGGGAAATCCCGGCTGATCGTCGCGGAGGTTGGAGATCACAGGATTGTCCCGTGGGCCCTGTCCGGGCTCGCTTGGGTTTCGCAACATGCGTTCTGCTGGACGCCCGGCCGTGTTCATGTCCATGCAGGAGAGGCGTCCGATGGAATTGCCGGCCGAGATGTTTTTTTTTTTTAAAAAAAGGGGGAAAAAAAAAGGAAAAAGGAAACAAGGGAGGGATGGAAGAGCGGAATGCCGGTGAAGCAAAGCGAAGTACCTGGAATGAACAAAATAGGTAAAGTAAAGTGGCGGTAGGAGGGCAACGTCCCATGAAGAATGGGGAGATATCTGCAAATCCTCGTGTCGGCTTTCCCCGTCAACTCGTGAGATAGTTTCAGCGAGACCGCACTAATAGTCGGTTGAAAGTTGCGAGCAAGCGAGTGAATATCCGCTTCTCTTCTTTTCTTCTTTGTTCCTTCGAAAACTCTATGTCACGTTTCTCCAGATCTTTCCCCAACTAGAAACGTTCCTAGGTAGATGCCCGGCACCACAACTTCTCCAACCCAAACCTCTCGGTTAGCCGTCTTCGTTCAGGGCAGCATGCCTGGGCCAGTCAACGGCCTCTCCGGGAGGGGGAGAGAGAGAGAGAGAGAGAGAGAGAGAGAGAGAGAGAGAGAGAGAGAGAGAGAGAGAGAGAGAGAGAGAGAGAGAGAGAGAGAGAGAGAGAGAGAGAGAGAGAGAGAGAGAGAGAGATCTAATCTGGGTTTGTCCGTGCCAGTCTTGGTAGACCGTAGCCAACGGGCGGCCCGTCGTCAAAGCGGGAGTTGAATTACCTAATCTCGCGAAATGGAGCCTCTTCAATGCTGTGGACCAGGGCCAACGGCAGAGAGCACAGCAAAACTAAGGCAAACGGGCATCTCAGGAGCATGGCCCCCGAATCGCCGGATCCCACTGGAGGCACATCTGTCTGGCCTGTGCTTTTCTCCCCCTTCCTCTCTACTACGTAGAGCTTGAGTAGCATATACATAGTATGCCCACTCTCGGAAACCTCGAGGCCAGCCCGAGAGACACAGACCAGGGGTCCCCCAAGTAAGCCGTCGTCCCACAGACGTTCGTTAGTCCCGGCCAAGAAGGGGGGAAGTGAGCGGCAACCGCATTAAGGGCTGAGGCCTTGAAGAACGAAAATTAGCGGTGACATACGTAGTAGACTATAGTACGACACGACTCGAGGCGAGGCGGCGGAAGCATGAGCTAAGCCCGCCGATATTGAAGACACATTTCTCACGTCCCCCAGCGAATGTCTTAGCGAGCGTTTGAGCCTCATTTCCTCTGATTTCAAACGTGTTTTTGTTTTATTTTATCGGTACCCTCTCACCATCCCTCGCGCCGTTATGTCATTTCTCGTATGGAATTCATGGGGGCCGTAAAGGAGGAGAGACAGACTACGGGTGGTGGTGGTGGTGGAGTACTGCCACCACCCTCACTCGCACCCACGCGCTTTCGGACGGCTCCCAAAAGCAAATTTGGGACGGGAAGAGAGCCCTGGGCTGGGTTAACCCGGTGGTGCATATCCCCCCCCCCCCTGTGCTGATCGACAGATCCTTTCTGCACTTTTACACTCACCTGGACGCCGCATCCCAGTCAGTGAGTGAGACCCTACAGCGAGCAAGGTTTGAATGAGTTGGTGACGCCCGTCGCACCGGTACCGGGTGTCTGCCATTGGTACATCGTATGTCCAGAGAGGGGGTGATGGTCGCCTTCATCGAACGATTGCGCCTTACAGAAGAATGGAGGGGGGGGGGGGACGGGATCGCGTGTGGACGATGCTCGAGATGGCCTCAACTTTTTTCTTCGGCCCCGGCCCCTCCCCATCATATGTCATTGAACAGAGACGGCTCTCCCTCTAGCGTACGCCAGCGACACTACCACGGTATCTTCCGTTC